>BMAV01005242.1:0-77251 GCA_019973955.1 Trichonephila inaurata madagascariensis
AAAATTTCTGAACTTTACAACGAATCTTTTGAACTTTTTGAACTTTTCTGTCGCACAAACATGTTTTTTTTTCTTGAATTCTGCATTTGGTATCGTATTAGAACGCGTTCATCCTTTTCATTCCAATTATTTATTTCTGTGTAAATTTTAGTTTAGAAAACATTTGTGTATCTTATGTAATTGCCATGATTTTGATAGACTTTCTTATGTAGTAGGGTTTAAAGCTTATTAAATCGTCGGAGCTCGCAATCCACGTTGGCATGGATGTGGAAAGTGAAGAACCAATACAGATGTCAATTATGTTACAGGCACCAATGACCTTAACAAGTAATATATATATATATATATATATATATATATATATATATATATATATAATATATATATATATATATATATATATATATATATATATATATATATATATATATATTATATATATATATATATATATATATATATAAATTAAGTTTCTACTCCGTTGGAAAACTTACTTGCGCCATCTGTCGCAGGTAAGTCTAACTTCATCAGAAATAATGCAGAATAAATTTAAAATTAAAAAATAAAATTTAGTTAATGAATTGATATTTGAAAAACTATAATAACATCGAGTATCATTCCCTACAAGTTTTTTAAAAAAATGTATTTGGACCTTTGTGAATGAATATAAAGTATTTCATTAACGATTGAAAATTTGAACAAGATATATATAAATATAGGGAGAGGGTGAACTAATATTAGAGAGGAATTGAAAAATGTTCTAAATTCTTCTTGGTAAATGAGATAATCTTTTGAGAAAATTAATGATTTTCCTATTTCATCCCATTATTTTAAGTAAATAAATACGTAAAATAGATATTAGCCTCGATCTATACTAAAATGGTTTTATTCAAATTGATTTGGGCAATCTTACTAGCACGCACATTTTAGCTTTAATCATGAAATAGCAAAATAACATTGGGATTTTGAAATACGAGCACTTGGTAATGAATGTTGTATCAAAACTTGTTTACATATTTTTCAACTTTTTTGTATAAAAAAGAAAAAAAAGACGTTTTATAATATCATATGCAAACAAAGATATATTTTATGAGAAAATAAATAAATGCAATGTAGAACGCACAATATTCTTCTAAAATTTACGTTTAAACTCATTTCGCAGCTCATTAATTTGTAATTTTAAAAAAAATTTAAAAAATCTGGTAAAATGTAATAAATTTAAATAAAGAGAAGATGTGTACTAGGTATTGACATAAATAACACAAACAAATTGAGGTAACAAAATTGCTTGTTAAATAATTCAGAAATGTTAAATATCACTTTTTAAAATTAAAACATTATTCTCCTCATTTTTGAAGATAATATTGTTATTGCATTAACAGTATAAAAATATGTAAAAATATATTTCCGTAACAAAAATTTTTTATAAATTTAAAAACAAACTTTTAATATTAAAAGTATTATTAAATAGTTATAGTAAAAAAGAGTACATCTATTTTTATTCGAAATTTATTCGAGTTTTTAAATATTTAATGTAAATTATATATGAAATATTTACTGTAAATTACATTTATTTTCTTTTGTGTAAACACAGTAATCATACGTTAAAAGTAATAGCTGCGAGGGGAAAGTACTATATAAATAAAAAGATTTACTTAATCTCTGAAATATTGTAAGATGTACATTTACACCTTAGTAAAACCTTTTTTTAAAAAAAAATCCATGCTCTTAAATAAAAAATTGATGATGAAATAATAATAAATTCTATTTGAAAAATAAAATAAATTATCTTTGAAACATAAAACTTTCTTAAACATACGATATTTCCTCACTTAAGTCCAATTACAGTTAAAAATTCTGTATATTTGAAAATCCGTAGATATTTTTCGAATACTGAATATTATTTTTAAGCTACTTTAAGAATTTAAAATGGCTTTTTTCAAAAAAATATTCTTAAAAACCTTGATGTATTTTAAATTAAAAATATTTTTATGTAAACTTTCAAACTGAAATGTTATTTTTTAAGAAATTAAAATACTTAGTTTTGATCTTTTAATTTATACTTTATTCATCCAACTAGATATAATTATTTAAAAATAACCTAAAAAAAACTAAAAGCAACTTTATAGATCTGTTCCCAGATAAAATAGTGTGGTATATAAAATCATTCAATCAGAATTTAACAAATCAGAATTACCTCTTTTTTCGCTACTCCTACAGCTTCTTATTTTCCAAAATCTATCACATTACTTTTTTGAAAATTTTTTCTTTTTGTTCTCTTTTTTTTTTCCCTTTTCTTGATTCATCGATTATGCTTAATTTCTGCTTTATGTAAGATGTTCGGAACTTAATTGCTTAAATATTTATTTTTCTCTTTATTTTTTTTCAGTTTTAATGACATATTTTAAAGTATAGTTTATTAAAGGAGAAAGGTTCGTAAATTTGAAGTCAAAGTAATTTTGGGTCATGCAGAAATAAATGAAATAAAATTTACGCTCCAGTAAAAAAGTGCTTAAAATTTTTTTGTTGATATATCTTACTACTTTTAAATCTCTTGAAAATTCCATGAAATAAATTTTGTATTGATTAATTATTTAAATCCAGTAAATCATTTTATATTGTAAATAAATAAATTATAATTTATAATGAGCTAATGGAAAAAAGAAAAACCGCTGCTTCATTTTATTTTTATAAATACATTGAAAAAACCCTTTTTTTCTACGATAACCAAATAAAGTAAAAGGAATTTTAGAAGTAAAATTTCTTAGACTTTATCACAACTTCATTATAACATTGTATAGAAATAAAATAAAATAAACGTTAAGTAAAAAAAAAGAATTCTGAAAGTTATATTTATATCTAAATTAAGAAATACAGGTTACTGAAAACCTCTCTTATCTGAGGAATGAAACTATACATAGTATACTTACTTATCTGATTAAGTCCCCTCCCATAGTTCTTATATCCCCGATAATAAATTACTGATATTAAGGAAAAAGAAACAAATTTTAATCTAGCTGAGTAAAATTTTTTTCCATGGAAGATAAACATTCAAAATTACGATTCAAAGTAAATAGAAATAACATTTTTACACCGAGCTCAATTAATCTTTTACTTTTCTTTTACAATTTGAATGTTTGCATTGTTATTAACATACAGGAAATTTTAAGAATAACTTGATTGCATCTTCTTTCAAAAACAAAATAAATTGACTTATTTCTTAAGCACATTTTCTTTAATTACATTAAAAACAAACTCGTAAAGCAGGCGCAATTTTAAAAATGAGTTATATTAACAAGTTCCTATATGACAAATGAATAAATTAATTGCAAACCATTTTTTCCCCTTGTAAAAGTAAAAATAAAAAACCTTCATTTTTAAAACGAAGCAACTTATCATAGTTTTATCGAACTAATTAATTTTTTTTCTTGAATAAACCCGTTATAACATTAATAAAAATCAAAAAATCCTTTTTTATATACAGGAAAATCTGAAATAAATTCATTTATTAATTGGTACAGACAAGCTCTCTATTCTGTGTTTCGCGTATTATTTTTTATTCGAAAAGTTATCATTGCATGGTCGCGGGGAAACTAAGTTTAAAAGCTTAGGTAATTGTTATGACACTTATTAGTTTTGTTTACACGGCCTGCACTCATTGGATGAGATGGTAATTTTTTCCCACTGCTTTTCAGGCTTATTTTCCTTTGTTTTCTGGATTATTTACCAAGAGTTCTGAAGACTCGCGGAACATAATTAATTAACATTAAATGGCACCTTCGAAAAAGTAATCTGTACCGACGGTACAGAAAAGATTTTTTTTTTCATGTCTAACTCTTGGATGAATTTTTCAATTACGCTCTGTGGTTATGAATATGATAAATGGAGATATTTTTATTATTCGTTAACTTAAGATGAAGATGCATTTTCTCCACATTTATTAGAACCCAATGGTAATGTTGTTAGGCAATTATTTACGATAGCAATTACTGCTCTTGTGCACGTAATTAGTGGATTGCTTAAGTCTAAGCATAGGAAGCGTAAATTTTGGAAAATTACACTGTGATTTATTGCATGTGCTTTTCATTTTTGTCAGGATAAGTAATTTTTTCTTTTTTTTACAAATTTTTGCTGTGAGTTCACATTTATTAAAGTATTTTTTTTGCGAGAATTTTAAACAAAGTTTTGTTTTGGATATTACGAAAAGCTGTTGCCACTTTATTTAAAAGAATAATTTTGGGGCCATATTTCTTATCCAGGTGTCCAAAGGATTGCAGATGATCAAATTATTGTTTTATTTTCAGTGGCATTAATTAGGTTTTTCAAGGTACGTTTTCTTTATAAACATTTGCATTAAATTATATTTGTATTTATCAACAAAAAACATAGAAAACACTTATCCCAGTTTCATTATTTGAATTATTACATCATTGCAATTAATATAGCTTTATTTGTATTCTCTCAAGTTTGAAATGCGTTAGTTTATTATTATGTATTAGAATAGTAGTATTATTTATAAATTATCATCATTATTTACATATTTTATTGTGTATATAACATTTACTAAGTAAAGGACTTTATTTTTTTGTATTATGTTTTACCAGTGTAAATCGTTAGATGGTAATGAAATATTTCAAAATAAACTTTTCTTTTTGCAAGTAATTTTATGACATACAAAACAGAAACTTAGTTATGTTTTATTCCCACATGTCTTTACTCAACAATAATGATTTTTTTCAAAATTATATGATTATAATGGAAAATTTATCCTAAAGTCGATATTAAAATTGATAAAAACCTAAAATTTCGTCTTTTTTTAAGTACTGCATTTACTCGAATCTAAGCCGCACTATTTTTAAATGTTATGCTACTGAAAATCGGGATCGGCTTAGAATCGAAAGAGGAAAAATTCATTCGATGGGGCAAATTTAGGTTCATATGTGTATTTAAAAGTTTTTAATAGTAGGAAAATAACTAATTCTTTACTTTTTATTAGTTTTATTTTAAATTTAATTTCGTAAAACTAGATATCGATAAACCATTTTACACTATTTTTCAATTTGGGGTACGGCTTACAATAAATGGCGGCTTAGATTCGAGTAAATGCGGTATATCAATTAATGGTATCCTTCATGTCTATAAGAAATAAGCCAAAATAAGGAAAATACAAATAAAACCTCTCCCGATGGATCTAAATAAAATCAAATGATAATTAGTTTTTATGTATTCAATTTCTCCTTTTCCGATTACCTAAAGAATAAAAATGCTAACAGATTACGCCTCACACAAATTTAACAATTCTTCAATAATTAATTTTATTTTCAATGTTTACTCATTAATCATTCAACTATTAGAAAGATTTTCTTAAAAAAAATTTATTTATAAAAATTAATTGGTAAGATTCCATCATCAAACGCTAGATTCAAATTTAAAGTAATTGGTTTTTGCTGAATTAATTACTAAAATTAAAATTAAATTAAATGTGTTTTGTTTGTGTTTGGGATTATTTTAATTCGTAAAATTCTGTCTGCTATTTTACCACCAATGAAAAAATTGTTTGTGATTCTCTTAAATATTAAATTTTTTTTTGAGATTTATTTACAATAATAATTTGCTTATAAAACAAATTAAACATCTAGTTTGAGATTAAGTTTTTGTAAGTTATTGATTTGTATTGGAGGAAAGAAGATGTAACAGTTTTTTAACATTATTTTTCATTAAATTCAAGAAAAAATTGAAAGCAAGACCATTAAAAGTAGCAAAACATTTTAGAAAACAAATTAACCTGTAAAATGCAATTCATAAATTTTGTAATTTAAATGTGAGTAATACAATGTATAGTTGTTGCTAAATTATTTCTAATCTGTTCCAATTAAGACATGTTTCTAGAGTATCTGTTGGAAATAAATTAAATGTAAAACAATTTATATTAATACATTTGAGATTTAATAGAAAGAATTTTTTTATTACATAGAAATAAAAAGATAATAAAAATGAGAAAGTTATACTAAGAGATAAAAGATCTTTTTATGTGACTTTTCATATAAATGAGAATAATGCAATAATAATTGCAATTTTGTATTTGGATTTAATTGTATAATTGAAAAGTAAAAGTACTAGAAATGTCAGAAGAAATTCAGGAAATGTGTTAGAAAAGTGGACAGAAATATTATTTATAGATGCCTTATAAGGTGTGTGAAAGGGTGTTAATAGGTGTATAAAAATATTTTTCTGCCTTACATATTCGCATACTCCTTTAAGGTATCCGACTACGTTCGGAATCGTGATTTTAAAAAAGCGCATAAATGGATAATTTTCATGATATTTAGGGTCACTTAAATTAGAATACATGTATAAAATTGTTTTAAGGACATTTTGACAAAAAAAATTATTTTAATACAATATTTCGGCAAAAAATGAACTTAGAATAAACTTTTTTCAAAATGCTCTCCTTCTATAGAAAATGCTTCTATTATAATAATATTTTGCCTGTATATAGCTCAGACTTCTTTACAGAGGCTCAACTATGATTTTTGAAAAATTCACATTATTTTCAGAGTTACAATCCATTGAAATAATTATCGGCGTTCTTTTCTTAAAATTTCTCTCCTCTGTTGTCGTAAAACATGGATAAATCCACTTCTAAGTTATATATTTCAAAAATTCTAGTTGAGCCTCTGTACAGAGGTCTGAGCTATATACAGGCAAAATATTATTATAATAGAAGCATTTTTCGCAAAATGAGAATGTTTTGAAAATGGGTCATTCTGAGTTAATTTCTTGTCAAAATATTGTACTTAAATAATTTTTTATTGTAATAATAATCTTAAAACAACTTTATATACATTTTCTGATCTAAGTGACACTAAATATCATAAATATTATCCATTTATACGCTTTTGCATAATCACGATTCCGAACGTAGTCGGATACCTTAAATAAAAAGGAAATATATTGCTATATAATTAAAAACATATTTCTTTGGGGTTATCTTGGACTAGTCCCTTAAAGCCCTCGTGTAGCTGAAGAGTGCGACGTTAATATTCAATCAATCAATCAGTCATGGACTAGTCCCTTTTTTCTTTCTCTGGCTCTTTTTTGCAATTCATTTTCTCTTTTACATATTTGATGAGGGGTATGGTATTTTCCTCCTTTACACAAATGTTTGCATCCATATCTCTTTTCCCTCCCCCCCTAAAAAAATCTGATTTTCGATGGGAGTTGGTAAGGTATAGTTTAAATATTTTATTTATTTATTTTTTTAAATAACAAAATTTTCTGATACATTTTAATATTTTTCATGGAATACTGTGTTAACTTTTAACCCAAAATTTTTCCAGGTGTCTAAAAGGAGGAGAGAGAGAACTTAAATTAAAGTGATCACTCGGATGATGACAATGATACGAACAAAACATATAAATCACGTATATTGAAAGAAGAATCAAGTTCAGATGAGAGCGATGAAAAAAACATTGAAATATTTAAAATGGAAAGACAATTTTTGATCATTCTTTACCATCAAAGACTCTTGAACCCATTCATTTAATTGTTTTAGCTGTTGCAAATTCTTGGTTTCTGGGCAAGCGAGATACAATATCAAATAAAATTCCTCCAAAAATCAAAATGGATCGCTCAAAACTTTAGTTAGAGATAGTTGAAACGCGTTATCAGCCTCTCAACCTACTAACAAAAGCATTTTAGCTGATGAAGATAAGTGTTGTGATTCCACTCGCAAACAGATCGAAGTGTTATGATCCATCTGCTATACATATCATGTCTTTTACTCTGGCCATTCCAGGATAAAAAGGCTCGACACGTGTAACCATTTTTGATATGTTGATGACATTTTAAGGCCTCGCACAAGTACTGATTTGAAAACTACGAAAGCAGTTCGAAAACATGTTGTGAAAACTGCAATGCATATTTATGCTTATCGAAAACAAAAACATGTTTAAAAGATTTCCACAGGAAATAAATAATGAGTCAATAAAATAATTTCACATCAATAATTTCCTTATTTGTAACAATTTTAGTTGAATTAAGTGTGTTTCTTCTGTTAACTTAGAGCAAAAAAATGTAAAATTTCACAGGGCTGATTTCTCAGAAAAAGGCCAACCCGCACGATCGTGAGGGTACTGTCTACGTTCGGGGGTGGACGGGAATCTTTTTATTATTTTCCCCAGAGTCATTGAGGTCATAACAAGAATTCAACATTTAAAGATAAAAATAATTCGGGTCTCAAAGGGATACACCGCACAACAGCTAATATTTTTCACCAAATTTCCCCATTCCAATTCTATTTCTTTTCTTTTTATGGTCAAAGTTAGAACTATTTTACGCTTTACCCTCAGGTCGAAATTCAAAGTAAACGTCGCTCAATTACTTAGAATTGAAATTATATACATAATGCTGACCTAAGTTAATCAATTTGGAGTCAATTTACGCTGCTGATAAATGTACGGTTGTACATTACTCACTACACTAAATACTTAATAGCCAATTTTCTATTTTCGAAATATTATATATGTGCGCATATGTGTGTTAAGCCTAATTTCAGGGGATGTTCATTACAGGAATATTATTATAAAAAAGATTTTTATAAAAGTTAATTTTCTTCCCAATCTCAAAAGGCAGTGATTTATGTACAGAATGATTCGAAAACATACTGGAAGACTTATGATTCTCAATTATTAAGGGTAATTTCAATTTATACATTTTGTATAGAGAAGCTGATAAATTTTAGTCCTCAGAGGTTATTTTAAGGTATCGATACTGTATTAGAAACTCTTACAGTTAGTTTTTAGTCATTACAATTTTTTCAATCTACCGATTTTATTGAAGGAAGCTTATGATCCTGAATCATCAGATAATTTTAGTCTACGATCTTATGTCAAATGATTTAGGACACTTAGATTTTATAAAAGAAGACTTAAGGTATGGAAAGTAATTTCAATCCTCCCTTTTTATTTGAAGGAATCTTTTTTTTTTTTTTCACCTGAAACAATTTTTACTTCAGCTAATTATGTCTATAACTATTTTACTAATTCTTCATTATAATGTTTTGAAATTTGAAGCCTCTTAATTTGCAATTAATAAAAATGAATTAGGTATCACCACTTGTATATAAAATTTCGATACTTTAAGACATTAGTTAGTCGTGGAATGTATTTAAGTACAATAAACTGAAGTATGTGTGTAATTTTGCTATTGTAATTTTTTTAATCATCTCATGTTAATAAAACAAGGTTTACATTTGATTCAATTGAAAACTAACAATGCCCACCTGGTAAGAAATAAATTGCAGGGAATTAAACTTTTTATTTACAATTTTCAATCATTTAAACTATAAATGGGTTATATTTTTACTTACTGCTTTTTCTTTTTTTTTTTTTTTCAATTTCAACGGAATATAAAACATTTTAAAATAGCATGAATAAAGCTCTCTTTACCATTAAATTTATTATTTAAAGAAATAAATAGGAAACATGATAAACAAGAAAAGAAAAAATAGTTAAACATTTTAATCTTAAAATATTTGTTTTCGTAATAGCTAGATGACAAAGAATATAGGCATATAGTTGACATTGAAAATATACTGCTTATTTGTTGACGGAAAAAATTATAGTAGTTTTGTAGAGATTAAACTGTACATACAAAGATGGATAATATTGCTTTTCCCCTTAATATTTATTTTTCGTAGTATATAAGAATGATATACATTTATTAGGTAAACAATACATGTATTCTCGAAAACTGTTTACGTCAACAAAGTATTAAATCTTTTTAAACTCGACGGTTATCTGAGTCAAAGTAATTTTTTCTTTCTTTTTTTATGTTAAGGATTTAGCGTTAACTTTTTATTTAGAATTTATTTATTTTTTTATTTTTGTATTTCTTTCACGAAAACACACGTCTTAGGATATTTTAAAAGAGACATTTTTATGAATATTATTTCATAGACCTCTGACAGCGTAAAATTGTCTCAAAGTTGTGTCACTTTTTTGTTGAACTTTTAAATATATTTTTTTTTATTTTCGTTGAAAATTCTGAAGTGACTTAGGATATTTTTGTTGCTTTTATTCTTCGTTTTTTCATAAAAGTAGTTATTTTCACACAAAATTTGATTTCCTTAGGTCAAAACACATATTGTAATAATTATATATATATATATATATATATACCACTATATTCCATAAGAAATCATCTGTATAAATAATCTATACCTCTACTTGTATGTATATGCTTGAAAAATAATAATATATAAGCATTGAATATAACAAGGAAAAGTAATTTTTAGTTCTCGAATGTACACATATTTACCTAGATTAAAAAAACAACCCTTTTTCTTTTGCGATGACAGATACTTCCTGATTAAGTATCTACTGTAATCCTCCGAGTTTTTGCGATTTTGTAAAATGTGCATACAGTAAATGTTTGTAAATGTATAGCTCCTACGCAGCATGGGGATACTCTAAACAGCCGCCGAGCCGCAAGTCCTCTCGTGAGGTTGGTTGCAGGGATGAGAGGTGGGAAGCCCCTGACCCTCCCCCAGGGTGTTCTCCCTCAAAATTAGGATGGAACCGAGATAAATCGTACTGTTACCTGTATGGGGCTCAAGGATAAGACCAACGACAGGGATACATCTAGCCCTTTGCCATGATGAATTTCGTGGGCCTCGATCTGATTTCGTCAGACAGGTGGCATTAGAAACAACGACAGAAAATGCAAAAAAAGCTCTCCTTTTCAAAGCAATCACAAAATATTTTGATAAAAAATTTGGAAATATTGCAATTCTAAAAATTATTTTTAATTCATTTTCCTTTTCGTAAATATTTAATACATTTTAATATTCCTAAGTAATTTAAATCCTAAGCCAATACGGAACAGCTGATAAAGTAACTGATAAGATATTATAATATAATGATATAACTTATTCGATTCTTGATTACTTTTATAGCATTCGTTTCATGAGGCTGGTTTGCATTTGAATATTTACAACCTATAAATTGTTGAAACTGAGATGTAGAAACACAAAAAAGAACTAGTAAAAATATCAAGTAAGGCATTATTTATGCTTTATTATACTACACAGTAATAAAAAACAATGAAATGCCAAAAGTCGTGGGATATATCTTAATGATATGTAGGGCACTATTTTGCCAAGAAAAACAGCAACACGATTTGGTATTGACTCAACAAGTCAATGAAAGTCTTCTTAAGAATTACTCAGGTCCGTACTGCCTATACAGCTGTACATGAGAGCGAACGTGTTGTCAGTACAGAACTTTATGAACGAACTAACCTTTTGAACATGTCCCATAGATGTTCGATACGAATTAATGTCTATCAAACTATGTGGCCAAATCATTCATTGGAATTATCCAGAATGTTCCTCAGACAATTGAGAATTATTTGGTTTCAATGGGATGACACACATTTTCATTCTGGAAAATTTCATTATTGTTTGGATGCATGAAGCCCATATATGGTTGCAAATAATCTCTAAGTAGCTGATAATAGTCCAATGATTCCTTCGTTTTGACTAGGAGACCTAGTGCCTGCCATGTAAAAACAGTCAGTTCCACAATGGAGTTACCACCAGCTTACAACGTTTTATACACGGCTTTATGCCATTGCAGGGCCTGCAATGCATTCGAATCGAATAATTAGTTCTTACCAATTGGAATAGGTACCCATCCGACTAAAAAAATTGTATCTTTAAAATATATATAAATATAAGGGTCGCCCAAACGAAAAGTAGACAAGCACAATAAAAAGAATGATTTTATTGGAAATCAAAAGAAATCGCTCTGGTGGCTATAACACAGGTCCCATCGTTTCGGCAGCAGATCTGTGTCTTTACACTAGAAAGAACGTGGTTGATTCTTGAGGAAATCCTGTCCAGCTTCCTTCACTTCATCATCTAAATACAGGCGTAATGCTGTCTTAAGTGGTCTAAAAGCCTAAAAGTTACAGACAAATCCGGACTGTACGGTGTGTGTTCTAACATTTCTCAACGGATTGTTTCAAGTTGCCTTGATTTCACGGGAGACATGAAGGCACGCATTGTCAGGGAGATCCTATATCGTATTCTTGAAAACTTTTACACCAAATGTTCCAAGACGTTTGACTTAAGCAGTGCTTGTCGTAAACAGCCCCTATTCGTCGATAGATGTCCGCATTAAACTCTCCTCCTGCAATCAGAAGACGTACTGCCGCACGCTATTCTGATCTGGGCGTATCTTTATATCCTTATTCCTTCCCACCAACAGGTTTAACTGTTGAATATTGTATGCGATGTATACTTCCTACTGTCCTTCATGTCCCTGTTTGATAGCTTTGTTGTAGCTGCACTCATTCCTGACGCAGTCGCATATGTCCACTTTTCTTTTGGGCAACCCTTATATAATATATATTGCGAAATATATATATACGAAATATAATATATATTTCGTAATCATGATAGAGATCAATGCATCAGAGAAAAATATTTCGAAATAAATAAATAAATATATCTATGATATGAGACTTATGTACATTTTTTCAATGCTCATAACTCTCATACTGTAAAATGACGTTTTTTAATTGTTTGCTTTAATAGAGAGTTAGAAAATGTGCATATATTGAATGAAAAATTTGAGGAAAATAATGTTAGGATATTGAGCGATACTGGCTAGGGAAAAAAATATTTTATACCATGTAATTATCTTCGAATGGAAGCGAAATTTTTTAAAAGAATATATCTTTTATTTAGTTAATTTACTTTTTTAAACTACATAAGGATGATAGAGGATTATTTCGCAATTTTGGGTAATGAGGAAAGCTGTTTCCAAGTTTGCACTTAAATATCCTAATTTTCCTGTCAAACCAGAAATCGATTTAAGTATTGTTGCAAATAAGTTATGGCTCTATCTTAAATCTACATTATGGTCTTTACATGAAATGGGGAAAACATTTAAATTGTTTCCACGGAACATTTAATCCATTGTTCAGCGTAGCAATTCCATACATCACGAAACCATTATCTTCAAATTCATACAACGCACGATTTAAGTTCCCAAGAAAAATAATTGAGAATGTGTTCGTTAATATATAAATATCTTTCTCAGTAAGAGTATATCCGTAATTTCCTATTCAGTTCTTAAGAATTCAACGATTGTGCAGAAGCAATAGATTATTCGAATGTATCTATAAATTGAACATTAAATCATCAAGTTTCTTTATTTCAAATGACAACGAATTTGTATCCGCAAGCTTAAAATGATGTATTTAATTTAAAGTTAAGGAATCATGTGCAAGCGTTTATATTAGAGAATATGCGTTGATTCATTCATTCTTACAAATCGGGCTGTTTATTACATGTTAATACTGAATTAAGTATTGAATATATTATATGTAACGAATGTCTCCCCATGAACCTTTTATTGACTGAATATAAAAGATATATACTTGCATATATTCATTATAAACAGTATATATATATATATATAAAAACTCAGTGACGCAAAAGCCAAGGCCTACTATGCTCATCTCATTTTCCATGACCTTGAGCATTGAGGTGCAGGAGCAGATGTTCCAGTCAGGTGCCAGTTTGACGCAAAAACCCCAGAGCTTAGTTCCCAAGCAAGCTTGGTACCCATTTGTCAACACACTGACAGGATGAAAGGCTGAGTTGACCTTTCCCAGCCAGGTGTTATATATATATATATATGGCAGTAATATCTATATAAATCAGTAATAGCCTCCACGACATGACAATCGTTAGGGCTTGGTGGCAAAGATACTCGTTTTCGGATCTCCAGTTCTAATCTTCCTTCATTGGTGACCCTGGCCATACAAAAGAGCTACAGCAGTCATGGTGCTATCTATCCAGCGCAAATGCAAACAAGCCACCTCGCACGAATGACTCATCCCACAAGCCATAACGTATGCATGGCACAACCCACAAGCCGTCACACACGAATTACGCCACCCACAAACCATCGCGCATGAATGACGCAACCCACAAGCCGTTGAACTCAAAATGACGCAACTCTTCACCCACAAATATGGTGTCGTTCGTTAATCTATTCACCCAATCAGCAGGGGAAAAGTGTGGGGGATATCTATATAAACCAGTAATAGCCTCCATGCTATGACGATCGTTTTTGCAGGGTGGCTAAGATACTCGTTTTCGGATCGGAAGGTACCCAGTCCTAATCTTTTCTTATATATATTATATGCAGATATACAGAGTAATTCGCTATAAGACCGCCAAACTTGCAAGGTGTGTAGGGGGAACAGAGACGACTCAGAATCACTCAGTAGTGCAGGGTCAGGTGTTTGAAATTACGACCAGAAGACGTCAGGCAGGCCTGACAACAATGCTACGTAGATATCTTAACTTTTTTGAAGATTCCTCCACAACATCATGCTGTACATAGTGCTGAACGGAAGGTTTCGTGAAAATAGATCATTCTGGAAGTCGTCATTTGTGATCCATTTCCGAGGTAGTAGTATGAAGTCGTACTCAAATGAAGAACTGGTCGGCATGCTGATCATGTGTGGAGCTACGGATTGTAATTGGTTCACCGCTCGGTGGCTGTACCAGTAACGTTACCTGAACAGGCGTTTTCCACATCACACGACCTTTACAAGTGTGAACAGAAAATGACGCGAGTCTGGATCTGTCTACGTGAAGTGTTTGGTGTACGAGAAGCCAGTTCGTTCAGTTGAAGTTCTCATCTCTCGAAAGTCTGTAGCTGCCGGGAGGATAAGTGACATGCCTGGTATCTGTGCATGGCTACCATTAATCTGGTTGTGATGTTATCCCCTCGGGTGCCCTTCTCCTTGATTATCAGCGTGAGCTAGAGGTGTAGGAATAAATGAAGAACTAGGAGCTGTCATGATCTTAATTTGACTTTATTAAGATCTTAAAACTTAAACATCTAACAGATTAGATAATAATAATATATGTGAGAGAATCTACAGTGGCAAAATACACAATATATATATATATATATATATATATATATATATATATTATATATATATATATATATATATATAACCGAAATAACGTAACCCGACCACTATCAATAACTAACTCGCCTAAACTCAATTCCAATACTATCACAGATCCTATTATTAAATAGTCAATCCTACCTTAATTTGATCACCCGTTCCAATCTTAATGGAAGTTGCGTCTTTATTGGAGTGCAATCGTATGCACCTTGACCTAATAGCTCTATGTCAGGAATAACTTCTGTTAGCTGTCACTTAATCTTTCTCAAACCTCTTCACACTTGAATCATTGATTATCATAACACTCCCCAAATTGCCACACCGCTTACTCTAACTTCTGATATTTAAAAGTTTCCTAATTTGCATCTTTCCTTCACGCTTCACTTCTTGGGTTTAGTTGGAAAAGAGTTGCCATTAATTCTGGCCCCAAAGAACCCAAAGGACATGTTAATGAAAAGACGCGTGAGCCCGTCACATGGTTCCTCTTGACATTGTAACATAGAAACGCGCGTCAACAATGTTTTGTCAAAGACAAAATTTAGTACAGAAGGGGCACCACGTCGCCTTTTTAGATGTTTCCGGTTCTACATGCAGTAGAACCGGATGGATGTATCTGTGTCTGGAGGCACCGTGGTGAACATCCATGACCTGCCTTCATTATGTATCGTCACACGGGCCCTGCGCCTGATGTGATGATATGTGAAGCCATTGAGAACACTACATAAACATATTTTGATTTTAGCAGCCAGTGTAACAATTTTCAAGTTACACTGTGCTGTGTCTTATCTCCGAGAACTCGGATAAACATATCTCAAGTTATTGTATAAACATTTACTATTTTAAATTGCACATGAAAGCGACCAAAATCAAACAAGATCATTTTGCCAAAAAAGTCAATTTTCTGAGAAAAGAATCTTGATGTTTCTCTCTTCGCACTGCTTAATGCAACGCATGTTTCAAGAGTAGATTCTTTATGGTTTACTTCTGTTATTCATTCAAAAATGATTTAGGTATTGGGAAATGTATTAGTGTAACATTAATAGAAAGTTATTAATAAATACCTAACAAATTGTTTGGACAAATGATGGATATTTTTTTCATACTTAAATCCATTTAAAATTAAAGAGCATACTCTACAATCCTAAAAAGGTGCTGTTGGTGACTGAACACTCTACATTTTTGATCGTCCCAATAATATGTGGATTTCAAATCCCATTGTTAACAATGAGGAACAATGGAATAAAAATATAGTTATAGAAGCTGTACACTTAGATTCACTGAATCTACTAAAATTTCGCAGAGAATATCTAATGGGATTATGTGATGATAACTGGTAGTATCTTAGCCCATATGGGTTACGTTCAAATGATGAAATAGGACCTTCCAACTGGAAAATTGTCCCCAGCACCTAAAAGAATGCACGAAGCCATAGTTGGTGAGTTAAAATCGTCTAGATTTAACAATAGTAGAGAGAAAGAGAAAGTAATCCTACATAGAAACCTCCAAATTTCAGTATATAAGCGAAAGAAACATCGAAATATAGAGCTTGTAGCAATTTATTTCCCTTTTCAACTCCGTCTTACATTGACCATGATTATGCGCATAGTTCTGGTCAAAAGCTTACTATGTCTTATGTTTTTGCTTTCAAACACTTAAACTAGTTCGTGTTCACACTTTTTTACTATATAAATACAATAATATTTTTTAGTTTATGAAATTAAATAGTTAAAATTACAAAAAATGGAATATTTGATATTTTACTACAGATGATTCATTAGAGAATCCCTTGATCTAAAATATATCTTTCAAACTTTATTAAATGTCTCGTAAACTTGCTTTAAATTTTTCTAGTACTTCACTCTTGATATGGTTAAAAATCATAAGCAAATGTAAAAACTAGTACTAATTCATGAGTTTTTAGTTTTTGAATTCGAATTTCTTAAAAGTTAAATGGCCTTAGGTATTAAGGAAGAGAAACATCCATATAATGTCTTTTTGTTCAAAATACTTTCAAATTTCGTAAATTTTCCAAAAACTTCAATCACGAAAAACATACTGATTATTGAATTATTCTATACAACCCTCTAATCTGCATAATCTCAGTAACCAAAAAAAAAAAAGATGTCAATTCGATCATCTTAAGAACACTTGCCAGGAACAAGAAAAGGTTAAAAACCCCTAATATCGTTGTCAGAATCATAGGAACTTCATAATGATATATGGTACGGAAGTACCTCTAGATTTCTAACATTATCCCAGCTGTTGGAACTCCACTACAAAAACCAATCTCATGATTTAGCCATGATTATTTTTTGTACTGTTCGCTTCCTGCTTATTTTCTCTGTGTAGTTTACTCGACCTAGTTTCTTTTTCATGTGTTCTGCTCAAGGGTAGAGGTTATTACGAATCTTCATTTTTCTTTTTTTTTTCCGAAGAGAGAGCAGATTCATGCGCATGAGCAGAAGAATTATCTCTGTTGATTCCAGTCTTATTTCCCTACGGAGGTAGCCTTTTTCTTAGCTACAGTTCGTTTGAAAAAAGGTTGTCTGGAAAAGAAAATGAATCTTAAATGAAAGTTTTTATAGTTTTCGTCTTTTCAATCCTTTTGGTAAATGAATGCCCTTTATATCCTGAATTGAAAAGGAAGAGCCAGTAATTGTATGGTATAGTTTAGTTGATGGAATAGATTTACTTTCAATTTGATGAAACGAAATTTAATGAAGTTTCGAGACATTATGTTCACAGTCTGATAAAGTTCGTGAACTAAGCATTTTTACAAAACATTTTATATTAATATATGCTATTTAATGGAATAAAAAGATTTTTTTTTTGTAACTGCAAGGGGATCTCTCGACTTTGTACATAATTGGTTCCTGAAAGTGTGTCCAAATGCTGACAATTCGAAAGTAGAAGTATGTAAAAAAATACACCAAAAATTGTGCTTTAAAGAACTTGTTTATTAAAATATTATACTGCTCATTGTGATGGCCGCGGTAGCCGAGTGGTATAGGTATCGGATCGTGGCTTGCCTTGTCACGAGTTCGAGTCCAGTACCACTAAAGACCCGACGTGTAGGGCAGCGATGCACGTTAAATCTGTCGAGAGCTGAAACGTCCTCTCGTTGGTGTGGTGTGGTAGTTAGGAGAGAGGGTGCTAGCTCAGGTGTCGTCCACGTCACTGGACCATGGTTCAAAATTACGTGGTCCGTCGCCAAAAGCCCTCGTGTAGCTGAACAGTGCGACGTTAATATTCAATCAATCACTCAATCAACTGCTCATTGTGAGAGGTTGACATCTCTCTCTTGGGCATTGGATATGAGGGAGGTAGGGAAGAAACACTCACCATTATCCAATCAATTTATTTATTCATCACAGAGTGAAAAGACACAAATCCAATTAATAATATTAAGAGAATGTCTCGATGCTAACCGCGAAAGGTAATACACGAACGATTAGAAAACTATCAAAATCTATCCTTTACTTTATAAAGGAGCTAACCTATCATGCGATTTAATCTAATACCAATTTAATCTCATTGAACAATCGTCACTTTAAAACTTCTTCCTAATAAGTTCTTAATCACAATAATTCAAAAATGATACCTTCTGTAACAATCTCACCTGAATCGGGTTTATCTCCACTCCTACTCTTATTCTAGCTAGAAAACTTCGACTATGTATAGTAAGTTAATTTGAATATACGATCTTCTTCCGAAGGGTTAATTGTGAATAACGCGAAATGATAGCCCAAAGATTTCCCAAGAGGATTAGTTGAAGGACCGTGGATAGATCTGTCACACCATTACAGTTGTAGCACAAGGAATAAATAATTTGACGAGTGTCAAAATCACTTGAAAGAAAGAATAGGTTAGAATATGCAAATGAATAGCATTTTAAGCATTTAAGTGACGTAGGGAGAAACGACACCTGAAGTACTTCATAAAAGAAAAGTTGTGTTGTGAATTTCTCATTCAGAAAGCTCTTTGTGAGGTTGGAGTTTGCTCAGAATATCATATTATGCCTCGAATAAAAAGAAATGTTTACCAGCAAGTGTAGGAACTCGATAGAGAGATCGTTGCCTATCAAAAGTATGGCTTATCGTTCCAAGATATTGCCCGTCGCATTGATCGAAATCCAATCCCTGTCTTGCGAATGTAGAATTAATGGGCTGCTGAAAGCCATACTGAATAGCATGTTATAGTATCTTCTCGCTCTCCCATAACTAACGCCTGAGAAAACAGACATAATTGTGAGATTAGCCCTTTAAAACAGGATAAACAGATTACGTAAGGAAATGTGGATATTTGTAGCATGAACAATATCCACTCGTACGTTGCGACGACCTTTGCAGCAGCTTGTATGTCAGCACGGCTGCCATTATTTCGGCTTCCCATGGCAATGCAGAAAGGATAGAGAGACGGGTACTCTGGTGTTTCGAATGACGAAACTGGATACAGGAATGGCCCAATGTCATCTTTTCAGACGAGTCTTGGTTCTGCGTGTGGTATTCTGAGAGTCACTATGCGTGTCTGGAGGCTCCGAGGAGACCTCTCAATGCTTTCATTCAGTACCAGAATAAGGGTCCTGCACCTGTTATGTTGGTTTGGGCAACCACTGGGTAAAGATACGCAAATCTCTAGCACTGATTGATGGTAATTTCAACGCAGATATGTGCATTTCTGACATCTTACGTCCAGTGGTTGCGCCCTATCGTTGAGGCCTGCCAAACGTCCTCTTCTAACAAAATAATGTAAGACAACATGTTGTATGTATTTTTCTGATCTTTTTTAATTCTCAAGAAGTCCTGCATAGTCTCCAGATTTGTCACCCATTGAAAACATCTAGTCTTGGGTTGCTGAGAGACTGGCCTTTTACCCCTCTCGAGCTAATACGGTTGAAGAATTGTGGCATAGATTTGAAGTAGCATGGAATGAGTCGACCATTTTTGTCATCCAACCCTAGTTTGACTCCATGGCTAACTGAGTAAGAGGGCCTTAGCAGCCAAGGGAGGCAGCTGTTTCTACTAATTTCGAAATCCCTGTAAACTACCAAACTGCTTGCAAATTTAATTATTTTGTCTTCATACCATACTATTTATGAATAATAAATCTCTTTTTTTCAATTCCTACTATTAGCTCACACTCTCTATTTATTTATTTATTTATCTTGGTGTAATTTTCAATCGTTAATAAAATACATTTTAAAGCGCTCAATTGAGCTGAAATTTTATATACATGATTATTTTGGATGAAAAATACAGTATTTTATTAAAATTAATAAAATTAATTGATTAAAACTAATTATTCAAAGAATTACAAATACAGCCACGTTAGCATCATTTTTGGCAACTTCTGTCAAAACATGTAAAGGTTTTTTTTTCGCATTTTAAAGCGCTTGTTTGAGCTGAAATTTTCTATACCCTATGTTTTGGGTAAAAATACGATAATTTAATTATAATTAATTAAAATTAACTTTCTGAAATAAATTATTTAAAGAATTACTGATACAACCACGTTGGTTTCATTTTAGCGACTTTTGGGGCAAAAACCCCCTTTTAAAAGGATTTTGTTTCTCCGGTTTTAAAAATTCAGTTGAACGCTGGAAATTTTTATATTGGTACCGATTTTTTGGAATGAAAAATTTTCGATACTTTGATGATAGTACAATTAATAAAAATTAATTACCACTTAATCTTGTGATTCTGTCTATGTATGTACATATTCATATTAATTGTAACTATTTAATAAAAAGTAGCTAAAATAAAATTTTTCTTTGTTGATCTAAGTAGGAATTGACTTAAATTTTTTTATATTACTTGTTTTGTATTTGCTTTCTTTCATGGTGTTGTAATTTCAATGGTCAGCGGTGTATGCCTACATAATGAAGTTAGCCCTATTCACGATTAAAAGAAACTTTTCCCCTCATTTAGGGGAATAAATTTGTAAGTTATTTGTAAGGATTTACTACCTGCACTTGGCAACAGGTCGAACCATACACACGAGATCTGGCAGCGGGCCGACTATATAGAGAGGAGGACCTGACAACGATAGGAAACGAAACGAGACGAGATCGGACTGGACCAGGAGAAAGGAGCGGCAGTCGCAAGAAAACTGGAGGGAGAAAAAACGTGGTCGTAGGAAGAAGGTCTGCTGGACGATGGATTGCAATCTTGTATCATCTTGATATTTTCCTTTTTTTATGAGGCGTCCCATAGAAGGAGTGAAATAAAACATGGGGACAAAATCCTGGCTGCAGTTATTTTTTCACAATTCGAACGCGTCACCAATCAGAAAAAGAACCCACAAGTTTATATTATTTAATCATAACCTTATCTGCATTTTTTTTATATAGAATGACAAAATGCAACGCATATTGAAAACAATTACATAAATAAGAACTTCAGGGAAAAAGAAAAAATACACGTCAAATCAATCATTCTAATGATAAAGCATTCATGGACTGTATTCTTATTCATATTTCAGTTTATTGTTTCGTGTAATAATATATTACTGTGCTTTCTCACATGTTTTACATTATTCTTCGTTAAGTATAATTTTACGCAATATATATATATATATATATATATATATATATATATATATATATATATATATATATATATAATAATGTATATTTTAACAAATGAAAACAAATACCTAATAAAATCATACATTTATTCAAACTAAATTGACACTTCGCAATAATAAAAAAACATGTTCACATTACTAAGTATTTTTCTTGTGATTTTTTGTTTAATTTACGTCTAAGAAAATTAAAATAATCAATTAAAGATCAATATTTACTCTTTGTAACCTAATGGTTCTGTAAAGCAGTGGTCCTCAACACCCGGGCAGCAGACCGGTACCGGTCCGTAGGCCAAATAGTATCGGTCAGAATAAGGAACATTAAATTCTTTCCATTTTATTTACTTTGGTGTATTTCTTTCGGGTTTATGCTACTTTTTATGGAATTCACTTTATACCTTATGTTAAATCACTTTATGTTCATTTTTAGTGTCAATGTATTTTATTTTAAAGGCTTGTTTATATACATTTAAATTAAAGTTATTAAATCAAAACAATTTAAAGTATAAACAATCGATTACCCCTCCCTCACCCCGTTCAGCGGGCAGCATTAAAATTATAAAACGTTGACCGGTCCGTGGAGATAAAAAGGTAAGAATGTGTCTTGCTGTAAAGGTCACAAAGACGCTCTTAAGCGCTTCAAATGTTTTCTTTTTAAACTAGTCAATTATTAGTTGAACAATCCCTTTTTTCTCAGAGGTTCAATATTTTGGTATTGGTGGTCAATCCATGATGAAACAGGATTTTTCCTTTCATAGACATCTGTTCCGTGTCTTCAAGAAATAATCTTTGAAATATTTTCACAATTTTGAGCATATTCCCTTAATTTTACTCTTTTTTTACAATTAAAACATATAACGGATCTGTTTGCTCCGTACAGTTGTTCGAAAGAAGCAAAATATTCATCGTTTTCAATACGTTTAATAATTTCCATCTTTATCTCAATCGTATGAAGTTTATGAGTTGTTAACTTTTTTTGTTCTTTTCTCCGTTTCTTATTCATGTTCATCAATCTTTTTGACACCTTGATCGGAACGAAAAAAAAAATGATTACGGTTCTATAAGTCTGCTATTGTAGGAGTATTTTTATTAACGTCACACTTGAAAAATTCCCAGGGCTATTATCAATGAATCTTGCAGTTTTGAACCAAATTCTATTTTGAAAAGTAATGTGTGTCTGAAAATGTAGAGCAAGCTATACGGCACTTATAATCATTCTACTTAGAAGAAAGTTTCTCAACAATATTTAAAAAGCCGAATCTTTTTTTTTTTAAATATGTGCGATAAAGCGAGTTGTATGAAAGTTTAGGGTCCTCCGTAGTTATAAAATTAATACATTAGCTACTAATTTGATTAAATTTACAGATAAAATTTTTGAAGCATTAATGTCTACTTCTATAATCAAAATTTATAAGAATGCACTTCTAATCTAAATTCACAATATAAATAGATTGAAATACTAGATAAAAAAACTTAGCTGTGTGTAAAAACTCAATAATATAAATATCATTTGCATATATAAAGCCTCATTACAATGAAATGCTTTTCAGAAACCAATAAGTCATTACTTTTTCTAAAAATAAATTTTTTTTACTGTATAATTTGGGCGCACTTCATGCTTTAAAAAGTTAGATGGGTCAGAAATATCTAAAACATTTGCTGTTTTTTGGTTTTTTGAAAAATAAATAAAGGTAATTTTTCTCAAAAGAACCATAAAAAAGCTTTGTATGTTAGGGTACACAGGAAAAAATTGTTGATTAGAAATATAAAAAGGAATGAACTATATTAAAATTTTTAAAATAATTTTCATTGAACCTAGATTTTATTTTCATTTGTATTGCCCAAAGAAAAAATTTTATACTTATTTTTCCTTTTTTAACTATCTACAAGTCATTTTTTTAGTATTATTCTAGAAATTATTATTTTATTTTTATGAATTTCTTTAAAAATAAAATGGCCAAAATTCCCTTCTCAGAATAATACTATTTTTTGATCTATTTACATTCATGTACATTATATTTATATATACATATACCTGTAATAATTCATTTAAATTTTTATTCTAGGAATTTTACTTTATAATGACTTTGAGCCTTCTAAGACTTCACGTGATAGTTAGTTTTTATAACCACACAAAGAGAAGTAACAACAACTTTATCTCTCAAAAAAACTAAAACGTTAGCGTTTTTAAAACAGGATGATGCAATCTTGCATTACCGGCGTATTCGGGCCAATCAAAAAAGCCTTTATTTAAAATCTTATGATTATAAGAGCTTCTGGTTAACTTAAGAGGGAAATAATAATGTGTTTTATGAACGTTCTGTATGACATGTGTGTTATGTTTTTCGTCTTGCTGCTTATTTTTTGCTTATGTTGTGAGTGTCTTATACGTAACTAAATAAATATGGACTTCTAATTAACAATATGTTTTCTTCCCAGTTGTGATTCGTTAACAAGCAGAAATCATATCTTAATAACGAAATGCCTTAAATAAAGTTACGTAATTTTACATACATATATATTTACATATATTCCAAATAAATATGTTGAAAGGCAGTTTAAAAGAAATAAGAAATATTTTAATATGCCTTTAGGATTTTATCTTTTCGCATTAACTCCTTAACTCGTTTGCCCGCAAACCGTACGGGATACAGAAAGCTGATCACAACCGATTTGCTCGTACTCTGTACGGGCACTGGTATTTTCTTCTTTCTATCTTTGATTTGCACATGTTTTTCATTCTTATAGTGAAATTATTAGTGATAGCGTTTTTAAGCGATGTCGTTTTAGGTCGGAATTTAGATTCTTGGAAATATTCGCTAAATAACAGGGATTGGTAAGGCAATGTGCAATGAGAAGAATTAAAATTGGAAAGATAATCCAAAAAAAGGCTGACATTATCTCTGTCACCATTACAATGTAAGACTTAGTATTACACCTTCCACATCAAATTGCGAGTCCATATGTGTATCCATATACACACAAAATCCTCAACCATTTGAAAAAGAGCTGCAAACATGAAATTTTTTGTAAGTATGAGAAAATTCTTTGAAACACATTCTTTGTAGCATGCAAATTGTATTTATAAAAAGGAAAGATTTAGGGGGTTTATGTTCCACAAATATAAAAAAAATAGTGTGAAAACTTTAAAATTGAAAATTAAAATAAAATTCTTCCATTTTCACATTCTGTGCGTGCGTTAAGTATTATACTTAGCTAGATACAGGAAAAAAAGTGCTTTTTTTAAAAACATTTTGGGCAAAGGCATTCATTGCTTAAGGGATTAAATTATGCATTTTCAGTGCACGACCCCTCCATGATGGGATTTAATTGATTTAATTACGGAGATGTCATTAGTAGCTATTCTAAGTATGCATGTCACGAATACAGCTAACTAAAAAGATAAGGAAATACATCTTTCATTCAATACAATGTGACATATATTGATATAGTGAGAAACAAGATAGTATATCTAAAGTTGCGGTGTCTATGAGAGGAGGGGAATTTTAATCCTTGAAGTGAAGATGTGGTATCGTTTCCCTGTTGAATTTTATGTTGAATTTCTAATGGAATAAAAGCTCGAAAACTTAAAATGTATTACATGTAAGTACATAGAATTATGTTTCTTATATCTCACTAGTCAAGTTGTTGGATAAATTATAAGCAGAGAGTTTCCTCTGTAGTTTCAAAGTCTTCTGGACAATTCTAACCAAATTCGAAACACAGTTTCTTCATAATACTTAATTATAGACATCCCTTTATTTGTCTTCTTATGAAAATGGAGTTTGAGCTTCTCACTTAAACTTTTGTTGATAACCTGTGTCAGTCTCGATGAATATGCACATGAATAAAAAAAAGAGAAAAACTTGCAGAACTAATTCTTAACATTTACTCGGAATTATACAATACTAGGATATATTGGGAAGTATAAAATGTTTGCTAATCAATTACATGCCTGCAATCACATGCAGTGCATTATTTAGAATTAATCCTTTATCTACCGCATTATGATTTACTGCAGTTTTTTCCATGCAATATTTTTTTGGATCCTTACATTGCAAATTACGGTATGTACATAAACAAAATACTCAACTTTGGAAAATCTAATCCGCTGGAGCTAATTAATTAATTAAATATATTCAACTGTAAAATTAATTATATACCCTGTTAACTTAAAATAAATAGTCAAATCGTTTTCTAAGGTCTTCATTAACATACAAAAAATTAAGGCATTAAAATTTTGACATTAACTGTTTTTCGGGACAAAAATGATAATCTTCGTAATCCGCTGAAAGCGCCGTCAGCTGAAGACGCAATTTCTGCTATAAAACTATTCGCCTTCCCGCTAAAATACTCATCATAGAACCCATGTTGCCATATATCTTGGAAGAGTGAATTTTAAAGAATATTCCTGCTAAGTATCGTCAGAATATTCGTAACAATGGTTATTCTATGGAATTTTAAAGTGAGAGGTACTTATAAGTACAGTCGGTAGATAAAGGGTTAAAGTCACAAAGCTGTAAACAAACCCGGAAAAATATCATTTAAAAGCTAGGATACTTTTCATAAGGATACATATTTTTTGTCAAGAATTTTTTTTAAAATATCCATTTTAGTGTCGTATACATTTACAATGATCAAATTCTGATAATTGAATTATAATAGATTTTTTTATTAATGCATTAATTTATATGGGTAAAAATATAGAATATTGCATTTTAGTAAGGAAAGAGTATTTGGTTTTCAGAGTTTTCATCTTTTTTTGTAAAAAATAAACCTTAAAGCATATTTTCAAATATTAAGAAACATCTCTCTATTGATAAGGTAATTCCGGGGAACAGAAAGGGAAGGGGCAAGGGGAACAAAATTCCGTTTATCAAAGAATACTATACATACTCAAAAATTTTTCTTAAGTAAGCAATCTTTTAATCTTAGCGTAGATCTGTTTCAAAAAAGCATTTACTGCCAAAGTACAAATGTGTGTTAACACAATGAATACATCAATATCCACTACCAGCCATTGATATGCTACTCTAAAACGGAAAACAATTTACAGAATTTTATTCATTGTACTTATAACAGATGCTGGGAGCAAGATGGAAAAAATAAAAACTTGTCTTGAGTTACAAAACGTGCATAATTTAGTTCTCAGAGCTGACATTTTTCAGCAATAACAGCATTGTTGCCACTGGAAAGTGGTAGCGTGCCAATCTTTCAATAATACACAACCAGTTATCTCTAGTGGATTACAAATCTGGATAATATATTGACCAGGGCAGTTGTAGAGCATTCTCTGTATCGAGAAAAGTCAGGACAACACAAGCAACGTGCAGTAATATATTGTTGTGTTGAAAAGTAACCACTTGGATGTCTCAAAGATAAAGTACAAGAATGAATTTTAATAAGTCGAAAATGTAATATGGAAATCTTTTAAAGGAACGACTGTAGGAATAAAACTTGGCAAACTTGTATCCAATTGCACTCCATACTATCTCTTTAAGTGTAGGTCTTTTATGGCGATGACGGGCAAAAAGGATATACTCAATTTCTTCAGGCGCATCCACTCAAGGATACATTTAGTATGATATCGTAGGCAGAACTGGGGTTTATCTGAAAAGACAATGCGTCATCATTCCTGTTCCTTAATCATCATTTACCATGACTATAGCCATACCCGTAATTGCTGCATATTCAAAGCTAGACGTAACAATAATTACTGGGTTATAGATCATTGAGTTGGTGAGTGACATTGCTGATACATGTTGATGCAACTGCATCTCCTTCTGCAAGTCGCAAACAACAAAGGACAGGAATAAAAGCTATTAACGACTGACCCGAATAAGGATTCCTTTCGTCTCAGTCGACTTTGGACCAGAAGGTGACCAGTTCAAATAACACTACACCCAAGCACAATTCAAGATCACCAACAGTCTGGCACCGAAACGGTTTAGTGCAAGCCTGTATGAATAATATGATCAACCTATTCGAGTATTTGTGACGGGGAGCTCTCGTTACCATAGATTTCACATGGGTCTAATCCTGGACCAAGGTTTCACATGTCATGGATTTCACATTTGTATTTTAATTATGAAATCTCGATCAACACGAACAGCGACATGACGGAAGCATAAACCACATTACTGCCATGATCGTTCGGAGGTCAAATTTTGAGACATGTCCTTGTAAGAATTCTTCCATCATATAAGTCATTACATTATGCAATCTAAAGCTAATTTTTAAATGCGACTTAAAAAAGAGAAACATTCTGTACATTCTTATCATTTATATGGACAGAAAAGGGATGCCAACGTTGTTTGAATTCGTTAAGGCTACACATTACCCTAAAAATTTCATTTTTACCGATTTTTTTTTACATTTTCTAGTGGCCTATATTATTGAGAAGCTTGCCACGAAATTTTAGATCTGTTAGCAAATTAGTTTTTAAGATATTTGAAGTTTTATGAGCTATAGTTTTGGTTTCGGTTTCATTTTAAAGCATTTTTCCACTATTAAATTGAATTAATTAAAAATATTTTTGAGCTTTTAGTTTGAAATGGTTCTTAATTCAAATTTTAATTAATAAAATCCTTTCTGCTTGATTATGTTTTGAGTTTTTTGAGTTCTCATAATTAATAAATTAAGAGTAATTTCATGGCCAATTTTTGCTTTAAAAATAGTTTATATAACTTAAAAGCTTTATCATTAATTTTTTTCAGTAGAGAAAATGCCATGGCAAATGCGTTCTCAGGTTGCTGTGAGAAACAATATTTCAAAGAGATGGAATACTACTGAAAATGATGTATCTAAAAATCAGTCCTCAGCTGATTCTGCAATTATACTTCCAAATACAAGTATTCTGAATTCAAATAATGCAGATATAACTGAATATTTCCATGATGTACCAAACTACATTATACTAAACATACTGTAGTACTACATTTTAGTATTTTAAAATCGTACGACAAGAGCTAAAATTTCTTAAACTGCCCTAATTTTAAACTGAAAAAAATTAAATTTTATGAGCAAACCTGATTATTTTCAGCTTAAGTTAGTATCATTATTATTTTGTACATAAATGCTTTGCATTTCAAAACTTTTGTGAAAATATTAGGTTAAGATAAAGCTGAATAAACTGACGTCTTAACAAATGCTTTTAATATCATGCAAAAATATTTTTTTGAATTAAAAATATTATTTTCAGTCACATTTAATTAAAATAGTGTTTTAATGCAGAGCATACGTTGGAAAATAACATACTAAAAAATTACAGCTTTACGGGCATTATAAGTGTTTGTTTCATGACTTTATATAAACTTTAAATGCGTTTTTCTCAGACTTTCAATTTTGAAGGTATAAGTGTTTTCTAATCCCTAAAGCTTTTTTCCGGTTCAAGATATAGCCTTGAATTTTTTTGTATATACTTTCAAATGTATGTTCTATAAAAGTTAGTATGGATTTAAGGCTGAGATCTTTAGTTATTTTTCTAAAAAATGCTAAAATTGATATTTTAAAAATTTTCGTGTTTCTTCCAGGTTTTTCTAGAAAAATAATTATTAAAAATCATCAAGAGAATAGATTTTCAAATCCATACTAACTTTTGTTTGCAATAACCTAAGAGACATAAATAACTTAAAATGACTAAAAAATTTTAAAAAGTGTGTATTATATAAAAGTTTGAAAAAACTTCAAACAAAAATTCCTAATTTCTTAAAATTGTAAAATAATGGCTGGTCAAACTGACTTTTACTTACAGAATCAGCTTAATAATATAACCAAAATATAAAACATCAATTTTTTACTATAACTGTCTGCAAAATTAATTTTTTTGAAAAAGGGTACCGTGTAGCCTTAAAATGCTAATAATTTGTAAATTCCATCCTCTTGATCCTTTCTTGCCAATTTGACATTAGCTGTGAGCCAACATTAAGGTGTAGTCATTTAAATGGAAAATCATTTTTGTACTGCTTAAACATGAAATTGATTGTGTGTGTTAAATTGTGAAATTCTTTTATCAAGCAGGTAAACATAATGTGATATTAATTATTGAATTTTTTATTGTTTGAAAAAAATCAATAGGAGGAGGAGGTAGAAATCTTTTCTTTTATATTAGGCAAAGCAAACCTTGGGAGAAACATATTATTCCATGCACTTTTAAGAAATGTTTCCTTGTAAATTAAAAACATGACCATTTACTCGACCTGTCAAAGTAATTTTGTTGATAATTTTACATTGCGATAAAAATGTTTGTTAAAAGAAATAATATGTTTATTATTTTATGAAAAAAATCCGTTAAAGAGGCTTATAAATGCAATTAAATTGATTTTTCGTATTTTTCTGTGCTTAGGCTTGCGTGAAATGATTGTAAAATGTCCTCCAAAAAGTCTAGAATAAAAACTAAGAAAAATGACGTCCTTCTCAGTTATCGGATTTTATACATGTTATGCTTTATTGAAAAATATTTTTTTCTACATATTTTTACTTTGTATCTTTCATAAAAATTTATAAGCCGGTGAAAGATGGATAGTATGAGTTCATGAATTCATTTTCCTTTATCACAGATTATTGAATCCTTGCTCCAGTAAATATTGATTTTATTTGTTATTTATTAGTTGATGTTTTGATACGCATTTTCTCTTTAATATAAATTGATGTAGAAATTCCTTGATATCCTACTTAAAATAAATGGAAAAGAAAATAAATAAGAAGTATAAAACTATTACGCAAGATGCTTAGAAAACTAAACTGAAATTAAAGATTCAGAAATTTTAAAATCTAGTTATAACATAGATTTTGCTTCAAAGGATTATATTTTAACACTAGAAAAAATTTCATTCTTAAGAATTTGAGTCTTTCTTACTAATTACTAAAGACTGTGCATCGCAGGGGCAGCAACTTTTTAAAGTAAACCGTAAGTCAAATCATATTCTAGTTAAGATCTCAGTTTGGAAGGCCATTTTATAGGTTAAAAAACATTTCTTCCAAAACTTTATTTAGAATTTAATTTCTATATTTAAAATATAAAATAAAAATTTCATTTTGTAACTCTTGAAAGCATCGAAAAAATTAACTAATACTTGGAGCAAATCATAACAATAAGGTAAGGGCATGCCAGTGACAAACGATTACATTTTAGTGTAAATCTGGTAAATTAAGACTAGATGCAGCTCAAAACTACTATACATACATTCCTTATGAAAAATCTAACTAAAACCCTCCCTCATAAATTATGACCAGTGATTTCAAATGTTAAGGTGCTTGCGTCAAACAGACCCACCCATCTCACTAGAGACTGCCACCGATTGCTCCAAAAAATGTTCCAAATTGAGCTCAGTATTAAAAAAGATGTATATCATTTGAAATAATGTCTAGAAAATGGCCTTTTTTTCAGAAAATCAAACAACAGCGAAAATACTTCCATTGCTTCTACGATAATTTTATTTTACATGGGTCAAAATTAGCAATAAGAGAAGTAAAAGTTTTCATTAGTTAGCTCAAAAATCTTTTACAGTTTAATTGTAGAAAAATTCAGTAAGGCGTAAATCATCATATAGGCAGTTAGCATCATAAGTTCAAAATAAAGTTCACAGGTTACACCTTAAATGATAAAGATTTTCACAATTTTGTATAGAGTTTTAAGTATGTTTGGTAAAAAATATTATAGAAAAATCTAAATTTTAGAGCAACTAGATAGGACATTTTAATAGAAAATGTTTTTCAACAATTGTGTGAAATATATAATGCATTGCAAAACTTAGCTAGTATTGAGTTTTTTTCTTTTTAAATGTTCTTCTATTCTCAATCCACAGCGTTGATTTTTACAGCAAATGAAAACTTTAATACGTAGAGAAATATGATTTTCAGACTTCAGTATAAATGGTGATTTCGCCATAAATGTGTTACGGAAATCATCGGCTTAGGAAATAACCTAGAAATGGCAGTTTCTTGAAAAAGTGAAAATAGATCCAAAATCTGCTAGAAAAAATTAGTGAACAGTGATCGATGTGCTGTGAAATCCATTAACGGTTTTAAGAGTAAGATGTTTTAAATGGGTGCGCGATTTTGAAAAACATGTTAAAATATTAAGTAGATTTGTCGTTGTTTGTCTGGCTGTCTTCAGGTACATGTTCCCGACTCCAACTTCCACTGTCAGTATAATCCTAAATATTCAAAGCTTTCTATCAGCTTAGCTTGTTTATCTCAGTTACTATTTTTTTCGCAACCATTATAATTTTTAACTGTTAATGCAATTTCGACGTTTTGTTGGAGCAACTTTCATCCTTTCCCCCATTTCAAAACATCCTAATCTTTTAATGGCATTGTCGTTGTTTTTGAAAATCTTAGTCACTGATCTGCGTTGAAAATACTAAACAGCAAATATGCGCATTTTTACTACTACTACCTTTCTCTAATTCATTTAATTTATATTATGGAATGATATATCTTAAAGTACTTTAAAGTAATGTATTAAAAGCAAAAAAAGTTATTATATTGTTATATTACAAGATACTTGCATCTGAAAATTTCTATATTTTAAACATTATTATACTTTTTGTCCTTTGACCCCTTCAGGACCAGAGGAAGGAGAAAGAAGAGCTTCCCCAGGTCCGTACCCTCGGAGAGGATAAGCTCGCACGGGACCGGGTGAATTTTCCTGCTAAGCCTATGTATATAATTTCATTGAAAAATTCATATAAAGCTTTAAATGCAATCAAATACGCTCAACCTTACAATTAATTAACTATCATTGAGATAATATCTGAACATAGAGTACAAAAATTTTCGCTACATTGAAAAAACAATTGCGAATTTTAAAGGAAATGTTTTCATTTTAATAAAAAAAAAAATACATATACTTTCAAAAAAAATTGACAAAAATCCCATACATTTGCATACGAATATAGAAAAGATTAGAAAACTGTACCAACTTATGTGAAATATAAACAGAAATCTCTCTCTCTCCTAAGAGTAATAGATCACGAATTATTAAATGTCCGATTCTCTCGAAAAATCTAAACATGCACAGTTGTTTATATTCATAAATATCTCAGATCTATTAAAAAAAACATGGAGCCGAAAACACATATTGAAGTTCAAAGTTTTGTAAAACATTAGTCGGAAAAAAATGGTTTTTAACCGCCACATCTAGTACTTGTAAAAATTAATATAAAAACATTCCTAACTCTGATCACACCTATGTGATCATGGGCCTACGAGTGGGGAAGTCTCAATCACATATATGATACAGTGGGCCGTAGAGGGAGAAACGCGTGATCACATATATGTGATTGTGGTCCTGAACGGGTTAATGGTTCTTTTGTAGGTAAAGGTTGTGTACACCGAAGAGCCAAAATATATTACGAACATTATGAATACCCACTCAATAACACGTTACACTATTTTCTACCTGCAAAACAGCTGCAATTTGCCTGAGATGGATACTTGGTAGATGACTGGAGATGGGTTGTTCCAACTGTCTAAGCAGTAGTCGCTTAAATTCGAGATATTCCTAACTGAAAATGTTTCACCTTTGAGCTACCTTTCCATGAAAGCCCAAATGTGTCGTATCAGATTAATACCCACCAAGTTAGAGGCCCAGGATGTTCATTGGAATTCCTTTTTATGCTCCTCGCACCCTTCTAACACAATTCTATTCTTTTGATATTGGACGCTGTCCTACTGGAAGATTCCATTTCCAATTGGGAAAGCAGGCGACATATAAGGGTGTAACTGATCCGCAATTGCGCTCAGATAGTCTACAAATTTCACTGTCCTTTCTACCAGAACTTAAGATCCCAGAGTCATCCAAGAGAGTGTTCTCCAACGCATAATACCGCCATAACCAATTTTAATACATGGAGATCAACTATTCGAATTTGGAAGACAGCGCACCCTGACACAACTATCGATGTGTTGAAAAAGAAATCATGATTTATCTAACCAGGAGACTCATGTCCACTTATTTATGGTCAAGTTTCAATGTTTCTGAGCCTACTCTAGACGTAGTTAGCAATGACGCTTTTTCAACAGAGGTCCACCAGCGGGACGTCTGCAGGCAGTCCAATATCCAACAGTGTCCGCTGAGCTGTGTGTTCCAAAACACTTGTAATTGGACCTACACAGTATTGAGCTGTCAACTCACCCACTGTCTATTCGGCTTAGCTTTACTAAGTGGAACAATTACCGACTTCTTTTTCTTTTATTATGCGTGGACATCCAACAGCTAGGTGTCTATTGGTTTCACCGTTATTTATTCACTTGGCACAAATGATAAAATCAGCAGAACATGGACAACCTACCAGTCATGCTGTTTCGGAGATACTTGTTCCGAGTCTTCGGGTCATTATAATATATGCTTTCTTTCAAATTCGCTTAGAACATTCGCCTTCCCCTTCACTCGCAAAGTCAGTGCAAGAAAGATTCTTTACTTTCTCCAGCAGCAGATAAACACCATTCTCTCTTAATCCCATAACTTCCATGTTACCCAGAAGGATACATTGAAAAATGTGGAGAAGCTCATAATGTGTTGGCTCGACAGTGTATATTCTTAAGGTATCCGACTACGTTCGGAACCGTGATTTTAAAAAAGTGCATAAATGGATAATTTTCATGATATTTAATGTCACTTAGATTAGACTACATGTATAAAATTGTTTTATATATATATAAGGACATCTTGACAAAAAAAATTATTTAAATACAATATTTCGGCGAAAAATTAATTTAGAATAATCTTTTTTTAAAATGTTCTCCTTTTGTGAAAAATGTTAATATTATAACAATATTTTGCCTGTATATAGCTCAGAGCTCTTTACACAGGCTCAACTATGATTTTTGAAAAATTCATATTATTTTTAGAGTTACAGCCAATTAAAATCATGATTGGGGTTTCTTAAAATTGCTCCCCTCTGTTATCGTAAAATATGGATAAACCCACTTCTAAGTTATATATTTAAAAAAATTTAGTTGAGCCTCTGTAGAGAGGTCTGAGCTATATACAGGCAAAATATTATTATAATAGAAGCATTTTTCACAAAAGGAGAACATTTTGAAAAAAGGTTATTCTAAGTTAATTTTTAGCCGAAATATTGTATTTAAATAATTTTTTATTGTAATTATATTCTTAAAACAATTTTATATACATTTTCTAATCTAATTGACACTAAATATCGTAAATATTATCCATTTATACGCTTTTGCAAAATCTCGGTTCCGAATGTAGTCGGATGCCTTAAGACTATGTTTGAATTGTGATTTTGAAAAGTGTTTAAATCAATAACTTTTTGTTTTATATTGAACTATAATGAAACGATTAAACTATAATGTACACGTAAAATTGTTTTAAAAATACTATTAAAATAAAAAATGACTTAAATGCAAATTTTCGGCAAAAAATAATGAAAAAAAAAAAAAAAATCACATATTTTCAAAACATTCTCTTTTGAATCGCTGGTCATCGTTGGGCGCTGGGACGCGATGCGTCCCTCCGTCCCATACTTGGTGTATTGGGCTCTGGGATGTTGTGAGGCCTTGGTTGACTGGGTAAGCTCCCATTGGTGTCTGGACGTGGAAGGTAGGCGGGGCTAACTTGAGGGTATGGAGAGGTAGAGAGGGCAATAAATCATGGAACTGAGAATTCGGTTGCAGTGATCAAACACTCTTTCTCGTTGCACTGGTGTCGGATAAGATTAAACTATTGAGTCGGAAGCCTGAGTGGGTCGCATGGAAATTAATAAATAATAAATTAAAAAACAATTAGCTATTGAGGGGGTCATTCCCACTCGGGAATGACCGAGAACTATTTATGGAAGATGCTTCAATAATAAAAATATCTTCCCCTATATACAGCTAAAATTTCTCTACAGAAGCTGAAATATAATTTTTTAAAATTTCACATTTTTTTCAATGTAACTATCAATGGAATAGCCGGAGTTTCTGTCGAAATTTCTTTGCTCTGATGTATCAAAATATGAATATAAATCCACTTCTAAATTAAGTATTACAAAAATTCTGTTCAACACCTACAGAAAAGTATTAGCTATTCATAGGTAAAATATTATTATTACAGAAGCATTTTTCTAAAAAAAAAGAGGATATTTTGAAATAAGTCCTCTTTTTTCGGTTTTTACTAAAAACTGCATGTAAATAATTCTTTTTGTATTAATATTCTTAAGACAATTTTATATGTCTATTCTAATTCAAGTGACAGTAAATTTTGAAAAAAAAGAAATAATTTATATATGCTTTAGTAAAATTGCGGTTCCGAATGTTGTGAGCCACCTTAATTTACCACAGGGAAAATATTGATTTATGAAATAATTGGATCCTTGGAATAAATTTAGTTCATTGCTCTATTTTCTTTATAATTTTCAGTGAGCTAAAAATTCTTCATCTTTCTGCTTGCAAGAACATTATTAAAATATCACAGATAATATATATTCAGGTAATACAGAAAATTTTTTTAACTGTAACACAATTAACATATATATGAAATTTCTACCACGTTTCACAATTGTCGTGAACAAAATACTACCTAATAATTCTGAGACAGTCCATAGTTATGGAAAACTCTGTGTACTTTATAATAAAATGTAAATTCTAGCCAGACTTTAAAAATGCAATTGAGAAATAGAGTAATGCGCACGAACGCCTGAGCATTTTTAATTTTATTCTTGAAAATAAATGTTATTATTTTAAGGAATATTTATAACTAGGTACCAATCGAATTATCAGATTCCAAGACACAGCAAATTAGATTACGAATATTTAGAATTTCCTGAAACAGGAACATTTTCTTCAACATATTTAAAAGTAAAGGAATTGTTCCTATGAATTTGCATTAACTAATTTGTTATGAGAAATATGTAAATAAAATTTACATAAAATTTCCAAGAGTAAAGGTATTAAGACTCAGTAATTTAAACCTGAACACTCTATTTTTTATTTGTAAAAATTCTCCATTCCTATAGGACTTTAGCTAGTATTTCACTATGAACTATACTCATTCTAGTTTCTAACCGAAGCAACAGATCGCTGAAATTTATTTGTAACAGAAAAATTTTAGGTTTAAGATAGATTCTACTTGCATTATTTTTTCAAAAAATAATCTACTGCCTAATAGAATTATTCAGTGATTTACGCGAATGAATTCGAAAGAGCATTGTGTCTTACAATAGTAGTTTCCTGATTCAAATTCATTCATCTAGAATAACTTGATTACTACTTTAATTAGTTTTACGTTTCATTTTCATTCCCTTTAGAATTATCATTTTCCTTTTCTATGATTCTAATTCCTTTAGGCAACCTTTATAGAAATCTGAAAGAATGAAAATTAATTAGAATCTATTTATTCAGGTTCTTCAAAACAATCAACTTGATATATTTAGTCTTTTAAATCTCCTTCATTTCAGGAATGTCATTTGAACTTATTCAGTGTTCTGTATCGTGACTTTTAATTTATTTGCTTTCGCTACACGTTTGTTATTATTCTTTTTAAAATCTGCATTCTGATATTTATCTTTCATTAACAGTTTTATAATGCAGATTGCAAGAAATTTTAGCTTAAATAGTGAAACAAACGTAGCAAAATTACAAACACGACATTTGTTATTGTATATACAATATATTTGTTTCTTTATTGTACAAAACAAATAAAGAAGTGTATCAATCCGTCTTCAATGATTTACTCGGTTTACTATGTGTGAACGCTGTAATTCAGTACGAAGGCTACAACTTCTCAATTCTTTTGCATTAGCTTATTTTTCGTAATAAATACAGAGTTTTCCTCCCAAATCAGTGAGCCATTTGCAAGATTTAGATATTCACTCCAAATGCTCTTTGTAACCAAAGAAGAAAACAAAATCTAATGAACAGAAACGAGCAACTGGGTTTAAAAGAGTTGCCATTTGAAAGAGGAAACATTCTTTATGCTATTGTACTATCGCATCGCAGAGTATCGTGCATGAATAAATTACCACACTGGAAAAAGGATAAAAAAAGACCTTCCATGTCCTCTTTTCAAGTGATAACTTTTACGCAGCTCTCAAGCTTTCAGCTCTTAAAACGCTTCGAGGAAAAGGATTCATGTAAAGTAAGCTTCTATGTGGCGATTTATATGATAAACGTTTAATTGGAAAGATAAGAAATAGAATGTTTTATGCAGACGGGAAAGTTTCGAAGCAGAATTGAGTCTATCACATGCATGGTAAAGCAAAGCCTTCATTCAGACTTGGTTATCTTTTTGTATTAGTTACAGTAAAAAGGATTTGATATATAAGGATTCGAACTTTAGAACAAGTTGATGAAAAGTTAAGTTCAGCGAAAAATCAAAGCGGCGTTTTATTTATTTTTCTATTTCTATTTCTATGAGAGCTGCAAATTTAATTAAGGGTTTGAATTAGTCTCTTAAGCGCTTGAATTAATGATGAAATGTGAAATTCAAAAGGTGTTCTATTTTTGATCACAAGTCATCGAGGAATACAAAGAAAAAGAATTATTAGCACACAGTTACTTATACAATTTCTATCTTTAATTATATTTTTTCGCTAAATAGTGGATTTTAATTTTAAAAAAATGTAAGTTGTGTTAAATAATGTGGATAATAGAGAATGCGTTGGTGGTTTGTCTTGAATTTTAGTTTCTTTAGTGGGTAAGTGATCTTTTATTCTATTCTAATTTTCTAGTGTGATCCCACGCTTATTCCCGGAGGTGTGAATGAAGAAAATGAAAATATCTGAAATGAATTGGATTTTTTAGTTTAATGCATACAAATTAATGAAGTTTCTGTAGAGAAAATGGTGTATTACATTGCTTAACTTTCTAAAAAAGAGATCATCTATACCTATCCCGTGAATGTAACTTTAAGTATATTTATTCAAATTTAAAAAAAAAAATTGTCTTTCAATTTGTGAACTGTTTAATAACACATTAAATATCTTGCACATTTCTGATAGTTTTTCTATATTCCTAAAGATAACATTTGTTCTTGTTTAAACTGTTCTCACGAGACAGAATTCAATCAATTAATTAAATAAAAATAATTTTCATTTACTTTGATTGGTGAGAGTTTTGCTTAGTAACTTTGGAATCGCAACAGTTACAGATGGTTGATATAAGCATTCGAATATGGGTTATTTTTTTTATTAATGCGACTTTGGTCTTTCCTCATCATTGTGGACAGTAACAATATGATGTGAAAATAGTTATATACAAAGTAGGATTCAAAAATTCTCGGACTAAGTTTATAACTTAAAAAATATTACCAATTAAACTGCTGAAACACATTCTCCTTCAAAATAAGACCCTTGAACAACAACACACTTTTTTTTCGCTTGTAAAGGTCAACAAAGCATTTCTGAAATCTAATTTTAGCCATGTTTCTTAATTCAGCCAGCAATGCACTTCTAACCTCATCGGCAGATTGGTCGTTTAACATGCGGGGAACGGTGTGCTGACACACTATATGTATGTTAAAATTCTTAGTCGGTATCCTTTGATACGTGGCCGAGGGTATACGAACTGACTCTGCTGTTGTTTGAAGCCTGTTCTTAAGTACTGCAGCAGAAACGTTTTCGATGTTATCAGTGGCGCGGGAAATCTTCAGACGTCCAGAGCACTCTATCTTCAACTTCCTGCCTCAATAAAAGTACCTAACTAAAAGCTTGATTCTGATAATGCATCATAGCCTTACACCTGCTTCAAACTTTCGCAAGTTTCCGTAGCACTTTTTCCTGAACGACACAAAATTTGTTAATCATTCTCTGTTCAACAAACGCAATTTCTTTTAATCACAGACTACTAAATGCATGCTCCTACAAAATACAACTCCGTGGTGAGCCACCTCCATGTGATTCGGAGTAAACGTTTTTTTAGAAAAGGGACGAACGCGGTTACACAGAAATGTTATCGTAGTCACTGTACTGCAAAAATTTTAAACGTTATAGGCTCAGTCCTGGAACTTTTGAATCCTACCTCGTAGATGTCTTCCTATATATCCTTTCGCGGGTAGTGGCTAATAGGTCTAGCCGCATATTAAAATATTTTTCTCCAAGCGGGTGATGGATATTTAGTCTATCCACATGTGTTAATTGAAGCTAAAACGCATAAAGATCAATACAGATGGCAGAACGATACCTTTTTTTTGCATTTCATGTCCTCTGATGGGTAGTTAAAAACAGGTTTTCTTGGTGTAAATCTACGAATTGTATTTTGATTACTATAAATAAAATTTTTGATCTTTGAAAAAAATTTCGACATGTCTTAAGTGTACTTTTCTCTCATCTGAAGGATTTAAGCAAATGTGCAATTAAAAATCAAAGGTTTTATTTAGGTTTTTGGAAAACTTTTATGTGTGGATAGAGGCTCTATTCACTGCCCACATAGAACAGAAAAAGGACCTTGAAATTTTTGCTTTTCCTCTACTTCAGAGAGTTAAAACAGAAGGTGATATGTACAGGACATACTCTCTTTGCAATACCAAAAAAGATATTCATTGCTCTCAACGGCTGTGTCGGTCCTGTAACGTACCACTGTGCCTTCAAGCAAATGGTCCTATTTGCTTTGAAAAGTTCAACAGTAAATAGCTCATCAAATTTGTGAAATAACTTATTTTAATCCTGAAAAATATTACTTTATTTCTAACTTTTTATACTAAAATTAAATAAAATATAAAATTTGGATATATACCACTTTCAATGTATATTTTAATATTCTACCACAAGTACAATTATTCTATTATTATTTAATTGCACTTATACTTTGTATTTAATTGTTATTGAAATAGTCATTAGCATAAATGTTAATTTTTCATAAAATGTTGATTGTAATATGATTCATTTTTTCTGTCCTTAATAGTAAGTTAAATGCCTTAATGTGTGCAGTGGATATAACGTCTAGCCACCACCCAGGGGAAAAAACCCGTGATCAGATATTTTTTTTAAGTGACTAAGTATTGTTTATAGAGGATGAGAACATTACATTTATCAAGTACTTTATCACAGAAAAGTGTATTTTAGCTTTGTGCCCGTTAAAGGGTTAAGTAAGGTAATTGCATCTTGTATCTTTACATCAGTCCAGTTTTGGAAGTGGTTAAAGTGCAGGAAATCTTCCTCTCATTTGTAGCTCAATACTTTCTTAGAGGTTTAATTATGCTATAATTACGAAATTAAAAAATCAAAGCAACTGCTTCATTTCGCATCTTCATATCCAATAAGCCAAATTATGATGTAATTCACTGTTTGGTAGAGAACACAGCATTCTAAGGCAAGGGAGAGCTACCGGGGAAGATTGTTTGCAATATCGTATCATTTTGATTTTGTAGTATGTTTAAATCGAGTTGAACTGTGATGAAATCCTTCTTAAGTATTATTGATTTTGAAGGAGTAATCTCTTAAAACATGAAAAATACATCTCTATTGGAGTCAAAATAATCAGGATGAAATCCTTTTGTTTTCAAGCATTCACTTTTTCTATGGTGGGGAAATGAAATAAAAAAAAATTCTTCAGACGAAATTACATCTTTCCAGTCATCCGGATTCCAGTTTTCATACTCTATGTACCAATGCATGCTTTTTTTGTGCTTTACGTCTTACATGTGAAACTCTCTCAGATCTTTTGGATCGATGTTTAAATCTACTGTTATATGTTCAGCTATGCAGTTTGGTTTCCATCGAGCAGTCAAGCTTACTGATCTCTGTAGCATAGCTATTAGAGGTAACACATTGTTTATATTATATTTATTATAGCTGAATATTAGACATGATAGCAAACTTACAATTTTGTCTGTTATAAACAATTTTTTTTATTTTTAACTGAGTTCCAATGTTCATTTATTTCTGCAAATAATTAACTGGAATATTATACTACACAGCCAATATCAAATCTTTATTTGTACCACTTATGATAGGTGTAGTGGACTTCCCATTTAATTCATATATAAATATGTGTATGCTCAATATTATAAGTTTATTGTAAATTTTCTTTTTCTTTAAGTTTTTTATTAGTTTTTATATTTCTCATTTCTCCATTCAGTTTTATACATTTTTCCCAGATGTTACCATCTGTTATTTCATTTAGCATTTTTATGTTTAATAAGCGTCTTATTCCTTAAAAATTATTATATTTTTCTTTCAAATAAAATATTTTTACAAATCTTATGTAGTTTTTATGTTACCTAACATGGGTAAAATTTAAGATTTTTTTTTGCAGCATTCTTGGATCAATACGAGTACTTTTTTGCTTTCTATTCCACTACTATTGTAACGGTTTCTAGTTCATGAATTTGCTTTATATTTTGCTATTTAGATTTATACCTTGAAATTAAAAAAAAAATTATGTTTTTTTAAATGTACGTGTATGTAGGTTTCGGTTATTATAATAGTATTCAGTTTTAATATCTTTAGAAATTTATAATTTACAAAAAAATGTCTCAATTTATTTTATCTTCGTTTCCAACCTAGTGATATAGGTCGATGTAGAAGAATTGGTATTTTGAAAAACGATGTTTAACCTTACAGCCTTAGTTCCTAAGACCAATGATTTGATAATATATTACTCTGGTCATTTAACTAGAATCTGTACTATCTTGTTATACTTCTATATATTGCTTAGCTTTATGATAGATTTATAGCTCATTACTTCTGATACTGTGTACCTTTTAAACTTATTGATTGTTTATCAATGTTATGCATTTTCAAGCTACATCACTGTGCATTACCCAAAAGACGTAGTGTGCAAATTCCAGAATAAACAGAAATTTTGTAAAGAAGTCTAATTCCTTAATTGAAGTTTTCTCCACATATTTGAAAGCATTTTCATAGCATACTTAAAACAAATATTTACGAGAAGTGTCGTTTCATTCTACTGCAACTGTAGTGGCAGTTTTTCAGTTTAACACTTGCATACACGTGTCTCTGGTTTATTGCTAGTTCAACGACGCTATTACAGCCGGATTGTGTTGTTTTTACATTCCTTTGTTAGTGAGCATTAAAAATTAAGACGGTTGCCGATCCCAAAGACTGTGAAGTGCTTTCTGTGATCCGTTTTTTGAACGCAAGGAATGTTTAGCCAATTGAAATCCATCATCACCTTATAGAAATTTATGGTGAAAATGTACTAAGTGATGGAATGGGGAGAAAGTGAATTTGACAATTCAGTAAAGGGGTGCAGAAATGCTCATGGCGAAGTACGAGTGGGCGACCTTCTGTTGTGAGTGATGGTTTGGTTGAAAAGAGTTAATGAGAGATAGAGAAAATTCGTGAAAACGTACAGTTCACTATAAGATTGCTTTGTAATGAGTTTCCATAAATTTCCAAAACTGTTCACTGGTGTCAAACGGGTATAGACAAGTTAGTTCCCCGATATAAAAAATGCCTGATCAAGGGTCATAACTATTGATGCGAGGCCATTAAATTATATTTTTAATCTAAATAAACCCAAGTTCAAATTTACTTAGTCGCATCATGGCCAATGTTAACTCAACAAAATTCGGTTGGATCCTAGCTGGGCACACTGCTTGGCGACAAAATTTTTGGCACCAACTAATATCGTCAACCCCCCGATTTTTCTTCACTTTCGTTCATGATGTCATTTTTTGACACGGGTTTTTGGCGCCATTTGGCGAAAAAAAAATGCCTCCAAAAACAGTGTGCCCAGCTAAGATTTTACCCAAAATTCAACTAGATTAATTACTCAAAGATTAGACGATCATTGATATACGTTTTAATTAAATTTATTATTGCACAGCTAAAATTTTACATTTACAATAAAAGAAAACAATAAGAGAGAACTTAGCTTTAAGAGGGAAGGATCGGAGAGGTTGACCTGTTGTCCTGTGACCTGGTTGACCTGTGTCCATGGGGGAGAAGCAACTGACTTCGCACCTCCACATGGTGTTTGGGGGGAAATTTGGATGAAAAGAATCTGTCGAAATTGGCGCGTGTCTCTTTAACTGGAGAACCGAATCACCTGCAAATTCTTGGGCAGAACTCACTACTGTCTTCCAAGCTGAGTCTCTGATTGGATATTTCCAATCTCGCAGAGTTACATTTTATAAAATTTATGAGATTTTCGACCCCAACAAGGGACTCAAAATCTTTGATAGACCCTTTCCGAAAGATTGTATCAACATCCGGTCAAGGGGGCATATACAGAAATTACCAAAAAAAAGGGGGTCACCCAGCCTCTCATTACTACACAGGAAAATAATTTTCGACATGCTCTTTCACGTAAAAATAAGTTTTGTTTTGAAAAAGGTTTCTTATGCTAATTTGTACAAAACAATACTTAGTTTCAGGATGCACCTCTTAAAAAAAGTATAAATGTTCACGATATGAATATCAGAACCCAAAATTATTTTATAATGTTGCTGTAACATTTTTCAATTTATAAATTTAAAACTTAATTACGTTCTCTTTTATTTAAACAAAATCTGAGTGCTTTTTTGTTATATTTAGTTTTTAAAAAATATGCGACAATAAAACACTTTTGTTTCGCAGTTTTCGGAGGAAATTATAAAAAAAATCGTCACAATGTTAAACGATAATAAAGAAATTTTTTTTGCATATTTTATCAAAAGACTTTCTTTCAATTTATGAAGAATTAGAACGTTTTTCTTTTTTGTTACCAGACTTTGAAATTTTCAATCGGATTTTATAATCTTCTTAATTTTCCAGTTCCCTTGAGAGAATTAACATAGTAGCTTTGAGCATGTCCAGAACAGAAGTGTATATAAGTATTAAAGTTACAAGAAATTTAATTCCTTACACAAATAAACTTTTATACAGATATTTCGAAAAAAATAAAGAAATAGGCGGAATTCATTAAAACCTTTCGATAAGATTGCACTTCAGATGTGCGAAGTAATTTAAAATTTAAAAAATATATTATTAAGATTAAAAGTCAAAAAGTAATTATTTTTAACGTGAAGTAAGTATACTTTTAAAAAATGTTATAAAAATATTCTATAAAAATAAGTGAAAAATCTTTTGATTGCCTTTTATTGATTAGATTTGAAACATTCTGGAATGGGAACATACTTTATTTCTTTTATTTTTTAATTAATAGTATATGCACTCACATATATATTCAGTTCTTTTAATTTCCTTCAGCGGCTAAAGATAAATGTATAGTACTCTAGTAAAGCATGTTTATATTAATATTTTGACTTTAATTAAGCAATATACTTATATACAGAGGACATGGGAAAGTCCTTTTACCATGAAGGGAATGAGAGAGTTACAGCTGTGTAAGAGAAATCATGTTAGTATAGTAGAGGTCGGCCACCCATGGCACATGTGGCACGTGGTACAATTTTCTGTGGCACTCTGTACTATACAAATTTAGAGAGGGAAGTTGATAACTTTGTAATGGACCTTATTTTACAAACATGTTCAGAATTATGAACATTTATAGAATTACGAAAAATCTGAAAGATAACTCTAAAGATAAACACAGTTATTTTTGTGAATTATTGAATGTCATTGCTGGAGAGCTTTAATCGTTTGAAGAGAGAAAATTACAGGTTCTCTGCTTCCACTTTTGGTTCTACAGATATAAGTATCATATGAAAAATATTTCGAGTGAGCTATGAAATTGTTTTGCAATTGAATGCTCAAAATCGTGTCAAATTGAAAGTCACAAATTATACCCCTGATCTTGCGATATGAAAGAAGAGTAATGCAAGCACTACGAAGTTCATACTAAAACTTTTTTTTTCTTTTTATTTAACTATAATGAAGGGAAATACTTATATTTTACGTTGTCTGTTTCTTACTTTAATAAATATATTTAAAAATACATAAGGTTAGTGACGCTAACTGCAGTGCCGTAGGGCCTGGTAGATGGAATAGATTTTTGTAAATTTATAGTTTCTTCACCGCGTAAGGGTACTCTAAATAGACGTCGAGCCACAAGTCTTTTCAGGGGGAGGTTGGTGGAAGGGGAAGAGAGGTGGGAGGCCCCTGACCACTCCCAGGTTTTTCTTTCTCAAAATTTGGGTGGAAGGGAGCAAAATCGTACTACACCTGCATGGTGCTCAAAGACAGGCGTAAACTTCTAGCCCTTAGCCAAGATTAATTTCGTGGACCTTTATCTGATGGTACTGTCGATCAAGTGGCATAAGCAACAACAACAACAAAAATACATAATATATGTACAATTTTAATTTTTTAAGTTTTTCTTAAAGAAATTATTATATCTGATGCTGTTTATTTTTATGTTAAGAAATATCTTTAAATGATGCAAAGTAAATGTATAATAAAACTGTAATTGAGCTATATTGTCTAACTCTGCATACATTATCGTAGGAATCGATTTTTTTTCAAAAATGTCCAACTCTGTATCACGCTGAATCATATTGGTAGATTGGTTTGGCACGCCCTAGGTAAGATGTTGTCGGCTGCTGATCCCTGCATTTTAGTAAACCTACTGCACCCGAGCTAATGCGAATGACAGCAGCGCACTTAGTGGCGAAATTCGTAAACAAGTAGAAATCGTAAATAGAAAACGAAAAAGGATGCAGCAAAATTCCCAATTAGAAAGTTTTAGAGCACCAATTAATTAGTACGAAACAATATTTGGTTCACATGGTATAAAACAAATTGTCACCTGTTTATCCAAAATGTCTGAAATCAATCCACTCCTTTCTGAGTAAAGATTTTAGCCATTGTTATGTAGAAATATGAACAATTAACTGCATAAAATACGTACTTACTACACACTATACAGTTTGATCACACACGCACACGCACGCACACACAAGCAAACAGTCACCAGGTGATGACAAGAAAACGTAGAGCATGTTTGAATATTTCGCATTTACCCACTATACACGTTTATTTTCGTGAAAATAGTTTTGCATGCACGTTTCTCCGCGTGAAAGGTAAAGGTGGCATTTAATTGTAAGTAGTATCTGTTATGTGGCAACATAGATCCAGCAGACTTGTATGTGAACCCAAAAAGTTCTGTTTGAACCCGCATACGTCTACCAAAAGGACGGCCGGGGGCTTTAACAATTCCACCATAACCGATAATTCGTTGCCTAAGACAATCTTGGAGAAAACTTCTCATAGTTTTGCTTGTAGGCAGGGGGCTTAATAGTGTTTGAACCACAAGGACCGTAATGCGGACAGGGAACTTCCTCTACAAAGTCAGGTATGATATCCTGTAATAGTTACAGGTGCCTCTGTTCGTTTAATGTATTTTCGTAGAAAACAAATCCCAGTAAATGATCCTTTCAGATATTGCACTGCTAGTTAACGGACCAGTGCATTTGGTGACTGGTGGATAGTCCATTGTACGTTGAAAAAAAACTTTTCTGCCCAAAGAACGCTTAAGGCTTTCCCAAACCGGTTCCAACTGGGCCTCGTTCTCGGGGAAAGCCGTGTTTCATTCTCGACTCAGCCTTAATAAGATGGTGATCCGAATAATTTTAATGATCAAATATTATACCCGCACAAATTCTCCGAAAAACAGGGAAATTCAAGCTTCATTTCAACAGGCAAAAGTAGCAAGACTATTATTACGTGAATACCGTTGTCCATGTTTAGGCCTAGGCCAAAAACCATAAACAATCATTCAACTTTTTTCAAAAAAGTGTTCATCGGATGGGATTTTGCCTAGGGTGGTTGTGAGTCAGGCCAATTTTTTTTTGTTTCAAATTACCTTTTTGGATTTGACAAAAATCTTCTACTTTTAAGGATGTCAGGTAGGGCCCCGCAGAGGGGCCCCGGGTTCAAAAATTTTGGGGGGTCCTCCTCCGATGAAACAAGTTTGTTTAAAAGTCTTATAGTTGGTCAAAAATCTGATGATTTTTAGGTACATGGATGATAATTCACCTTATCCGTGTGAGCCAAATATCGTTCAGTTCTAATTAATGGATGCTTTAAGATTTTCTAATTAAAATTTTTCTTTTTTCTTTTGTTTTCGATTTGGAATGCGCAACTTCCCAAATTTTGCTAATATAGTTGTTTTATTTATCTTAATAGATTAATCAAAAACATATATTGACACATTAGATATAAGTTTATTCATAATGTATGTTTTACTTTTACAATTTCAAGATATATTTAATAAAAAGTTTGAATCTTACAAGTAAGTAAAATATTTTTTTCAAATAAATCTTATCTAAATGATGTTTATGTTATTTCTGCATTCGCCAATCCCATTATTTACTTTTGTATTCATTATTTATAGAGCTATAAACAGAAGAAAATATAACGTTCTTATTCTTTATTCCTAAGTTTTAAATAACTAAAATAAATTCTTAACTATTGAAGTTGTCTTTATTTTTATAAAAAAAATAAAGAATAAATGTAATTAAATGTAAAAAAAAAAGAAAATTCAAAAATAATGTTTTCCCTTTTTAATGAAAAGATAATAAACCTATTCACCATTCAAAATTATTGAAATGCTCTAAAAATGAATTAAAAAACACGGAATTTATACTTCGTCTAAAACATTTCTCTCAGGTGTGATGAAATTGAGAATTTAACGTTGTAACGAATGTTGCAAATAAGCTGTTAACGGTGATTATGAACATAGCCTATGGAAAATCCCTTTTTCCGCTGCCAACCTAAAGTTATGAGTCATACGAGAGGGTGTGGTTTTTAACGGTGATCACGTACTACTATGTTGAAGAATTGCAGACAGTCGCATAGGACGCCAGATTAATATTTAGATACTAATATTTATGAACACGTGCCTACAGCTGTGATTGAAGAGCATTCTGAGATATCGTAAGATCAGAATTACTGAAATGCAGGCACAATACACACACACACACACGCACGCATGCACACACTCACACAAACTTGATGAAGGCCATTAAAATTGCTGCATCGTGAAGAAGAGATTATACAAACATCATATTCGCGTGAGATAAGGGAGATACGGGGATATGCATATTATGAACATTTAAGAACAATCGGACATCGGAGGGATAAACAACATCTCAAATTCTTTACAAAAGAAAAGTTACGCAGCGGTTACACAGTTGGAAATCCCATTTCAATGCTAGTTGTCGGTGAGAAAATCTTGTTATGCCTCATATAAGAAGAAGAAAAAGTTGCCAGAACTTTTGGGAATCAAAGGTAAGAAAAGGGTCCGAATGTGGTATATCGCCCCGGGTTTGTTATTTTTATTGGTGGGGACCCAAGGGACCCCATAGCAATGGATGGTTTCAAGAACGTCTTACTAAAAGTCATGAAGAAGATGAAATGCCACTAGTGCTCAAGATTTTTCGTTTTTTTTTATCCTAGTGTTGAATTTTATGAACCGCAGTGTACATTCGAGCACTAGTTTTCACTGATAATCCTCTTATCGCTTTTCATTACAGTTCTGCTTATACAGAAATGCATATTTCCATGATTTATAAATCCTTCACTTGACGAGGTAAAAATAATCGAATAAAACAATCATAAAGTAATCCAAGAAGCTGCGGAAAGCGCGCAGTGATAATCAGCTATACAGCTAATATTAACAAAGAAATAGTTGATAGAAAAGCGGCATTTTTGATAAAGCAAGTGACTGCTCTCTTTGACTATTAACGGTGTCTTCTAAGATCGCCACCTTTTAAGAGACTGTGCGTTTTGGGGGATTACAATTGCGCTGGGGAAGGGAAAATGGTGTTCAGCCCCTCAAGAATTGCAAAAAGTAAACGAAATACCGAGCAAGAGCCCGGTTTTTAAACCGGCCCCAAAAAACTAATATAGATGCCACTGAAAAGAGTTACTACCAATTTTTACGCCATCCGTGTACATATGAACGCTTCCTTTCGGGGCATTATTAATTCTTTCAAGAGATCTGTTTCAGGTAGCACGGAAATTTCCCCTTTTTTTACGGACAGCTTAGCCAGGGCTGGTGCTGGCGAAACTACAACGCCTGCCGCCCTCTTACTTATTTAACTATTTTCAAAGTATAAAGCAAAGAATAAGGCCATTTGGAGGATCCCACCGGTATCCATGGTATGAGCAAATCCCCCGATGGCTTTTTGGTTCGGGGGCAGCAGTGTGAATCAAACCCGCTTACTCTTTCCTTGTGGCCTGATTATTGATTTTTTTCGATGGATTAAACATTTCCCAAAATTTGATTTAAGTGTTCTTTTCTGGGCCTCCTTGGCCAATTTATCTTGTTTTGGGGAAAAAAACAACTTGGTTTAAGAATTGGGTTTTGGCTTTCGGGTAATACTATATGATTAGCTCTTTATTTTGGGGTATGGAAAAACCCAAACCCCCTTTCAAATTTAATTGTTGGGTGAAAAGGTTTGCCAAAATTAAATCTTAAATTTAAAAAAAAAAAAAAAAAAAAAAGAAGGGGGTTACATTAATGAACATTTTAAAACCAATTAAAGGGTTTGGCCATGGGCCTGTAATTTTGAGCCTAGGTCAAGTGACAAAAATTTGTCTTTCCCGGGGGTTTCAGGTGTAATAAGGGCGGGGAAGAAGAAATTTTTATAAAAAAAAATTTTTTTTTATATTTTTCACCTTTATGGGCAATTTATAACAATTAAACGCATTGGGGGTCAATTTTAATCTAATAAGATAATCTAACGTAACTTATCTCTTAATCCACTTGTAGATTACTAGTCAACTCCTTCCTAAATTGCTACTGTCTTCTTTATACCAATTTCTTTAGTATTCCCACTGCCTAAGAGCGTTTTGCTTTAAATAATTCCGGACGAACCAGATCCCCCAAAATTTAAATTCTCACGATTACCCAAACACCCATTACCAGGTTTAAATAGCTTAAAAAATTTGGTCATCTCTATGAAGTGGGTTTTAAACTCAAATCACAGATAAAGAATAATTTCCCTAAGAGGATTAGTTGAAAACTCGTGAATAGAACCCGTCACAAGACGACACCTCAGCTGTTACCTTCTATCCTATCACCCAACGGGAGGACTTTAGTTCAACCCGACTTAATTTGCATCATTTCCTCTAAACGGTGGGTCTTCAAAGACACTAGGTTCGAAATCATGACACCAGCCACGAGCTCTGACCATAACCACTAGATTGGCCCCCTGAAAATTTGCAAATTAAGGGAAACACAGAAAAATTTTTAGAGACTCAAAGTCCCCATTCATAGTATGGAAGTTTGGAGGGGGGATGCCAACTTAAGCGTTTTTTCGTCGCTTGACCAAAAAATAATTACGAGCGTTTCCAGTTGCCTTAGCTTTAACCCATTTCCGGTTTTTTATATATATATATATATATATATATATATATATATATATATATATATATATATCCCGACACAAGGGGGGCCCCAGGGTTTGATTGTTTTACTGTTTTTGTTCCCGAAACGACAAAACCAATAAGAGCATGATATAAGAATGGGGACTTCACCTGGACCGCCCCTTTTAAAAAATTCCCTTTTTGCGCTACTGTATATATTCGCTCAGTCAGTACATTAAATGTCCCCGACGTATATATACGCCTTTCAGAAATTCTTTGACAATGATTACAATGACTTTTTTTTACTTATTTCAGAGAAAGATTTGCTAATTTTTCTCCCCCCAATACATCCCGCCTTATTGTAAAAAAGGGGGACTAAAAGAATTCTTTAAATTTTTTTTAGGTTGGGGTTTAATGGAGTTAATTATTAAATCAATTAACGAGAGGTTAATGAGCTTTTAAAAATACAAATAAAAATAAATTAGATGTTAAAATGTCCTTAAAGTGAATGCTTTGAAAGGATTTTAAGATAAACATTTAAATTTGAGCATTAATCCCCCCCCAAATGGAATACTGCAGTCTATGAAAATAATTATTAATCTGATATTGGAAAATATGTAAAAAATTAAAGTCGAATAATACTTTGGCTAAAAAAAATTATGGGGTGAAACGAATAGCAATAATTTTCGGTTCATTAAACTCACGTTGTTAATAATAGTTAACATAGTTATAGTGTTTTTCTCGTTATATGTATTGGAATTTCAAGATTAGATATTACTGTACGTTATTTCATTAGGAAGGAAACATTGTAGCAAGTTTTAATTTAATTTTCTGATATAATGCTTTAAATTTCATAGTTGTAGTTCCCGAATAAAATATTTATGCAAGTTTTTTGGGGGAAAAATTTCTTGATGATAAATAAAAAATAGATAGTCTTTAGGAATGAAAAAGTTGAGTATACATTGATGTTTTAATTTCGCAAGCAGGGGTTTTATTATATATATTTTATGTATTTACAATTTTAAAAAGTTTTATTGGTGGTTAGGAGAATTATAATTTTATGACGAGTTATTTGGTTTTCTTTAAAGTTATATTTGGGTTACATTAAAAAAATTCATAAAATTTAAATCCTTTAAAAAAAACATTTTTTTATCAAAATGCTCTTATTCATTGAAAGCAATAAAAAAGCACTAATTAAAAAAAAAAATTTAAATATTTTTGCATTAAAATATATAGATTAAAAGGGAAATTTAAAAAAATATAAAACAAATCTTTTTTGAAAACAATTTGATATTTTTGGAATATAAGTGCAGTTAAGAATGTAACTTTACTTTTTCCCTTTTATTCCTTAATAGAATGAACATCATCTTAACTAATATTGAAAATTCAAATTAAACTAAAAAATTTTATGTAATCGTAAAGTTTGAATCATTACAAAAAATAATCGAAATAGAAAATTATTTTTCTTTTGTTGTTCTTATAACTTCTTACAAAATACCATCCCGAAGTTAACATTTTGCCCTGCATTTCTTGAATTTTCGAAAGGGCCCTCATTATAGAACTCAGAGTTTTGACGAAAAATTTCTTCCCCTTTTAAATGATGTCATTTATGCTGTGAAATTCCAATACCATGAGGATTTTTTAGTTTTGGGGGAAAGAGGAAAAATTTCTTGGGGCAAGATCGGGGGAATAGGGTAACTGGTAAAGGGTTTTTAAAACCCATCATTGGTCTCAACTGACTTTTAATGAGTGAACAAATGCATTGCTCACAAGACCCCTGTGGTAATTCTACTGCGTCGTTTCTTGATTAGAGTATTCCGCAATTTGTTCAACAGTATAGAGTAACTGAAAGTAGTTACAATAGATTTTTCTCCAGGTAGACTATTAAGTTGATTCTACGACTGCCCCAAAAAAGAAACAGATAACGTCATATTATTTAATGACTCCTGCACTTCAGCCTTTTGAGGGTAAATTGCATGCTTTATTCTTTTTGTTCATCTCTTTGGTCTCTGTATTAAAAAAGTTATAAGAATCATCCGTAGTTACGAGACGACCGAAAAATACTATTTTTCTAGTTTCTAAAGATTCAATATCTCCTTCGCGATCATACCGGGTTTGAAAAAGGGGTGGAAAGCATAACAAGCTTTTGATAACTTGACCTTTTGCAATTCCTTTTTAATAATTTTTTCCCTTCGCTGAAAAAATTTTTTAAAGGGCCCGTTGGGTGACTTTTCCCGTCTATTAGGATAATACTTTTCATTGTGATACCATTCTATGGGCAAGGGCAGGTCTCGGTCAAGTGGCGACAAGTGACCAGCGTTGTGAGTCGTGGGTTCAAGTCCTGCCAATGAAACTTGATGTGTAAAAGGGCTGATGAAAGAAACACAATTTCTTCGGTGTCATAACAATTTTAACTTAAAGCCATATTCCATATATTAAATTGACAAAAAATCTCTTCTTAGCTTTGGGATGGGGAATACAATTTTCCCCACACCAATATTCAAAAGTAAAAGTTTTTTTTAAAAAAATTTTTTTATAAAAAAATTACTTTTTTTTATCCCCTTTTATACATTTTTCTTTACATTTTTTCTTTCTATGATTCTTGGTAAAGAGAACACACCTTAATAAAACGTAATCCAAAATATCTTCATTTTATAGATTTGAAATCCAGTCCGCATCCATTTCTTAGTGATGTCGTTGTACTATTGAAATGAACAAGTCTCTGAAAAAGCACTCGTATTCATGTTAAGATATTTTGAATAACATAATATAGTTAAAGGCCCAGTGGTCGAGTGATAGCGTATCACGCTTCCACACCACTTGTCCGTGTTCTATTCCTGGATTGAGCAAGGTCGACTCAGCCTTTTTATCCTTCTGCAGGGGTCGAAAAATAGACCAATTGCTTGGGGACTTCACTGGTGTTTCACTTCAGACTGACCACCTGATCGGAATCTTTTGGCCCAAGACCCAATGATGACTTATACGGGGATGGGACATTACCCCCCATCATGGGCTTTTGGGCGAAACCCCCTTCTTATCCATACATTTGAGAACGTATGTTTGCCACAATATAAAGAGCGGGTGTTATTATAATATGAAAAATTATATTAGAATGATGTAATTTAAAAAATAATTTTGTGTGTTTACTGAATGGTTTTCACACTAAGCAAATGTTTTTATTTTTGCACCCCTCTTTCCTTGTGAATTATATATATATATATATTGCATTATATCCAAAAGCACACATAAAAGAATGTCACTGTCTTAAGCAGCAGTCATACGAAAATCTATGAGTTTTCAGCTTTTGGATTCGAACAATAAATAATCAATCTTTACATTTTCAATCTCAAAAACTCTTCTTATAATTACAACCTCACCTTTCTCTGCAATCTCAATTAATATCTCTTTAAACAGTAATCTCTCAAACTATATATATCCCGCTTTCTTTGCAAGGCGATTGTAGTGTAGTGTGTTTTTCAATGATGAAGCTTACCTGGAATACCCCTTACCAGCAAAATACCCTGGTGTGGCACTCGCTTAGTACCTCGGGTCAGTCTCGTTGCCATCCAGCTTTCTAGAATTTGCCAAGAGTTCGTTACACGAAGTTCTCAAATCAATCAAACTATCCATGAAATAGATTTCCCTAGAAGTTAGTTTGAAAATGCGATAAGAAATTCTTACAAAACATGAGATTATTTCCAAGAATCCACTTAGAGCTACTGTTCTTAATACCATAATTAAACATCAAAACTACAATTTAATAATTTAATCGTAATATGTAATTCCAACTTCAATTTTAAAACAATTCTTTATTTCTTTATGTCAAATTAATTCATAATATCTAATTATAAATTCCTTATGTTATTTGAGTTAAATTCATTATACCATAATACAGGGTGTCCGAGTTTAAGGTATCTAAACGTTATGGCTTATTATTATGGAACTACCCATCAGAATATAATAAATTGTTCATAAGTGGATCGGGAAACCCTTCGAGATATTTTGGGTCTAATTTGATCGGCCGCAAATGCGTGCATTATTCGGCAATCGCAGACGATAAACTTGTTACACTGACTTTATTAGTAAAGATGCAGAAGCCAAAGAAATAGATGCAGTGTGTACTTTGGTTAACGGAATTTAAATTTGTCACGCGTATACAGCAACGTGTTCGAACAGAATGGAATGTCGATCCTCCGACATCAAAATCTATCGAACAATGTGAAAGAACTTTAAAGGAGACTGGAACTTTGGTATCTCAAACTGGCAAGTATCCGTAATTTTTCGTGATAGAAGATACTGTTCATCATGTGAGTGGTTTATTTTGTAGGAGTCCTGATAAGTCTATTAGGCAAGCCAGTAACGACATTCCATTCTGTTCGAACATGTCGCTGTACACGAGTGACTGATTTAAATTCTGTTAACCGGAGTACACATTGCACCTTTTGCTGTGGTGTCCACATTTATTCTAATGAAGTCAGTGTAACAAGTTTACCGTCTGCGATTGCCGAATAATGCACGCACGTAGGCCGATCGAAGTAGCCCCCAAAATCTCAGATATTTTTCCCCAATCCAGGAGAACACTTTGTTACATCCTGATGGTTATTTCCCATGACAAGACAATTAATTTTGGATACTTTGCCCGAACACCCTGTATTATAAATCATCACAATAGACATTTTTACAAAAAATCTAAATACTGAAAACCGCCCGTTTTAAAGTTGTATCTTTTTGTTTTGAGAAAAATAATGAAAACCATTCTTTTTAAGGAAAAAAATTCCCTTAAGCGTCACAACAGCACATGAAATTGATAAAAACAAATACAAAGCAAGAAAAAAAAGATAATTAAATTAGTTACATATATGTATAATATAAATAAAATAATCACTGAAAGGGGAAAATAACTGATCCCGAAAAAAAAATTGAAAGAATGAATTTATGAGGGGCTCACGCGTTTTTCTTCATAACCTCTGGTTCTTTAAGGCCAAGTTTAATGGCAACTTTTTTCCAAAAAAAAAATCCAAAAAGCGAAATGCGAATAAAATACAAAAATAAGATAGCTTTTTTAAAAAAACAAAATTTTAGTAAGAGAATGGAATTTAAAAGTTACGTTTGGGAGAGAAACGATCGTGAATTGACGCCCATGTAGTTCCGGGAAACAGATTGCTACAAGGTGCATACCATTGCACGCGCGCCCCCAAAGTTTCCATACAGTGATTGAATCTTGGGTTTATTTAATAGGTGATTATTTGATATTAGGGCTTGTAATATTATAAAATAAGAGGGGATAATATAATTATTTAGATAAAAATGGTCAAGTTAAAGATTCGGTTTAACTATTTCTGTGTGTTCGTTTCCAGATACTCATTTATATAAAATTTATTAAATTTTAGACGTTTGTTTTATTTTCTTAATAAAATATTAAGTTTAAAATCTTTCATTTTGAGAATCCCACACCTCTAGCTCATCGCCAATCAAAGATATGGTCACTAAAGGGGGGGATATCACAAATTAAATGATAAAATAACGGGAATTATGTAAATGTCCCCAAATGTAGTAGGATTTATGACTGGGGACACTAAACAAATTTAAAAAATTTTATCAAAAACATATATTAATAGTATATAGTTTAGAACGCACTATTTTATGTACATTTAAAGATTAGATTAAATATTTTTAATATAGGACTAAATATTTGTAAAGAACGCAGTGAATTTAAAAAATTCGAAATAAAAAAGGGTTTTCAAAAATTTTTAATAATTTTAAATCGGGAAATTTTAATTCTCTAGAACCGTTTAAAGAAGATCATTTATCCCAAATCAAGGCAATTTATTTTTAACTCTCTTTAAATTTTTAATAGATATTCAAACGAATTACAAATATCTTTTGTTGATTCCAAATGTAAGCCCAAGTTGTAAAAAAAAAAAATAAAGCTTATAAGTTCTCTATTTTTAATTTTAAACTTGAATACCGTTAAGTTCATAAAGCTTAGGCCTGTGCCAAAACCATAAACAATCATTCAACTCATTTATTCGAAATGTGTTCATCGGATGAGCCGATGTTTGCCTAGGTCTGTGAGATTGTGAGTCAGGCACATTTTTTGTTTGTTTCAAATTACCGTTTATACGAGTATTTGACAATACATCTGTCTACTTTTAAGGATGTCAGGTAGGGCCTACTTTTGCAGAGTGGCCCAGGGTCTCAAAACCTTATTGAGAGGTCCCTGCCTCCGATGAAACAAGTTTGTTTAAAAGTCTTATAGTTGGTCAAAAATCTGATGATTTTTAGGTACATGGATGATAATTCACCTTATCCGTGTGAGCCAAATATCGTTCAGTTCTAATTAATGGATGCTTTAAGATTTTCGTAATTGGAAATTTTGCTTTATCTTTTTTTGTTTTCGATTTGGAATGCGCAACTTCCCAAATTTTGCTAATATAGTTGTTTTATTTAGCTTAATAGATTAATCAAAAACATTATATTTGACACATTGTATTATAAAGCTCATTCATAATGTGCGTTTTACTTTATACTCACATATATTTAATAAAAAAGTTGAATCTTAAGCAAGTAAGTAAAATATTTTCTCAGTAAATGTAAAATCTTAATCTAAATGATGTTTATAAAAGAGTTTCTGCATTCGCCAATCCTATTTATTTACTTTTTAGTATTCATTATTATTTATGGTAGAGCTAGTAAACAGAAGAAAATATAACGTTCTTATTCTTTTACCTGCTTTAAATAAATCAAAATAAATTTAAATTATTGAAGTTGTTCTTTTATTTTATAAAAAAATAAAGAATAAATGTGAATTAAAATGTAAATTTAAAGTGCTTATAATATACTTGAAATAATGCTTCCCTATGAAAAGATAATAAACCTATTCACCATTCAAAATTATTGAAATGCTTCAAAAAATGAATTAAAAACACAAATTTATACTTCCGTCTAAAAACATTTCTCTGGTGCATGAAATTGAGAATTTAACGTTGTAACTGGAATGCCGCAAAATAAGCTGTTAACCAGTGATTATGAACATAGCCCGCGTAGAAAAACCCCTTTTTCCGCTGCCAACCTAAAGTTATGAGTCATACTTCAGGAGAGGGTGTGCGGAAGGTTTTAACGTGATCACGTACTATTTATGCTGAAGAATTGCACAGTCGTGTATAGAGGAATGCCATGATTAATATTTAGATACTAATATTTATGAACACGTGCCTACAGCTGTGATTGAAGAGCATTCTGAGATATCGTAAGATCAGAATTACTGAAATTTTGCGTACAATGGCTGACACACACACACACGCATCGCATGCACACGCACTCGCCAATAAACTTACGTGAAGGCCATTAAAATGCTGCACGTATGAAGCAGATTATACAAAACATCATATATTCGCGAGATAAGTGAAAGATACTCGTATGCACATTATGGAACATTTAAGAACAATCGACGACATCGAGGATAACAACATCTCAAATTCTTACAGGAAAGTTGAAGCGCAGCGGTTACAGTTGGAAATCCCATTTCAATGCGTTAGTTGCCGGTGAGAAAAACTGCTATGCCCTCATATAAGAAGAAGAAAAGCGCTGCACCTTTTGGGAATCGAAAGCGTAAGATAATGGTCTATCGAATGTGTGGTATATCGTCTCGCGGTATTGTTATTTTTATTGGTCGGGATCCAAGGACTGCCATAGCAATGGATGGTTTCAAGAACGTCTTACTAAAAGTCATGAAGAAGATGAAATCGCCACTAGTGCTCAAGACTTTTCGTTATTTTATCCTAGTGTTGCAATTTTTATGACACCAGCAGTGTACATTCGAGCACTAGTTTTCACTGATAATCCTCTTATCGCTTTTCATTACAGTTCTGCTTATACAGAAATGCATATTTCCATGATTTATAAATCCTTCACTTGACGAGGTAAAAATAATCGAATAAAACAATCATAAAGTAATCCAAGAAGCTAGTCCAGGAAAGCGCGCAGTGATAATCAGCTATACAGCTAATATTAACAAAGAAATAGTTGATAGAAAAGCGGCATTTTGATGCGCTAAAGTGACTGCTCTCTTTGACTATTAACGCAAGTTCTAAGATCGCCACCTTTTAAGAGACTGTGCGTTTTAAGTGGGATTACAATTGCGCTGTGGAAGCGACAATGGTGTTCAGTCCCTCAAGAATTGCAACAAGCTAGGAACGAAATATCGAGCAAGAGTCCGGATTTTACCCCCGTCCTGAAAAACTAATATAGATGCCACCGTTGCAAAGAGTTACTGCTACCAAGTTTTACCGCCATCCGTGTACATATGAACGCTCCTCAAAGCATTATTAATTCTTTCAAGAGATCTGTTTCAGGTAGCACGGCAATTCCTTTTCTTTACGGACAGCTTAGCCAGGGCTGGTGCTGGCGAAACTACAACGCCTGCCGCCTCTTTACTTATTTCAAACTATTTTCAAAGTATAAAGCAAAGAATAAGGCCATTTGGGAGGATCCCACCCGGTATCCATGGTAATTGAGCAAATACCCGGATGGCTCCTTGGTTCGAGCAGCAGTAGATTGAGATCGCAACGTGCGCTTACTGCTTTCCTTAGTATCGCCTGATATTGGATTTTTGTCGATGCAGTATTAAACATTTCCAAAATTTGTGATAAGTGTTCTTCTGCCAGGCCTCTCCTGGGCCAGCACTTTAGGTCTTATGTTTGGGGCTTACCAGGCGAACTTGGTTCAAGATTCCCTATTGGTTTTGGACTTCCTCAGGGTGAATGGACTCATGGACCTGATCTAGCTCTGCTGATCTCGGGGTATGAGAAACACAACAACACCATTGCGCAATTATAGTATTGTTATGATGAAAAAGGCTTTCGCTTAATACTTAATATTTAGTACTTAGCTAACCTGGCGTAAAATTTGTTGGAAGTATTTGCAAGTATAAATCTTCATTGGTGCCGTTGATCATGCCCTAATTGTGGTTTTAAACTCGTTGCCAATTGAATATTCCTCAAAGTGAGTAGAGAGTGTTGTTACATTAATGTAAACATTTTAGCCAATTAGCTGCTATTGGCCATGGACTCTGTAATTTTGAGCCTAGGTCAAGTGACAAATAATCGTCGTGGTGCCCAGTTGCAGGTGTAATATATGTCGTGGGAAGAAGTAATACTGTTATGCCACTCATTTTTATTTTATACTATCACACTTTATGGTCAATTTATAACTAATTAAACAGCATTGGGATCAATTTTAATCTAATAAGATAATCTAACGTAACTTATCTCTTAATCCCACTTGTGGGGAGCCATTAGTCAACCTTCTCAAATTGCTACTGTCTTCTTTATACCAATTTCTTTAGTATTCCCACTGCTCTGAAGAGCGTTATTGCTGAACAATAATCTTGCGTGACGCAAACCCCAATGGATCCAAATTAACTTCTCACGATTACCCTAACACACCCATTACCAGGATTTAAATAGCTTAAAATTAGGTCATCTCTATGAAGTGGGTTTTAAACTCAAATCACAGATAAAGAATAATTTCCCTAAGAGGATTAGTTGAAAACTCGTGAATAGAACCCGTCACAAGACGACACCTCAGCTGTTACCTTTCTATCCTATCACTCCAACGGGAGGACATTGAGTCTCAACGACTTAATTTGCATCATTTCCTCTAAACGGTGGGTCTTCAAAGACACTAGGTTCGAAATCATGACACACCAGCCACGAGCTCGTGACCATAACCACTAGATTGCCACGACCACCTGAAAATTCGCAAATTAAGGGAAACACAGAAAATTTGTAGAGACTCAAAGTCCTCAATTTCTCATAGTATGGAAGTTTGGAGAGTGGGATGCCAACTTAAGCGTCTTCGTCGCTTTGACCGAAAGATACCAGTTACGAGCCCGCTGCCAGTTGCCTTGCAGCTTTAACCCACAGGTTTCCGGTATATATATATATATATATATATATATATATATATATATATATATATATATATAGTATATATCCAGCACACAAGGGGGCCCCGTAGGGTTTGATTGTTTTTACTGTGTTTTGTTCCCGAAAATCGACAAAACCAATAAGAGCATGATATAAGAATGGGGGACTTTCGACCCTGGACCGCCCCCCTTGAAAAATTCCTTTATGCGCTACTGTATATATCTCGCTCAGTCAGTACATTAAATGTCCCCGACGTATATATACGCCTTTCAGAAATTCTTTGACAATGATTACAATGACTTTAATACCCTACTTATTTCAGAGAAAGATTTGCTAATTTTTCTCCCCCCAATACATCGCTGCGCCTTATTGTAAAGAAGCGCACCGTAAACGAATCTCTAACTTTTATTTAGTGCTGGCGCTTCTAAGTGGAGTTATTGGTATTAAATCAATTAACGAGAGGTTAATGAGCTTTTAAAAATACAAATAAAAATAAATTAGATGTTAAAATGTCCTTAAAGAATGAATGCTTTGAAAGGATTTTATTAGATAAACTAATTAATTAGAGCATTAATCCCTAACCAAATGGAATACTGCAGTCTATGAAAATGAATTATTAATCTGATATTGGAAAATATGTAGAAAGCTATAATAAGAGTCGAATAATATCTTCGGCTAAAAAAATTATGGAGTGAAACGAATAGCAATAATCTCTCGGTTCATTAAACTCACGTTGTTAATAATAGTTAACATAGTTATAGTGTTTTTCTTGTTATATGTATTGGAATTTCAAGATTAGATATTACTGTACGTTATATCATTAGGAAGGAAACATTGTAGCAAGCTTCTAATTTAATCTTCTGATATGAATGCTTTAGAATTTCATAGTTGTAGTTCCCGAATAAAATATTTATGCAAGTGTTTGTGAGTGATAATAATCTTGATGATAAATGAAAAATAGATAGTCTTTAGGAATGAAAAAAGTTGAGTATACATTGATGTTATTAATTTCGCTAAGCATGGGCTTTTATTATATATATATGTATGTATTTACAACTTTTAAAGTTTTATTGGTGGTTAGGAGAATTATAATTTTATGACGAGTTATTTGGTTTTCTTTAAAGTTATATTGTGATTACATTAAAAAAAATTCATAAAACTTTAAATCCTTTAAAACACATTTTTCATCAAAGTGCTCTTCTTATTCATTGAAAGCAATAAAAATGCACTAATTAAAGAAAAAAAAATTCTGAAATATTTTTGCATTAACATATATAGATTAAAAGGAAATTTAAAAAAAGTATAAAACAAATCTTTTAGAAAGCAATTGGTGATATTTTTGGAATATAAGTGCAGTTAAGAATGTAACTTGACTTTTCACTTGTATTCCTGATAATAGAATGAACATCATCTTAACTAATATTGAAAATTCAAATTAAACTAAAATTTGATGTAATCGTAAAGTTTGAATCATTACAAAGAAATAATCGAAATAGAAAATTATTTTTCTTCTGTTGTTCTTATAACTTCTCTACAAAATCACCATCCAGAAGTTAACATTTTGCCCTGCATTTCTTGAATTTTCGAAGGCCATCATTATAGAACTCAGCAGATTGTGACGAAAGCATTTCTTCCCCTTTTAAATGATGTCATTTATGCTGTGAAATCTCCAATACCATGAGGATTTTTGAGTTTTGGGAATGAGGAAAATTGCTTGGGGCAAGATCGGGTGAATAGGGTGAACGTGGTAAGGTTTCATAGCCACATCACTTGGTCTCAACTGCATCTTGAGATGAGTGAACAAATGCATTGCTCACAAGACCCCTGTGGTAATTCTACTGCGTCGTTTCTTGATTAGAGTATTCCGCAATTTGTTCAACAGTATAGAGTAACTGAAAGTAGTTACAATAGATTTTTCTCCAGGTAGACTATTAAGTTGATTCTACGACTGCCTCAAAAAAGAAACAGATAACGTCATATTATTTAATGACTCCTGCACTTCAGCCTTTTTGAGGGTGGTAATTCGCTATGCTTTTATTCTTTGTTCATCTCTTTGGTCTCTGTATTACATTAATAGTTATAAGAATCATCCGTAGTTACGCAGACGACCGAAAAATACTATTTTTCTAGTTTCTAAAGATTCAATATCTCCTTCGACAGATCATACCGTGTTTGCTTTTGAAAAGGAGTCGGTAATAGCATGAACAACGTCTTCTGATAACTTGGACCTGTGCAATTCTTCGTGAATAATTTTCCACACACTATCGAAACTAAGAAAAAATCTCTTTCAAGGCCAGTTGGGTGACTTCTCTCCAGTCTATTAGGATAATACTTTTCATTGTGATACCATTCTATGGGCAAGGTAATCTAGGTCTCGGTCAAGTGGCGTACAAGTGACCAGCGTTGTCGAGTCGTGGGTTCAAGGCCTGGTGCCAATGAAGACTTGATGTGTCAAGGAGCTGATGAAAGATAACACAATTTCTTCAGTGTCATAACAATTATAACTTATAATGCCATATTCCATATATTAAGTAATGTACTATAAACATCTCTTCTTAGCTTTAGGTATGAGGGAATACACAATTTACCACACACGCAATATTCACAAAGTAAAATGTTTTTTTAAAACAATTCTTTTATACAACAATTATTACTTTTTTTATATCCCTTCTATACATTTTTCTTTACATTTTTTCTTTCTATGATTCTTGGTAAAGAGAACACACCTTAATAAAACGTAATCCAAAATCTCTGCATTTTATAGATTTGAAATCCAGTCCGCATCCATTTCTTAGTGATGTCGTTGTACTATTGCGTTCTTGAACAAGTCTCTGAAAAAAGCACTCGTATCTTTATGTTAAGTGATATTTTTGGAATAACATAATATAGTTAAAGGCCCAGTGGTCGAGTGATAGCGTATCACGCTTCCACACCACTTGTCCGTGTTCTATTCCTGGATTGAGCAAGGTCGACTCAGCCTTTTATCCCTTCTGCAGTGGGTCGATAAATGAGTACCAAGCTTGCTTGGGGACTTAAACACTGGGTGTTTCACTTCAGACTGACCACCTGATCGGGACATCTGCTCTTGAGCCTCAAGACCCAATGATGACTTATACTGGGATGGGCACATTAGCCCTGGCCATCATGGGCTGTTGAGGCGTAATCCCTTTCTTATCCATACATATTGAGAACGTATGATATAAGCCACTAATATAAAGAGCGGGTGTTATTATAATATGTAAAATTATATTAGAATGATGTAATTTAAAACTAATTTTGTGTGTTTACTGAATGGTTTTCACACTAAGCAAATGTTTTTATTTTTGCACCCCTCTTTCCTTGTGAATTATATATATATATATATTGCATTATATCCAAAAGCACACATAAAAGAATGTCACTGTCTTAAGCAGCAGTCATACGAAAATCTATGAGTTTTCTTAAAGCTTTGATTCGAAACAATAAATAATCAATCTTTACATTTTCAATCTCAAAAAACTCTTATACTGGCTACAACCTCACCTTTCTCTGCAATCTCAATTAATATCTCTTTAAACAGTAATCTCTCAAACTACATATTTCCCGCTTTCTTTGCAAGGCGATTGTAGTGTATTGTGTTTTTCAATGATGAAGTTTATCTGAAATACCCCTTACCAGCAGAATACCCTGGTGTGGGAACCCTGCTTTAGTACCTTGGGTCAACTTCGTTGCCATCTAGCTTCTAGTAGAATTTGCTCAAGAGTTCGTTACACGAAGTTTCAAATCAACCAAACTATCCATGAAATAGATTTCCTCTCAGAAGTTAGTTTGAAAAATGCGATAAGAAATTCTTACAAAAACATGAGATTATTTCCAAGAATCCACTTAGAGCTACTGTTCTTACTACCATAATTAAACATCAAAACTACAATTTAATAATTTAATCGTAATATGTAATTCCAACTTCAATTTTAAAACAATCCTTTATTTCTTTATGTCAAATTAATTCATAATATCTAATTATAAATTCCTTATGTTATTTATTAAATCTCTATTATACCATAATACAGGGTGTCCGAAAGCTTATGTATCTAAACGTTATGGCTTATTATTATGGAACTACCCATCAGAATATAATAAATTGTTCATAAGTGGATCGGGAAACCCTTCGAGATATTTTGGGCTCCACTTGACCGGCCGCGCAAAATGCGTATTACTCCGGCAATCGCAGACGATAAACCAGCGGCACGACTTATTAGTAAAGATGCAGAAGCCAAAGAAATAGATGCAGTGTGTACTTTTGGTTAACGGAACTTCCAAATGTCACGCGTATATAAAAGCAACGTGTTCGAACAGAAATGGAATGTCGATCCTCCGACATCAAAAATCTATCGAACAATGTGAAAGAACTTTAAAGGAGACTGAACTTTTGCATTCAAACTGGCAAGTATCCGTAATTTTTCGTGATAGAAGATACTGTTCATCATGTGAGTGGTTTATTTGCAGGGAGTCCTGATGTCTATTAGGGCAAGCCAGTAACGACATTCCATTCTGTTCGAACATGTCGCTGCACACGAGTACGATTTTAAATTCTAAGCAACGGAAAGTACACATTGCACCTTTTGCTGTGGTGTCCACATTTATTCTAATGAAGTCAGTGTAACAAGTTTACCGTCTGCGATTGCCGAATAATGCACGCACGTACGGCCGATCGAAGTAGACCCCAAAATCTCAGATAGTTTTCCAATCCATGGATGAACACTTTGTTACATCCTGATGGTTAGTTCCATGACAAGACACCATTAATTTTTGGATACTTTAAGCCCGAACACCCTGTATTATAAATCAGTACACAATAGACAGTTTTACATAATAAATCTAAATACTGAAAACCGTCCGTTTTAAAGTTGTATCTTTTTTTTGTTTTTGAGAAAAATAATGCAATGCCATCTGCTTATTTAAGTGAAAAATTCCTTAAGCGTCACAACAGCACATGAAATTGATAAAAACAAATACAAAGCAAGACAAAAAAGATAATTAAATTAGTTACATATATGTATAATATAAATAAAAATAATCACTGAAAGAGGAAAATGAACTGATACACGATAAAAAAATTGAAAGTAATGAATTTATGACGGGCTCACGCGTCTTTTCTTTAACATAACCTCTGGTTCTTTAGCCAAGATAATGGCAACTCTTTCCAACCAAAAAATCCAAGAAGCGAAATGCGAATATAGTACAAAAATAAGTATAGCTTTAAAAGCAACAGAAGTCAAAGTAAGGTATAGGAATGGCAATTCTACAAAGTTACGTTTGGGAGAGAAAACGATCGTGAATTGACAGCCTAATGTAGTTACTGGGAAACACAGCCATTGCTACAAGGTGCATACCATTGCACGCGCGCCCAGACGTTTCCATACAGTGATTGAATCTGGTTTGGATTAAGGTAGGAATGTATTTATTTGATATTAGACTTGTAATATTACTTGAAGTGAGAGCAGTATGGATAATATAATTATTTAGATAAAGTGGTTCAAGTTACACGATTCGGTTTAACTATTTCTGTGTGTTCGTTCATCCTAGATACTCATTTATATATTTATCTAAATTGTTAGGACGTTTAGTTATATTTTCCTTAATAAAATATTAAGAATTTAAAATGCCTGTTCATTTTGAGAATCCCACACCTCTAGCTCAATTTTCCGCTACAATCAAAGATATGGTCACTAAAGGGGGGGGGGCATATCACAAATTAAATGATAAAATAACGTGTAATTATGTAAATGTCCCAAGTGTAGTAGGATTTATGACTGGGGGACACTAAACAAATTTAAAAAGATTTTTATCAAATACTATATATTAATAGTATATAGTTTAGAACGCACTATTTTTATGTACATTTAAAGATTAGATTAAATATTTTGAATATAGGACTAAATATTTGTAAAGAACGCAGTGAATTATAATATTCGAAATAAAAAGGTTTACAAAAATTTTTAATAATTTTTCAAATCGGAAATTTTAATTCTCTAGAAACCGTTTAAAGACAGCCATCATTTATCCAACTCAAGGCAATTTATTATTAACTCTCTCTTAAATTTTTAATAGATATTCAAAACGAATTACAAATATCTTTTCGTTGATTCCTAAATGTAATTGCCCAAGTTGTAAAAAAAACAGGAAATAAAGCTTATAAGTTCTCATATTTTCTAATTTAAGCTTGAAAAGAAAATTGTTATAAATTATCTTTTGAAATAAATGGAATATTTATAGAATCAGGAACTCTGAATGCAATTGAGAATAATTTTAATTTAAATTAATGCTTACATATTTTCTAAAATTAATTTTTCCAGTAATTGTTAGAAGTAGAAGCTTTAATATTGGAAGATAAAATGTGCACATACAAGAATAATTAATTCAAATTCATTCGTGTTGATACAAAATAAAATCGACATTATTTAACTTAGTGATAACATTTAGTTAATTAAATGGACCTTTTTTGAGAGTTAATTCATTACAAACTATTTTAAATGATTGTTGTTTTTCTTCTTAATTTTATAGTGTATATATTTTCAAAAGGATTATTTAAAATTTATAAAACTGTGAGCCTGATGAATCTATTTATATATTTACTAAAAAGGACCGTCTTACACTTAACACCTATATAATAACTGAAATTGATATCTACTCATAATTCGAGTCTCCATTTTTGATAAAATCTTTCTACAGCATTAAAAACATTATGTTGGTATATTTCTTACTGATTATATATTATTATTGAATTTTTGGTACATTTATTGGCGATTCGAAGAAATATAAGATCATTAATTGTTTTCAAGATACTTACTATAATAGGGATCTAATATTCCCTAAACCAGGGGTGGGCAGACTTTTCCAGGGTACGGGCTACTTCTAATTTTTTTAAGGTGTTGTGTCAAGGAGGGGGGGAGAGGGGTTCACGGGTCCGGACCCTCCCATGATTTTTTTCCGATTGATTTTAATCCCATGTATATAGTACGTAAAATATAATTATTTGTTATTTATAAATTTTTAATTAGTTAATGCTTATTATTTTTTAGGTAATTTATTTTTTACTGTGTTTTGTTCCCGACAGTCTACAAAATCAAAAAATATGTGTCGATGTGTATTGCGGAATGATACGAAAAAGCGATAGACTTTTCAACCCTCGACCCCCTTGAAAAAATTTCTTGTGTGCGCCAATGCTCCGTATCATAGGTAAGGTAGGAAAGGTCTTATACGGATTTTATAGCTTAATATATAATAAATACGGAATATATAAGTACTTACCTACAAAAAACTAAAATAAAAAAAAATTTACATTCTTGAAAACAGAGTTTAAAGCAAAACGCAAGATACAAATATAATAATAATAGCCCCAAATATAATAGCCTATTGAAATGATGCGGGTTACGCAGCAGTCTCAAAACATATAAAAGTAAAAGCATTTTTTTCTAAAGTTAGTTTTTGTTGATATAGTCAGTAGAAGACTTATATAGTCTGCGTACTCTTCAACCAATATTGAATATTTCCCTATATAATTATTAACAGCTAAAGTCTTCAGGCGGTCACCCCAAAATTTCTTTGTTGTCCACCGGTCGATCGAGATCGACGTAATGCCCACCCCGGATATACACTATCATTTACTATTCGACATCAGATCCACCAATGTGAAAGTTGCTCGTTAGAGATATGATTTGTGTTTTTAGGTAGGCTCCTTAATCAGCAAATTATAAAATAGTTTATTTAGAAATCTACTAAGAGTTTTATTTTCATGTTTTTCAAAATATTAGACGTAAAAATTTATTTGATAAGAGGTAATCTTTACAAGATGAACTACACAAGTTAATATTATTTGTACAGTGATGGATAACAGTGACTTTTTTACATTTACTTAATGTAAATACATACTGTAATACATACTGTAATTCATACAGCAATTTCATACTGTACTTACATTTACAGTATAAAATGACTTAAATATTGGATTCTCCGAATTTTTTTCCTCCATTTTCTGTGGATCTCTAAATGAAATGATAAATTTTTTCACTTCACTATTTTGAAATTCGTTTTTATGTTACCAGTCAAAGGAGATTAAAACAAAAAGTTTGACTAACACTAAATGAAATTTTTAAATTTTTTAAAGAATACATATCCAACGGCTCAAAGAGAGTACAGAAAAAATACAGAGTTAAAAATAAAATAATGTTTCACGTATTCACATATGGAGAAAAAAAAAAAACTATAAATACAATTTATAAAAAATCGTAGAAACATTTATTTTTTGATCATTTCTTGTTTTTCTCGTTCCTTTCGTTTGAGAGTAAGCGATTGATAAAAACTAGTTGGAAGACAAAGAATCGTAATTTTAGGCTTGAACCAATAATATAGCAATTTATTTTTTAGGATTTAGAATTTTTCATTAATGACAATAACAATCTTTCCTTAAAAAAGTTTTATATTACAATTCAAATTACTTATTTTTAAATGATAAATAATTAGAAACTCTGGTTCCTACTATTTGTACCCATGAAATATATAATTTTTCTTTAAGTCATAAGATATGTCTATTTTTAAATTTAACATTTTTCGAAGAACAATATACATTTAAATAAAAAAAGGTTGCCCAATATTAATCTTCCTTTATTTTTAATTTACTATAATTCATTATTTACAAAAATACTGATACGATAACATCACATCGTTTAATATAAAAAAAGTAGTTGAAAACAGATTCAAGATAAAAAAAAGAGTTATTACAGTTTCGAATGCTAAAAAAACCCTCCTTTTCGTAATTCAAATATTTCTTATTGATAAAGCACTAATTTATCATTTTTCCCCTCTAATTTTCTGAAAACATTAAAAAAAAAAACATTTAGAAACCTTTTTAAATGGCTTAATAAAGAGAATTAAAAAAAGTTTTATTTTAAATAATGAATAATTAGGATGTTTTTATGGAATTAATTTGTTTCATTCACTTCATCTTGTTCATTTCGTAGACAGATTACAAGGGTCGCTTTTATCTCTAAGTACGATAATATCATTTTTTTTAAAATTTAATTATTTTCTTTTTGCATCCATTTACTAATGCGGCTTTGAAGACAATTCAGAAAAATAAAAGGAAAATGTGCTTCCCATTCGATCAGTATTTCAATAAAATCTGTAGCTTATTCTACTTTAAATAGAAAATACAAACATGTTTTTATTTATTGATATTTAGGAAGGAGATTAATACGTATTTTTTTTTTTAGCTTCGCTAATTTTTATAATTCCTCCTATTTTAGTACTTTTTGTGTTGTAAATTTTAAAATATAGTCGCTGTCACTAAGGCGTTAAGCACTTTTTTGGCAATATGTGTATACTTATAAATACATCCTTTAGCTAAAGCATTTTCCTCGTCAAAATCTTAACTTAAGACTAAACTAACTAACTAAATCTTAACATTTAACCTAATGAAATATTTACTATTATTTGATTCTTAACAATATAGAATCAAGTTTTCTATTCCCAAATCTTTCTTCCCTACCTCCAGGAAAAAAAACTCGATTTATATTATGATATAGAAGTATCTCACATCAAACTGAATGACATGTAAGTGCAATATATTCAGTTAAAATAAAAATATTTTATTTTTATTTTTATTGTAAAATATCTATATTTCAATTTTTTTAAAGCAAATTTTTTTTAAATGATCATTACCTTGTTTAATGGTTTGTTTTGTTTTATTTCAGTAGAAAGTCATAAATCATATTAATGAAGCAAGATTCATATATTAAATATAATGACATTGTTTTTTTTCAAATGAAGGGAAAAAACATTGATTTAATACTAATCTTATTTGACTTAATATAAATGGGCTTGCATTTTCAAAAATTATTTATTATTCAGACATTGCTTTCATAATTTTAAACACGTTCCAAAGTTTTCTTACAAAGGAATAAGAAAGTTCTTTTCAATCTCTTAAATCTTTTTTAAAATTCATAGCTAAAAATTTTAAAAAAAATGCATAAAATATTGACACCAAAATCGCCGGAACTGGCTGTCATTTCAAGAAATATCGTAAGTATCGCGTATTTACGAGCACTTGTAATTTGAGCAGCGATACGGAACTTTTCAGGTATATTCACCTCGTATATCCCGCATCCTCTTTGCTATTTAAAGAACTCCAATTTTATGGGCAATGATCTCCCCATTTGAAGTCATTTGTTCAAAATATCCTACCAGGCATTTGAACAACGCAATATTCCTAGAATTAAAAGACTGAAACACAAGAAAAGAGGTGTTAGAAGGATGTGAATGTTATAAAGTGAAAAAATATTTACAAAATGACAAGTGCTTCATGCCAGTCTAGAAATAGCATGTGAGTCAAAAAGCCATGCAATGCAAAAGGCTCGTAAATTAAAATTAAACCATTTCAAAAGTTATTTAAAATATATTGTCACGTTGATAGGGTTTCAAAGATTTTATGCAAATCAGTCGCAAATACTAAGACAATTCTTCAGGAGCTATGGAAACGTATTGTCGAGCATGTAACTCTTGAAATACAGGATGTTTTGAAATTCACAGAATAAACTTTCAGAAGGCTTCATATTCTCTTTCCAACAACGCCTGTACACAACTATCAGTGCGTCTAAAATATGCGCGTGTAAAAGATTATTTTCGCTAATCACCCGTCTCACTCAACAGCCGAGCTAATCATTAGTCGACTCTTCATGGTCACGGCAAGGCTACAAATCGCTAATCAAAACAATACTAACTCAGTTTCGGTGAGCTATTCCCTCTTTGTATCCTTCTAGAAAGATCCGCTTGCGTCATAGATCTTGATATTATTAGATATCTCCACTAATTTGCAGAAAATCCATAGCGAAAAACTCAACTAAAATATGATAACTTTGCTCTATCGCCAAGAGAGTTTAAATATATTTTCATTGATCGCCTTTTGTAATGTAAAGCAATCCGCAACGTTTCTTTGCGAATATTACAATTTTTAACATAAAATAAGTGCAACATAGAGTAATATAAACATATTACACGCCCAAATATTAATATTTACACTATTTTACACAAAATTCGTAACAATATCTGATAATCTAGATCGAATGAAACTTATTATTTGTTAATGTATCAGAGTAACAGTGATGATGCAGATGTAACAGAATTCGATGATATGCCTAGAAATATAATGGGAGAAAACTATGCTGAATTTTTTATGTTATCGAATAATGAAAGTTCACATGGTATGTCATTTCTATTAAATAAAAGTATTTAGATATATACAGAAATCTTACTTCTCATGTGGATCTCTTTTTATACTTCTTAACCTATCATTTTTTTATATCCGTCGTATAACTCCCTCCCGTACATTTCTATCCTTTTTGTGTGTGTGTTAAAAGTGCGTGTTATACACCAGAATATACCGAGTGTTTCTAAAAGAATATTGGAGTTTTAACGCTTTATAGTATTCATTACATATAAAATATTAGTATGACTCATACATCGAATGCAGTGCTTCTCAAACTTTCAATATACGCGACCCACTATTCAGTTATCATTTTCATCGGGCCCCCCTCCATACAATTACAATGTATTGAATTCAATAATATTGTACTTTGACACAAAAGCTACAACACAGCTTTAACCTCTTATGTGCCACCGACGTATAAATATGTCTCGCTCAGCCAAAGCTTAAATTTTCTGGACGTATATATACGTCTTTCCGAAGTATGATCTTTTCTGTGCTGTACTATCCATAAAATTATACCAAGGGCTTTGGAATGCTATAAAAGGACCTTAACAGTATTTGCGAAGGATTTATTTCAGAGGATTTGTGCTTATTTATATTTCTTTTCTCCTCTCCCTCAAATAAACATCAAAATACGCTCGTCTACGTGGTAAATGGTGGCATTGGGGAGCAAATCACGTAATTTTTAATCAGAAGTTAAGGAATTAATTATAAACCGTATAAATTATCAAAATAAATGTTAATACGAGACCTTGGAGTCAATGGTAATTATCAAACTTGTTCTTAACTTAGAATTGTTAAATTAATAATAAAATATGCATTGTACAGTACTGTACGTTTATAAGTGTATTATATCAGTATAAATGTGTATTCTATATTTTATTATATCATAAAGTATTTTGTTTGTTTACTTTCAGAAAATTGAAATTTTTAAATAATCTTTTGTTTTCGACTTTTCAATATGCTCGCCCCGTAGACTTATCACGCCCCAAAGGGGGCCACCCCACAGTTTGAGAAACGCTGATCTAATGAAAGAGCAACTGAAACATTTTGTTTGCTGGTATGTGTGTGAAACGTGTGCTAATTTTACCTCTCTCTAGCTGATCAAAGTGGTAGTAGAAAAAATGCGACTAGTAAACAGAAAGTGTTTTGTGTTTTCCAGTTTTCAAAGACAGAATCTGCTATTACTGTGCAACGAGCGTTCCGTATTAAGTTCGATTGTCAACCTACAAATGATAATAACATTCTTAGGTAGCATCATCAGCTTGAAACAACTGGCTGTCTTTGTAAAGGGAAAAGTATGGGACGACCAGGGCTGTAACTGCTTCTGCCTATCTTGATGCTCTACAACTATTACTATTTTCTCAATTGGAAGAAAGTGAACCAAATAACTTTATTTGGCAGCAAGATGGTGTACCGCTTCACTGGAATTTCTCGGTACGCGATTGGTTAAATATCGCTGTACCCAACCAATGGATTGGCGGCCAAGATCCTCCCGATAAAGCTTGTATTGCAAGGCCTCCACGTTCACCCGATCTAACGCTATGTGACTTTTATCTGTGGGGTTCATAAAGGATTGTGTGTACGTTCTTCCATTACCAGCTGACCTTTCAGACTTAAGACACAGGATGGAAGCAGATGTTGCAAGAATTTCCTCAGACACACTGATAAATTTTGGGATGAACTCGCCTATCGACTTGATTTGTGCCGTGTGACGAATGGGGCTCACATTGAACATCTGCAAACTTGTAGGTAAAACTGTTTAGTTACTCTTTCATTCAATGCATGAGTTGTAACTTATAAGTGATAAATAATATAAAGCGTTAAAACTCCGATATTCTTTTAGAAACACCCGGTATAATATATCCAAATTACAAAAAATGAAAAAAGAAATGTTTAACATATCAGAATCAAATTATATATATAATGTAATTAAAAAAAAATTAAATCATTTCCACATCAGAAACATTTATTAACAGAAAAACGCTAAAATAAAATTAAACAATGTCTTAAGAGTACCATGCACATTAAAAAAATTGATTTTTCAATTTTAGTATTAAAAAATAGTGCGTATTTTTCTGAATCTAAAAATGTATAACACTTATATGTCCGTTGACAAAATAACTTAAAATATAAAAAAGTTTAAAAAATGTTTCATTTTTTCACTTTTTCCTCCAAAGCATAATTTTTTGCTTTTGGGAACACTTTAAAAAAAATTATTGTAGTATAAGGTTCCAAATTTTTTATACTTCTATACAGGATACCTGTGCATATAGTGAGTCTGTTTTTTTTTACTTGAAGTAGTATATAATTTCTTAAAAAATAGTTTTATGTGTGAAAAAGGGGGAAAGAAATAGAAATTTTCAAAATTACAAAGTTTTATAGTTTTTTTTTAAAGAAACTATCTTAATATTTTACTAAAAAAACACATTTACTATATTTTGTGAATTGTTTTATTATGTGCAAAAAATATTTTATATATTTAAGACACACTCTTTTGAAAGATGGTACATAAACTTAAGCAAGTATAAAATTTCAAAAATTATGTCCAACTTAAATTAAACAGAAAAAAATATATTTTTCAACTAAAAAATTAATTTTGCATTTCTACAGAATGATTAAAACATCTTTATTAAGATCACAAAAAAATCTAAGTTCTATGGGAAATTTTTATAGGTATATGTCCCTCAAACAAAGAGTCTTATTTTCAATATTTTACTCTTTCGAGCATGTCCTGGTACACTTAAGAACTCGTAACCAATTAGCACACATATACTCTTAAAGATTCATTTTTTATGAACCTAAGTAAGTTATTCGATACAACATTGCATCCGTGTAAACAAATCTGTTCCAGCCCTCTAAAAGGAAGATAAACAAAAAGCAAAATGTCGAAGAAAAGAAATCGTTTCGGAGCAAAGGAATGAATGTATCTTCACTATTTGTTTAGATTCAAACATCCATGATTTTGTTTTAGCGGAATAATTCACGTGTGAAAAAAATCAAGCAATAAAAAGATGTCCTTTGATATATTGAACTACATTGTTTATTTTACGATTTATGTGAAAACGCTGTCATAAATATATTGTGGATGTTTTCGTGGATGTGATATGTTATTGCATCTAGCCAATTTAAATCCTTTAAAAAATTCAGATCCCCCGGCGCTTCCTTCTTTTTTTTATTTCCGACATATCGCAGATATCTTTCGTAGAATTCAGATACGGAGGTTGATTGTACTTTAAAAATTGAGATTTTCTGCGGGATATAGATGTTATTCACAAGGTACAGGAAAGGAATAGAGGTCCCTCAGGGCAAAAACGGAATATAGCAATTTTTAACCTATGTTATGCATTAGATTTGATCTTTTTCTTTTGTTTTCTCAGTTTGGTTGGTTTCTTCTCTTCTTTTTCCCCTCAAAATCATAAGGTAAGAAGAAAAATATATTTTATTTGAAAGATATTTATTCACATAAGAAAAAGAGATGCATAGAATAGTTTGAGTACTGCATTTTCCTATAGTTTTTATTGAATTCCAAAAATCTTTTTTTATGAACTGAAAAAAAGCGGAAAATTGTATTGTGCTGCTGTCTTTCCTTTCGTTTTATATTGCGATATATTTTCCATTTAAGCTCGTTATTCGACTCCGTATGTTTTATAGAAAAATATATGAATACATTTTTTCATGACTTAAGTGGTATTAAATTTAGAATAAAACTGTTTATCCAGTCTGTTTATGTTTCTGGGAATGTTAAAATTTGTCCATATGTTTTTTGAACAATATGCATGTTACAAATAGTTTTGAAATAGTTAAAAGTTTAAGGAAATTTTGTTATTCACATTCACATTAGGTATGTACTGTTGTATTTCCCAGGAAAAACATGTTTGCTTAGTTTCCAATACATGAAATAAATCTTTCTCATGGAATAAAACAAAAAAAAAAAATTAATCCCCGTGTTTTGTTATTTTAGTGCTTAAAACATATGATTGCGTTATTTGGTTTATTTATTTTATTAACCTATAATAGAGGCTAAATTCGTGTAACATCGTAGTCACATGAGAACTGTCATCATGTTCATAAATTCATGTGACGTCATAATCACATGATAAATAAAATCATGTTTTTTTAGTCAATTAGTTCATGTGTTTTACTATCGCCAACTTTTGCTTTTATTGGAGTACTTTTTTTTAAAATATACATTTTTATCAACAATAATAACACACATTGTGACATCTCTCGCGTTCTTCCTCTAACATAATCTCTATGTTCATTGACGGCCACGATTAATGGCAAAACTTTTCCAACCCAAATCCAAGAAGTGAAACGAAGCATAGATGCAAATAAGATAACCTTTAAAATGATAGAAATTTTAGTGAGCAAAAAGGGCAATATAGAGAAAGTCAGTGTAGAGAAGATAGAAGTGTTGATCGACGGCTTACAATCAAGACGCCCCCCTCACCAATCCAAACAAGGTACATACCATTGTACTACCCTGGGAAATAAATTTGAAATAGCCTGGACTTTGAGTATTCAACCAAGGTAGGCAGATTACATTCTGAACGCCAGTATATTATTGAGACGAGATTAGGCGCAGATATAATATATTTATATTGATAAGTGATCTAATTGCGCGATCCGAGTTAGTTAAGACTACGTGTTGTGGTTTATTCTCACTTAATATAAGTTTGTTCGATATCTAAGTAATTTGTAAATTTTAATAAAAGTCATATTAAGATTTATAGAATGTCTCATCATTCCGAGAATCCCACACCTCTAACTTACGCTGAAACCTCACGACATAGCTATCGAACGATGGCCATGTCGCAACATAAATAATCCAAATACACTTGATTTAAAAGTACAAGTATAGAAAAAAAAGTGTTTTTTAATAATTTAATTTAAAAACATTTTTTGAAGAAATTTAATATTTGAAAATCGTTCTTATTATAAAATTTGAAATTTTATCCAAAGTTTATAAGCAGAACAATAAGTACAAATGTAATGTCGGGTTTGAATTCAATGGAGAACACGTGATTGCATCTATCATGTGACCATCATGAATTTAGTCCATTTGTGAGAGGTTACCACCTCTCTCTTGGGGACCTAGATATGTGGGAGGTAGGGAAGACACACTCGCCATGATCCAAACAATCTATTTATTTATCACACAATGAAAAGACACAATTTTAACTAATAACAGTAGAATAACGTCTCAATACTAACTGCGAAAGTGGAACAACGACGGAAATACAGGAACGATTACGAGACTATCAAACTTGATCTTTACTTAATAAATGATCTAACCTAGATCTGTTTAACAAAAATTTTAAATTAAG
>BMAV01005243.1:13338-24286 GCA_019973955.1 Trichonephila inaurata madagascariensis
GGGATTCAAACCCAGGTTCAACGTCACAGCAGTCAGCGTCTCTAACCACTATACCGGATGGGCGACTGCATTTACACTATTATTTCTTTCATTGAGGGGAGGAGGGAACGGATTCTAGAGGCAAAATACTCATTTTAAGCTTGAGTTAGTTACTTTAATTAAGCCAATTAATCAAAACTTTATCGATATAATTTAGTTCCCTACCAACCATCCATTAACTGTCATACAGTGTTACGCGACTATGCGCTAAAAACTAATGAAGATAACCTTTCTTTTCAACAACTACTTTTTACCCTCCCCCTGCCCTTTAAAAAGAGATCTATATGTTAATAAACAAAAATTATCTGTTGCTGTATATTAGAATCAGCTGATCCAAGAAATTCTATAACTGAGCAATGAGAATAAGAAAGAACAAATTTTCGTACTATTGCAACCATGCCAACTTTCGAGCTAACTCAACAAATTGGTAACCCCGATTTTGCACGCGTCGTAGGCGCTGAATTGGCAACCATGGGCTCGTTTCATTTTTTTCCACTTGTCACTCTCTCTATTCTAAGCCTAACCATTCGTTGATATAAACTCGAATACTAAAATGCAAATCTGGGATTTAACGAAATTTTAAAAAATAAAGTAAATACTATACAATTTATTATTATTATTATAGTGCCGCATAACCAGCGTGGTGGATATGACACTTGGCTTAAAATCGAGTGGGCTCGGTTTCGAATCCAAAATAAGGCATGGGTGCATCTCTTCGAGAAAAGAAGTCGGCCTTTCGCGCCTGAAATGGATTCTCGTTTCGAATGGAAAGCAGCACACCACTTCTGTTCTATGCTGGGATCATCGTTTGTAATAAAAAAAGTTCCCCCTTCTCTCTATCTCTCTCTTCTTCTGAAGCACCCCTTCTGTTCTTTTGATTATCTTCTAAAGCACTCTTTCTGTTCTTCTGATTATCTGTATTTAGTATGTATCCCGGGATGAAACGCACCCCAACAACTATTCAACAATAATAATAATAAAATGAATAAATTATAAGTAATGGAAATTAGTTATTCTTTTTCTTTTATTTATTTGTGATTATTTTTTGACAGTATTTTTTGTCCATGCGTTACAAATTCAAGTCAGCGTATTTCATTTATAGTATTGATTTTATTCAATGTCTCCGATGTGGTTGCGATAGTACGTAATTATCCAAATTTTACTCCCCAAAACTTATTTGCGTAACAAATTTGGAAATGCCTTGCAATTACTTTTGGTATTTAATACTTAGCAAATGAACAAGTAATGCACAGAAAAAAAATTAAGTAAATTTTCTACTTAAATCAAGAAAAATATATATATATATATTTTAGCTACTTTTTATTAACTAGTAACAATTAATATAAATATGTACATACATATGACAGAATCACAACATTAAGTGGCAATTAATTTTTATTCGTTATCATTAAAGTATCGTATAGTCATCCAAAACAATCGTGTCTATAAAATTTCAGTTCAACTGAATGCTTTAAAACGTGAGATAAAAAATCTTTTAAATTTTTGACCCAAGTCGCTAAAAATGAAACCAAAGTGGCTGTATCTGGTAATTCTTTAATTAGTTTTAGTCAATTCATTTAATTAATTATAATTAAAATTTCGTATTTTTACCCCAAACTATAGTGTGTAGAAAATTTCAGCTCAAATGAGTGTTTTAAAATGTGAGAAAGAAACAGTTTCGTTTTGACACAAGTCGCCAAAAGGATCGCAAACTCACTAAAAATGATGCCAACGTGGCTGTATTTGTAGTTCTTTAAATAATTAGTTTTAATCAATTAATTTTTATTAATTATAATTAAATTACTGTTTTGTCATCCAATATAATCGTGTATATAAAATTTCAGCTCATTTGAGCTCTTTAAAATGTATTTTACTAATGATTCAAAATTCCATCAAGATAAATAAATATAGAGAGAGTGTGAGCTATTAGTAGGAATTGAAAAACAGAAATGAGACTCACTGTCGTTGTCTTCAATCATGATGTCTGTCCTCATAACGGAACCTCGATGTCGGAAGTTCAGCACTCCCATTCCAGAGGACGGCTCGAAGAGTTCCAGCCTGAACTGTTCCGGGGATTCTCGGAGGGTGTCGTCCAAGATGTCCACTTTTAGGACTTTCATGCCCTCTCCATCGTCAAAAACGAGCTCGCCTTCGATGGGAATAAAATCGGAGTTGGGTTGAGCAGTCACTGGTACCGTGCGGTAACGCATCCGGATCTGTCCGTCATGACCTTCCCTCCTCAAGACCTTGATCAGGAGGGAACCTGCATCTTCTGGAACTCTCAGCTGCGAACTTTCCAGCTCCAGGTAGCCAGGAATCACTACAGAAATTATTTTCCATAAATATGGGTAACATTTTTTTAAAGCAGCTCGGACTGTTTTGTGTTATGAGCGCTTTGTAAGTGGTCTTAGCTCAATAACATAAATTGTGTTGTTAGAATTGTTGATTGCGCCCACGAAGTAAATATGCAGGATCAAAAAGTTATGATTAAAAAAAATAATTTAAAAAAATTAAAACTACTCCATTCGGGATGCATAAAACCGTCCCTTTTCTCCCATTTCTGGATGGTTTGGGCTAGTACATCCCGTTTTTCAGAAATTAAGAAGACACAGTACGATTCCATTGACAAAAATCGGTCAAAAAATCAAATCTAATTTTCTTAGCCTAAATTATTCTTTATATACTTTTCTCTCTCTATAACCTCACAAAATTCGAAAGCTCTAAACTTAAAAAGTGCAGAATTATGATAGCTATTACGTTCGGTTTTATTCCCATCCCTATGATAAATCAAAACTTTAAACTGACTTATCTCAGAAAGATAAAATTACTAATTTGTCTTCTTTTAAAATGCTAAGGCTCTTTTTCTATTGTGCCTAATGCTTTGAATTTTTTTCACCTATTGCTAACAGTACATGTAACAAAATTTAGCATGCATTTTTTAATCAAAGCGATACTTATTTTTTAAAAAATAATTAAACTCAGAATTTATACATTTTTTAAAGAATTTTCAATAAGCATTCACAAAAAGAAGTATTGTACGAATACCGATCATGATCGCAAAACCCATTGCAACATTTGTTATACATAGTTTGATGTACTTGTAAATCAAGTTTTATGTGCGTATGTAAATTTTTGTAGGAGGAGTAGCATTTTAAAATAACTTCACAAATTTTAAGCTTTTTCCGTAAAAAATTAAATGGCTAGCTTTTTATGAAATTTTCAGCACAAAATCTGTTTTACAAAGCATACACACATAGGAGGCAACCAAAAAAATTTTGAAAATCCTTAAATTAAAAACTTTTGCTTAAATCGTCCCATGTCCCCTTTATCATATTAGTTTCGTGGTATAATAGTTTTTGAGAATAACTATACGGAGCAGGAGTTTGAGAAGTACTGTACTAAATTTCCAATCACCCAGTTTAAGTTAAAATATTTGATATGAAAAAGTAATTTACAAGATTGATTTACTTTGAAAATGAGAAATAAAAGCTTCGAAAAGCAGCAGAAACAGATCAGTGATGTGGAAGGGGCGATGCCTAGCCAATCGGGTTGCAGCCATAATCTGAAGTTCCGAGGGTAAAAAAAAAATTTGCAAAGAAATGTGAAATGAAGGAAGCGTTTTGATTGGCTGACGAGAGAGTTCGGCTGTCTAGGTATATATAGATGTTACAAGTAGTTTCCAATCAGACAGGGACAGTATTTCGAGCCAAATCTTTATGTAGTCCGTGAAAGTGAAATTTAAATTATGGACAGCATAAAGTAAATAATGGAATTAAACGATTGCTGGATCGACCAAGATAATTCTAGGTCGTTTGAATTTCAGATCAGAAACATAAGGAACTAGCTGGAGTATACCCGTTCTTCGCACGGGTGAATCGAAAAATTAAACAATACAGATTGAAGGATAAAAAAGTTTTTAATCAGTTAATTTTACGTGAATTGCAAATAAAACAAAAAAAGCTTTTTTCATTTCTCAGCTGAACAAAAAAAACAAAAAGACGTATTCGTTAAATTTTAAGTATGAAGGTCTAATAGCTGATAAAAAGATTTTTTTTTAAATTTATAACACCCGTAACTCTCTTGTGGGTCGATTTTTGAAAACACCTTCCTAAGCTGATCTCTGCTCAGCAACACTATAAATTTACAAATTTTATATAATGTACACTTAAAATCATGTAAACCATTTACATCTGAATGTGTAATACGTTAATATTACTTTCTGTTGTATTTATTTTATGTTAAAATTGTAATATGCGCAAGCAACGCCATTCCTTACATTATAATGGCGATTCAATAGAAACATAGCGAAATGTTGGGGATAGAGCCCAGTTGGCTTCATTTTTGGTGACCACGTTGGCTACTTGACGATTAATTGAACGGTGCAAAAGTTGATATGCTGTAGCGCCACCTGGTGGGGAGCTACTACAAAGGGGATTGCACAAAAACCTTCTTCACCAAAAAATACATATGCATGCCAATTTTCAAAGTAATTTTTTGAACGGTGTTGGAGTGAAGAGATTTCATATATATAAACATCCATTTATATATATAGATAGATTATGCTTGTTATTCATCATTATCTTTGAAAAATTTTAATTCCTCCTTTCCAATTACCTGTCGTAAAGTTGTCGTAATTCTTCTCACTGATGTATGGCCTGAGTTTCTCATGTACCGGCGAGTGTCGAGAATTTGATTATACATTGTAATCATTCAAGTAAATTTATGTTGGGTTTTGCTGCATGTCTCTTTACAAGAGGCGTAGATCAAGATGGGCTTAAGGATTAGTGTGTAGATAAGCAACTTCTTATGTCTTCTTAATTTAGACTTTCTATGGATTAAGGAGAATAATTTACGCGTGCTATCATTAAACTTATTTCGAATGTATGTTATGTGTTGGTTAAAAGCCAGATTTTCATCAATAATTAAACATCAGCGACCACCAACTGATAGTGAAAAAAATTTTATGGTTCGTAGAAAAAAGGAAACTTTACATTCAAAATGTGTAATATTTAAATAAATTTATGTATTTTTTTTTAAAAAAAAAATTTAGTCAACGAGGTAGGATTCAAAAGTTCCCGGAATGAGCCTGTAACGGGAAACATTTTTGCAGTAGAGCAACTGCGATAATATTTCTGTGTTACTGCATTCTTTCACATTTCTAATAAAGTTTGTCCCAAATCAAGTGGTCGGTGGCTAGTGGATGCATTTAGTAGACGTCGAGATTGTAAGAAACTGCGTTTATTGAGCAGAGAATAATACCAAATTTTATTTTGGCGCTGTAAAGAAAAAAAAGTAAAAGTGTCTCTTTAGTCTCTGAGAAACTCCTTAGCGTACTGAGAGTATCTGGGTTTTTCCTTTTGCTGTTTCTTAAAAAGCGGAATACGCCACGCCCACAAAGGTGACCCGTGATGCAGAATCACTTCTGTTTGGAGGTAGTCGGGACAACTATTCCACTAATGATCCAAGTCCCCCTCACGTGGTGGACCGATTGCTGGTGTGGAAATTGCGCCGGCCACCTCACTGTCAGCTGGATTAAGGGAGGTCAAAGGCTGACTTCTCTTAGAAAATAATTGTCGAAATGTCCAGTCTGGGATATTTTCCTACGCGAAACTACTTCATCATTGAGACGTCAGTAGTTCCCTAACAGGAAATGTGTCTTTTGCTGAAGCAACCACTCACGGGGATTTAACCTTTATTAAACAAAATTTATCTTTTACATTTCCTTTCTCTTTTTCACATAGAGTTACACAAAGGCAGAAACAGAAACTTTTTGTCGAGGCGCTCCATTGCCTGTACTCTGTAATCACCAGGCTCAATATTAAGTTTTTTCAAAATTTCTGGTTTTGATACATTTCTCATATTAAATGATGAAATTACATCCTATGTACCCAATGATAATACTTCTATTTGTACAAATATTTTCTTCGGTACACGAGACCCTATTACGTTGTTTACACTTTCATTGGGATTTTGTATACCTCCATGTTAACACTTTTTTAGCAATTCTGGATTAAATGCTTTGATTTCGATCATTCATTCAACTTTTAAGCAAAAACAAAATACTTTGTTTACATTCTTCGCGCGAGCGCCATTCAAATGGGCGTGGCCCAGTTTCCTTGATTATTTAAAAATAGGTTTTAGGGGCTTCTAATTACACTAGAGGTTAAAGTAAGGTATTTTTAGAAAGATTAAAATCTATACAATTTGACAATGTAAAAATCTCAAAATTGCCATATTAACCCGCGATCACTCGCGCGGGGTGTTCTGTACACCCCAGCAACAAGAAAATCCTCCCAGGATTCTAAAAAGAATGCACAGAACCACGATTTTTTCTGTAGCTGCACATTTTAGGTCATTGAACCTTCAGGCCTGATGCAATCCCTCTTTCTCGAATGATTGGAATGTAATGACCTTCAAAAGTTTATCTGGGGGGCTTAGAACTCCCGCGAGAAGTTAAGCATTTGTATACAGTCTGCTCTGAATGTTTGGAAAATGATTAAAATATTATTTTTCTACTTTCTATACTATCATTATCTCATTAATTATAAAGTACATTTGTTACTGGTATATACGTTTTACTGGTTTATGAAAAAATATAAAATTATGTGTTTTAAAATAAAAATTTTGTATGTTTAGTTTAAATTAATGTGTTAGTCTCATTTGTATGCAATAAATTTAATAATTTTATTTGTATAATACAAAAAACATCTTGTACTTCATAAATATGTATCATAATGACTTAATTTTATTTTCATAATTAAATGCACGTGTTAAAAGTTTGGGGTGTTTCCTACACCCTGCGAGTAACGACGGTAGCAAAAACAGGCGCGAGTGACCGCGGGTTAAGAAGATTTTAAGTTTCAAACACCCCTTAATCGTTTGTTTCGAACTAGGAACAAAAAGAAGACTCACTGTCGTTGTCTTCAATCGTGACGTCTGTCGTCAGAACGGATCCTCGATTTCGGAAGTTAAGCACTCCCATGCCTACGGACGGATCGAAGAGTTCTATCCTGAACGTTTCCGGGGCTTCTCGGAGGGTGTCGTCCAAGATGTCCACTTTCAGGATCTTCATGTCCTCTCCTTCTTCGAAAATGAGCTCGCCCGTGGTGGGAGAGAAATCGGAGTTGGGTTGAGCAGTCACTGGTGTCGTCTTGTAACGCATCCGGATTTGTCCATCGTGACCTTCCCTGCGCAAGACCTTGACCTGGAGGAAACCTATATCTTCTGGAACACTCAGCTGTGCGCTCTCCAGCTCCAGGTAGCCAGGAATCACTAAAAAAATATTTTTCTATAAATGTGGGCTACAGTTCTTAAAACAACTGAGATTGATTTGTGTTATCTATGATTTTTAATTGGCCTTACCCGATCCCACAAATTGTGTGATTAGAATTATCGACTGCGTGTACTCTGGCTACCCATATCTGTAATTCAACAACAAATTTGTTCTGATATTTCCCCTTTCGCTTTAGACAACAGAACTCGAGAGTGCAATGAAAGAACGTGGTTCGTTTTTGATTTAATATTGTACTGTATTTATAGTTGAAAGTTGTATTTTGCTACAGTTTTCAATCTAATTTCTTAAATAAACTTCGGGAAATAAACATGAGTTAGTTGGACAAAAGCAATATCAATCGACTATAAATCATGCTAAATAAAAAAAAAAAAAAATAAGAGAAAACCACACAATTCAAAATTATCAAACATTCACTAAATATATACAAGGTGATACGCTATCAGACTGACAAACTTGCAGAGTGTGTAGGGGGTACAGAGACGCCTCGGAATAACATAGGAATGGAGGGTCACAAATACCATAATTGTGAGCTGTGGTGCAAAGGAACAGAAGAAAAGAACAGAAATCGCAATACGTTGTTGTTGTTTCTCATCCCCGAGATCAGCAGAGCTAGATGAGGTCCATGAGTTCATTCACCCTGAAGAAGTCCAAAACCAATAGGTGATCATAAACCAAGTCCTGCATGATAAGCCCCAAACAAGATAAAATATGACCAGGAAAGGTCTGAGCAGATTTTTTCATGGATGGAGTAAGAGGCAGCTTCTGTGGTCAGAGAACTGGAGCACCGGTGGCAGAAGACTGACTTAGCTCCAGAGCCTACAGACTTTAGCTGGACAGAGTGGCCTTCACGCCTTGGGTGGCCCTACCAGGAGAATACACTCCCGACGTACTTCGCCCACTCCACTCAGTGTCATCCCCCTCGCCACGGTGAGTCAGTCTGTAGGACTTGAGGGGGGGGGGACAAATTAATGGGACTGAGTGAGTGAATATTAATGTCGCACTCTTAAACTACACGAGGGCTTTTGGTGCCGGACATTGTCATTTTGAACCATGGTCAAGTGACGAGGACTACACCTAGACTGACACTCCCCTCTCAATATACCACACCACACCAACGGTAGGACATTTAAGCTCTCGACAGATTTAACGTGCATCGCTCCCCTACATGGCAGGTCTTTAGTGGCCATGATCCGATAGCTTGACCACTGGGCTACCGCGGCCCCACATTAATGGGACAGAAAACATTTTACTGAACTGCAACAGTGTTCGAAATTGAGACCCAAAGTCAACTGGCAACCTGACAGCGGCACTCCAAGGAATTTCTTACGTTCTGGAACATTCCTGGCATGGCATGTATCTTCTCGTCCGCTACAGATATTCGAGCGATGTGGTCTTCAACTTAAGGAAATGCGTCTGGTACATCAAACTCTTTATGTGGTCCCAGAAGAAGAAGTACACGCACTTTCGAGCACCTGTTGTAGTACAACATTTCAATAAAATGTTTTCTGTCCGTTTAATGTGCTGCTGTTTCTGTTCTTTTCCTCCGCTTCTTTGCACCATAACTCACAATTACGGCATTTGCGACCCTGCATTCCTATGTTATTCCGAGTAGCCTCTGTAACCCCTTAACATTTTACAAGTTTATCGGTTTGCTAGCGAATCACCTTGTATAAATTAGTGTTAAAGCTCGAAAATCGTTAATGTTTAGATTTCATAGCTCCACAAAAGTGCGGAATCAAGAGTTTTCGAGCTTCTTATTACTAGGTAACTTCACTTTTGTAATTTCCGCCTCGTAGTTCAAAAGTTTGTTTCTCTCATTTCCTTTCCGTTAGGAATTTTAAATGAACGTTGACTCATCCCAGAATCATTTATCCTAAGTCTTTAGAAACAAAGTGGCACACAGAGAAATGTATTCTATAAAAGACTCCTTGACTTAATTTATGATAAATTTAATGACTACGACCAATATCTTCTGGAAACAAATAAGATGCTATAAGTTCCAATATTACAAAGTTAACATAACTGTAATATTGTAACAATATTTAAGTTACAGTATTACAGCTGCACATACCGATATATCAATCACAACCGTGATAAAAGAGATTATACAGGGTGTTCGGGCTTAAAGTATCCAAAAGTTATGGCTCATTATTACGGAACTACACATCAGAATGTAGTAAATTCTTCATCCGTGGATTGGAAATCCCTCCAAGAATTTTTGGGTCTAGTTCGATCGGCTGCACGTGCTCGCATTATTCAGCATTTGCAGACAATAAAATTGTTACATTTGTGACGGATCTATAAGCGATTTTCTATTTAATCCTTTTGAGAAATCTTTGGGCTATCCATTCGCGTTATTCACAACCAACCCTTCGGAAGAAGAGAATCGTGATATGTTAATTAACCTAATATAAATAAGCGAGGTTTTCTAGCTTGGAAGAGAGAAGGAGAGAAGATATACTCGAGCCAGGTGAGACTGCAACTGAAGGTACAATATTAGAATTAGAGTGATTTGATTCTAATTAGAAGGAAACCTTAAGGTGATGATTGTTCACAAAGATTGAATTAAGATTAGATATTAAATCGGATAATAAGTTAGATCCTTAATTAAGATAAGGATCGAGTTAGTTAGTCTCCTATTCGCTCACGTTTTACTGTCGTTGTTCAACTTTCATGGTTTTCATTGAGACATTTTCTTAATATTATTAGTTGAAATTGTGTCTGTTCTTAGTGTGTGTGTGGAAATAAATAGATTTGTTGGATCATGTCGAGTGTTTCTTCCTTTCCCCCACACATCTAGATGCCCGAGAGAGAGGCGTGAGCCTTTTACACACTGACTTCATTAGTAAAGATGTGGACTCCACAGTAAAAGGTGCAACGCGTACGAAGCGGAATTTAAATCAGTCACGCGTGTATAGCGACGTGTTGATCACGGATGAACAATTTATTACATTCTTATGGGTAGTTTCGTAATAACAAGCCATAACTTTTGTATACTTTAAGCTCGGACATACTGTAGTTCTTTGAATTGCACGGCCAATTCATATCCTACGACATTGATAGCTGAAACCTAATTGATTGATGTTTGATTTTGTCAACTATTTTGTTTGTTTGCTTGGTTGTACTAACAGGATTCTTTAGGTATCAAAATATAAATAAATAACATTATGCCAATTTCTTTTATTTTATTAATATGTTAAGCCATTCGATTCTTTATAGTTTAGTTTTTCAATTGATTGATGACTGACTCTGTCAACTAATGTGTTGATTGTTGATTGCATTAACTTGATCTATTAGATATAAAAAAAGCAATATTTAATTTAATAGAAACGCGTTGCTACAAAGATCTTATTTTCACTTTAACTACTGTCTAGTAGGCAATGTGCAAATTAGGGTATCCGACCACGTTCAGTACCGTGATTTTAAAAAAGTGCATAAATGAATAATTTCCATGATATTTAGTGTCACTTAGATTAGAATACATGTATAAAATTGTTTTAAGGACATTTAACTTAAGGTTATTTAGTTATTAATTGTTTTAAGGACATTTAAACTTAACTTAGAATAACATTTTTTCAAAATGTTCTCTTTTTATAAAAAACGCTTTTAAAATAA
>BMAV01005243.1:25540-51844 GCA_019973955.1 Trichonephila inaurata madagascariensis
TTGTTTCCGAAACATGTTCAAAAATATAGGGTGAACCAAAATTTTTGTGCCCTGATTATAAAATTTCATTACAAAGTAACCACTTAATATAACAATGCGATGTTTGTATCACTGAATAGGTCAGTTTTAGTAATTTTTGAAGTGAAAACTTCTTTAGCCGCGGTGCAAATCTTATGGGTTCGCGTCACCGACATGCTCATGATTGGTGCACGCGTAGTGGAGGGGGGTGCCTTAGTTGGATGGGTGAAGTTCGCGTCACCGACATGCTTATAGCAGTATATCTGTAGCTATACGGCTGACGTATAGTGCTGTGTATATCTTATATGAAATCGAATGGATTTAGAGAAAAGTTCAATGTGTATATACTGTGCATTGTTGAAATAGTGTTTTTGTTTGATTATTATTTGAATCGTTTAATTGAAGAATCATTGTGCAGTACAATACTAATATTTTTAAAATAAAAAATAAATAACAGAAAATTATTTTAAATACTCGTATTTATTTTGGCGTTTGAAAATTTTATATTATTTAAATTATTTTAAATCTTCGTATTTATTCTGGCGTTTGAAAATTTTGTATTATTTATTTTCTAATATTTAACCTCTGCAATGCATCACGCAATCCGGATTAGTATTTCACAGTGGCTTAGTCGTTTTCTTACTACCGTGGTAAAATAGACTTCTAGTAGTTTAATCATATTTTTATCGCGGATTTTAAAATTAAAAATTTTATAAAATCTAATAATAATTCAAGATTATAGTTTTGAAGTTTAAAATATGGTTATTAATGCAAAATTATAGTTTATTACCTTATATCAATAAAATATTTAGTTCAAAATAATGAAAACGGTTCCGACTTTTTTGTTAAATATTTTATTTTAATTAAAAATTTAATATTTCGAAATTATATCAAATGGCACTGTTGGAAAATTGTGTTACGTAGAGAGATGAAAATCATGATATCATAAGAATTTGGATGAAATTTCCAAAACTATGTGGACGAAAACGAGCAACAAAATCTAAGAATCTTAGTGTCCGCCTTAATCTTGACGATGATGCTGTGCCAATCACTCCTCAGACATCTCATTCATACCACTCAATAACAATAAAACTATAATAGCGAAACGAAAACATTTTCTACTTATTTCTGCTTTGGCAATGACTATTCACAAATCATATGGAGGTACTTATGATGCTATTGTCTACGAATACGATAACAAAAAATCCTAGAGAATTAGTATACGTAGCTTTAAGAAGAGTAACGAGGATTCAAAGTTTATTTTTGGTTACTCAAGAAAATAATAGCAGCAGCTGGAAATTTTGGATTAGTAGAACAGGAACACCTCTAAATGCTTCAGAAACAGATAAACATCATAAAAGATCAGTAAGTTATCGAGAGGATCTAACGTTAGACTTGAAAAGGTTACAAAACAATACAATACAAACGGTCACCAAAACTTTTCTAGAATTCATCTCCAACAAGAAAGGACTAGATATTTTCATGAATTGTCAAAGTTTACATGCGCATGCAGCTGACCTTAAAAACGATGCTATCGTAAAAAAAGTCAAATGCTCTGCTTTTGTCAGAAATTCGTACGAAAAACGAAGAACCACTTGATATTCCTAATTTCAACTTTGCTGTAAGTTATAAAAGACCCGAAGTTCAGGCAGAGGGCGCAGCTCTTTATCCACAATACTCAAGATACGTTACACTTCATTGCTTCACATATGGGCATACATACTAAATTCAATAGAAGCATTGGTGTTAATGATTTTGATATAGGCGAAATATGCGTTGCTCGTTGCGACTCCGAGAATGGGCAATACATATTAACGGTTGCCGTCTATATTTCACCTGGAAAATCTATGGGACAGATACAGCAACTTTTTTTCGAAAATTTGATTATTTATACAAAAGAAGGTTCTGAAATACTCAAAAAAAAGATTTGGCGAAAAATATGATAATGTACCGATGATTTTAAAGGGTGACTTCAGTATTAACCTTGCAGATGATAAAAATCTACCACTAATTGAATTTCTAAATGAAACACAATTTAAATATGTCCAATGATCGAAAACTCAGTACTACAAAATATAAAACAATGATCGAGATGCGGCTTTTACGCGATACTTAGATAAATTTTAATCAAACATTTTTCTTTCTTACTTTGGTTACCATAAGCTTATTGTATCTTTTTTAGAACAAAATGAAATAATTGAAAGTACAAAAAGTCTTAAGTATTGTTGAAATTAATGATGACAATGATGCAAACAATTAAAATAATGTTAAAAATCAAGTACATTGAAATTTAAGTAAATACAAATACTATCCATAAATAATATGATTGTATATTAATTGTTATTTCAATTGAATTGTATTTATATTTTGTCATCATCTTGTACAGCCCGTAATATATTTGAATAATAAAAAACCGTATAAACATGCATATAATTCTTACTCGGAGTGTCAATAGATGTGAAAACCGGATTGATGATGATAATTTTAACTCAAACATTACGAAATTTCAAATTTTAATACTAAAAGTTTCACTTCTATCTGCAGTCTCTACAACTGCCATTTTTTTTTTTTTTTTGTGCAATAGATGGCAGGAGTGCTCTTCATGAGTGATTCAGGATAGGTATGGCGATTCTTTCCTAAAAAGATCGATTTTCAAATCGATTCGAATCGTAACCTGATGAATCGATTCAGAAAAAAAAAAGATCGTGGTCTAAAAGATCGATTTCTAAAAAATCGATTTTTTTTTCAAGTCTGTATTTACAATGTAATATATAAATCCCTTTTATGAAAAACAAGAAATATACCATAATAAACGATCTCTTCTTATAAGTAAAATCAGGGAATTTTTTAGTTTGGGGGATTCGGCAATTACAATTAGTTTTATTACTATATCAAAGTATAAGGTACGAAAGAAGACATTTATTTTCGAAATGTATTTTTTACATTAAAAAGTTAAGAAAATACATAATATAGCTTATAGTTCCCAATGCTAAATATCTAAGCTTTTTAAAAACAACGGTTTGTCAAGTCTACAGGGATCCAAGCGGTTCCCTCATGACTTGCGATGTTGCCGGTAATCGAAAAAAGACAACAGATGAACAAAAGGAACAGATGATCCAACGATACTCTTATAGATCATGGTTACTGAGTGAACGTAATGATAGAGTTTTTCTGTCCTTGCAGTAAAGTATAAGATCATATTTCAGGTGCACAACTGCCTGCGATATATAGTGTTTAAATTAGTTGTTTAAGTCCTGACATTTCCGTGCATTCAACTAATTGTAAATACTTTTATGGTTTTTACCAAAACAGAGAAAATCGAATGTCGATTTTTTAGGATGAAATATCGATTCACTGAATCGATTCAGTGCTACATATCGATTTAAAAAATCGATTTTTTTTGGCCCGAGAAATCGATTTTTCAATTAATTAATCTCATTTCACCATCCCTAATTCAAAGGAACACTTGTAAGAAAGACATCATTTGTTTCAAAAATGACGCCCATTCAAAAGAATGTGCGTTTTGGTTTCACGGAACGAATTCCTCCATTAATGTTCAGCGTAAATTTTCACCTTGTTTTGGACGAAACCCTCCTGGTGCAAAATCAAAATGTTTAAAAAAAAAAGGCAGCGTGACAGAAGACACGTTAAAGAGTATTTGGAAGAAACTGGAATAACGCCTACATATAGTCAAGTTACCAAAAGGGTACAAGTTACATTTTGCCAAGGTAAATGGTCTTATAAAAAGTTCACAAAAGTGCTTACAACATACTTGAATAAACATATGTCTTATTCAATTCCTACTATTAGCTCACACTCTATACATTTATTTATTTATCTTGGTGGAATTTTCAATCGTCAATAAAATACATTTTAAAGCGCTCATTGGAGCTGAAATTTTATAAACAGGATTAATTTGGATGACAATACAGTAATTTAATTACAATTAATAAAAATTTTATTGATTAAAACTAATTATTTGAAGAATTACAAATACTGCCACGTTGGCATCATTTTTGGTGACTTGTGTCAAAACTTGAAAAGGTTTTTTCTCACATGTTAAAGCACTCATTTCAGTTGAAAATTTCTATACACTATTGCTTGGGGTAAAAATACAATAATTTAATTATAATTAATTAAAATTAATTGACTGAAACTAATTAAAGAATTACAGATACAGCCATGTTGGTTTCCTTTTTAGCAACTTGGCTCAAAAATTTTTTTAAAAAATTTTCTAACGTTTTAAAGCATTCAGTTGAACTTAAATTTTATACACGCAATTGTTTGGGATGACAATACGATACTTTAATGACAATTAATAAAAATTAATTACCACTTAATGTTGTGATTCTGTCCTATGTATATACATATTTATATTAATTATAACTATTTCATAAAAAGTAGCTAAAATAAAATTTTTCGTTGTTGATATAAGTAGGAATTGACTTAATTTTTTTTATATTACTTGTTTTTTTTTATTAGCACCCTTTTATAAGTTTCACTTTTATGTAACTGAACCTTTGAACTCAATTTTCACTCACTTCAAAAGGTCAGATTAATTCGAAGTTTTGCTCACTTGTCCAGGACCAATGACAACACAATAATTTAATAATTTTATTCCATTGTCCTGTGATCAGGATTATCAGGACTAACGAATTCTCATTTTTAGACCTCATCCCGCATCTGGCGACTCATTCCAGATCCCATTTCCAGATTTGGCAACTAATTCCAGATTTCTCGACTAAACGATTAAGTTACAATTTAGTTTGATTAACCATAAAAGAGTGTTTTTTAGTTTTTTAAAATTGTAATTTATTAATAGTTTGAATTCAATAAATATTTATTAACAGGGCAAGACTTTTGGTTCATCCAATATAATTTTAAATACATTTTAATGGTATCATAAATGATAGAAAATAAAGGGAGCGTGCCTCGCAAAATTAATTTTAAAGAAGTACAGAAAGTAAGAAAATAGCAGAAATATCTACCAAAGAAAAAAAAATAAGTAAAAGGAGCTTTTATGCATTTTTAGGGGGGTGTAAAAGTCACTGTTTGTCATATATATCAATAGGGTATGATATTAAACATTTACCAATTTAAGCTCAATTGCACGAAACACTTGTTCAAAATATAATTATGATGTTTAAAACATGATTTAAAATATTAGGAACAAAAAAGTATAAAAAAGTCAGAATAAAATTTTGAATACAATATATGTAAATAGACAATCTCGTAGGGATAAAAGTTAAGGGTGTCTTTTAATAGGTGTGGTATATATTATATATGTAACCATCCTCTCTCTATTTATAGACTCCTCCCATATTAACAATAGAAAGACTAACACGCCCTCTAGCGGGTAGGGCAATATTCAGTGATGACCATGCATCGGAACTGTAAGAATATTCGAATATGAGCTCCGATTCTTTTAATTCTATTAAAAATGATAGCCCTCTAGTTATTTATGTAAATATTTGTTTTGCTTAATAAACGTGTCTTAATAAACGCAGCTAGTCCTGAGTGGGCTCCATATCAAAATTCCTTGGAGGCCCTTTTTGGTGGGCTCTCAACACTTTACTATTTATTCTAGCACATTTTGGGGCCCCCAAGCCCCGTATCAATCCCTGAGCCCCTTCTCCGCATGTCCCTTTATTACATTGGGTCACACCTTATAATTTGATGCCCAACATGGTATTTACCTTTAGAAGCTTGGCACCGTTGCTCGGTAATAATTTTTATTTTAACAGCAAATGTTGTTCCTCTCCTGTTATTTGGTTTAATTATTCAGTTCTCTCCCATAGAACAGGTAAAGTTTTTTTTATCTCGAATTTTTTTCTTTAAAGTATTATACCTTATAATACTAGTTTCATTACTGCATGTCCAAATGCAAATTGGATTTAATATCTGAAAGAATTGATTAGTTAACGTCTTTATTCCTTAAATACTGACTTTATTTTTCTACTTTTAAGTCCTAACTCAAGTGTTCATTAAATTAAGAAATCTTCTTTTGTTTAAAGAAATACCATTTGCTAAACAGTAGTTTAATATGCAGTTTAAATTATATCCCATGTTCTTAAGATATCTGCTGTAATGTTTTAAACTAATAAGTATAACGTTGTTTAAATAAAAGCTTAAGTGAGAACACAAAACAAAACAAAAAATATGTACATATATTCTTTTCTTTAAATGATTGTAGTCTTTGTTCGAAAGCATTAATGCTATAAAACTACTTTATAGCATTTTATGTGAATCGTAAGTCTGTTAAATTGCTCTGGCAGACAGGAATTATTATGTCTGGGATACTCCTTAATACCCACAATTTCACGAATTGGTGTTTCATTTTCTGTTTGGTAGAATATTTATATGAAATGAAAGTAATATGTATTAATACCAGCTTATTTTTCAATTATATTTATGTTCGAGGAAGATAATTTTGATTTGAAGTAGGATATTTAGTATTAGATATCTTATGCAATAAACATTTCACTCTTAAAATAAACTAATGAAAATTGTTCCAGTTATTTAATGATAGAATCAAGTTAAAGTTATTCTTAAAGCATTTTTTTCTTTCTTATATAATAAAGTGAGAAGATATATGTTAGTTTCAATAAAATATTCATTTATGTGTATAATTTTTCGGTATAAAATGTGCATTATTTGTTAAAAGATTAGTCTAATTTTTCTCGGTCACCCCTTTTATAAATATATATATGTATATATATATATAATTAGAACCAATTCTGGTTTATATAAAGCAGACTTTTTAGATCCGAAAAGATGATAATTATTTAAAAAGTAATATTTTTGATAAAAGTGAAGCCTGTAACAATAAAAGTACTTTAATTATGTACAAATGAATAAAATGATCTAATTAGATTAGTGATTCAGAAAAATATTATAACCTGTTACCTGTTGTTGTTTTAAAATAAATCCTTTTTAATAATAGAAATGTCCTTTAGATTAAAATAGATTTATATTTTATGAAACAGTTATATTGGATTTTACTATAATAAACTACATTTTTAATAAATTCCGAATTGCATTACGCATATCCTTTACTATGGATGGTACATGATTCTCTATGTGTGTGACTTTCGTTTCTTCTCCTCCTTTTCTGTTTGGAGTGTCCAAAAGCAAGAAGCAGACAGAGATGATTTTTAAAATTTTTAAAAAAATATTCTGAAGAGTTAAGATAAAGGGCAATGTATACTTAATGGCTTGCGAATGACAGCACAATCAAATTTCAGCAATGAGTAACGAAAGATCAATTCAAAAGGAACAACGTAATTTTCAAGAAAATGGCAACTGTAATATTTTAAACATTATTTGATCATTGCATCACTATATTATATAAAAATTATTATATTATCTATGTCTATATACATGAAAAATAATGAAAACAATAATAATAATTCATTCTATTTTAAATTTATTTTCACTCCAATAAATGTTTTTTTTTTGTTTCCAAAATCTGATATAAAGGTACATATTTTTATGTGTGCGGCCCGTGAGATTATAATGTTTTTCCGAAGTGGCCCGCAAGGTCATTTGGGTTGGCTATCTCTGCTCTAAATTACCACTTTCTTACATCTTCGATCCGAGCTAAAAATAATTTATATGTACTTATATGCAAAATTAAACCCCGACTTACGCGTTTATCATTCAATCTCACCTTTTGCATAAGTTTGTGGTATTACTATAATTTAATGTTTCTTGGGCAGCCCGGTGCCATTTGATCCACGGACCGGTAGCGATCCGCGAACTGGGGTTGAAGACCACTGATTTATATTACCTATACACTTTTTCGGCCTGATCATTGCTGCAGTTTTGTTGAATGAAACAGGAACAATAATAAATTTATCAACATTGCGTCGTCAGTAAAAGTGTTACAATATTAGAGTTTGTATTCAGGGAATTTTCAAAATTTCATTAGGAAAATCAACCAGTTTCATTTAAAAAAGTATACTGTAGGTTTTATTAAAAACCAGCAGGAATGTTGGCAGGTAGTAAAAAATTAAAATATAAGCATGTCCCTCAAAAACAAAATACTTGATAAATGTAAGCTGGTAGGCGATTAGTTATCACGTCTCCTAAATTATACTTTTGATTTATTACTACTTTACTCTTTAAACATTTTGAGATCGAGATGAATTTTACTTATATTTCAACGACGCGTGTTAGAGACTATAAAAAACTAATATAAATATTTATATCTAGCTACTACCACCTCGCCTATAATTTCTAGTTATGTTTCTTTTTCACTTTTTCTTTTTCTGTGATTGACAACGTTGTACTAAGAACAGGGCCGACCCTAGCAAGTGTGCAGCGCGTGCACCACAAGGGAGTGATTGACAGAACTATGTGCAGCAGCAGGTAGCACATAGTTCTATCAATCAAGCCTGGTTGGTTACTAATTTCTCAAAATAAGATTTATAAGTCAAATAAATATGCTGATTTTTAAACAATTAGTGAAAAAATCAAAATAAGTTCCAATAGCATAGCATAGTTTAAGAAAAATAAAATTTTAGAACACATTAATGTCAAGTCTTTACACAAATCCTTCATTTGATAGAAAAATTCGTGGCAGAGCCAGCAATATTTCGATAGAAAAGGTTTTCTTGCTTATCAGTGGCACACTGTGGACCGGTAATCAAACACTTAACAAAAGCGTCTCGAAACAGATTTTTGTGAAAGTTGCTTTATTGAAATATCTAATATGGTTAATATTACCTTCAACATAGAAGTGTTTCAATTCAATTTGCATTGGGGGAATTAAACGCGTTTCAATTGAATAATAGTCCTATAAAAAAATTAAGAAGGAAAGAAAGGATTTTTGTCTCTATTTGCATTTTCAATTCCTACTAATAGCTCACACTCTCTATTTATTTATTTATCTTGATGGAATTTTCAATCGTTAATAAAATACATTTTAAAGCTATCCATTGAGCTGAAATTTTATGTACATGATTATTTTGGATGACAATACAGTAATTTAATTATAATTAATAAAAATGAATGGATTAAAACTAATTATTCAAACAATTACAAATACAGCCCCTTTGGCATCATTTTTGGCGCCTTAGCGGTCCTTTTGGCGACTTGTGTCAAAACTTGAAAAGGTTTTTTTTTCTCACATTTTAAAGCGCTCATTTGAGCTGAAACATTCTATACACTATAGTTTGGGGTACAAATACAATAATTTAATTATAATTAATTATAATCAATTGACTGAAACTAATGATTTAAAGAATTACAGATACAGCCACGTTGGTTTCATTTTTAGCGACTTGGGTCAAAGCCTCTAAAAGATTTTTTTCTCACGATTTAAAGCATTCAGTTGAACCGAAATTTTATAGACACGATTTTTTTGGATGACAATACGATACTTTAATGATAATTAATGAAAATGAATGACCACTTAATGTTGTGATTCTATCCTATGTATATATATATTTATATTAATTGTAACTCTTTAATAAAAAGTATCTAAAATAAAAATTTTCTTTGCTGATCTAAGTAGGAATTGACTTAAATTTTTTTATATATTTTACTTGTTTTTATATTACTTGTTATTAATATTATACAGGTAGATGAGTTTATAACGTCAAGATTAGGTATTAGTTAAAATATGAAAAATCCTCCAGAGGGGGGTGGTGCATTAGGTCTTTGCCCGAGGGCGGTCAATACCCTAGGATCGGTTCTGACTAGGAAGTCCCCGGTAGATTCTCATGCTTACATTTTGCAAGATGTTAGCAATGCTTAAGAAGATTTCAACGGAATAAATCATTGTTATGCTCAAAATTAATAATTTTCATTCATCTGGTGATTTGTGGGATTTATAGGGCGACCGCAGCATTTATTTATATATCTGCTGTTATTTACTTTGCGTATGACTATAGCAGACTTTTCTGTAACCTAAGACTCACGTGCCAGATTTGGCACGTGCTACCGTTCTCAGTGGTGCTCTACACCAAGGATTTCCAAAGTGGTCTATATAGACCCCCAGGGGTCTATGAAAACTTGCAAGGGGTCCATGTCTGCGAAAAAATAATTTGGGGGTCCATGAGGTATAAATGGGGGCTTACGATAGTGGCTTTCATTCAACCAGATCGTGACTTTAATTTTAAAAGGAAATTTACTCAAGTGGGGAAACTAGACATACCTATTTAATAGATTTAATTACTAAATTTAAAGAGGCTAATTTGCAGAGTTACAAGGTGACAGCATGAATTTCATTAAAACATGGACCACATTTCAGCCTTTCTTGCCATAATTAAGCTAAAGGAGTACAATTTTGGACATCGCAAATTTTCTCCCAGTTTCTCAATTGTCACAGACAATCTTCCAGGAAAAAATATTTTAACCTACGCTCTACATTTAAGTGCCCCTTTTTTAATATTTTGAGACTAGGTTTGAGAATGTTTTGACTAACATAATACCACAGTAGGTAACAAATTGTCACTTTGAAAAAAAAATGTCAGATTACAAGAATGAGGAACTAGGAATAGGCACTAACGAAGATCTTAAAGTAAAGTTTAATTAAAAAGTTAATTAATTAATATGTGTTTTCTTAAGTTTTAAATACTATACTTCACTACACTTAAAAATCTAATTCTCTTAAAGTAGGTAGCTCTGTAGCTGCCTTCAAAAACACATTTAAGTTGATGAATTTGCAAAAATGATTTAATATTCGTTAAGTAGAGATGTACCTCAAACCGAAAAACCTGTCAAAGGGTCGATTAAGCAAAATGTTTGGGAACCTCTGCTCTACACCAACCTACAAATCTGACAAATTTTGAATGGACGGAAACTGATAATTTTGAAATGGAACTAATTGAGCTATTATTCATAAAATTATGCAAAGTAAAATTTACTGTATATTACATATTGATCTCGAAAATAATTCTAACGATAAATCGACAGCTATTTTAAAACGTTGAATGCAATTGCTGGAGAGATTTAATAGTTGGAAGAAATTTGTATGTACCCTGCTTTCCCCTTTTGGTTCTGTATATCTATGTAAGCAAATCTATACTCGTATGAAAAGAATTATGAGTTCGCAAAGGTGTTTAACAATTGAATATTAGGAATCGTGTCAAATTGAAAGTCACACATTATACTCCTGATATTGCGATGTGAAGTAGAGCGGTGCAAGGACAAATTCGTAACAAAATATTTATTCAATTCCTACTATTATTTCACACTCTCTCTCTATATATATTTATATATCTTGTTCAAATTTTCAATCTTTAATAAAATACTTTTTATTCACCCTCTCAAGTTTAAATACATTTTTTTAAACTTGTAGTGGATGACATTTGATGTTAATACTGTGTTTTCAAATATATAAATTCATTATTTAAACTTAATTAATTAATTATAGTTTAAGAGATATATTTCAACCAATATCACTCCTCTAAATGGCAGCAGCATTTGGTAGAAAAAATTTGTTGAATTTGTGATGAAGATTTAACTTAACCACAGAATAATCATATCCTAGTTAAACGTCAGCATTGCTTTCACACTTGTTTTCAGATAAATTCTTACCTATTATCTTCAACTTTTATTAAAAAATGTAATTGCAAATTTAATGTGGTAAAAAAAATTTTAAAGTTTATTTAAAAGGTGTTTCGCCACTTAATATTATGATTCATATTCATATGCATATACATATTTATATAATGATAATTATTTAATAAAAAGTAACTAAAAATTTTTCTTTGTTGACCTAAGTAGGAATTGACTTTAAAAAAATTTATATTGTTTTTTGTTCAATTGTACTGAAGGAAAACTTACATTTTTTTGTTATTTATTTCTTATTTTAATAAATATGTTTAATGCATACACATAATATACATATGCAATTTTAATTTTTTATTTATGTTGATGGAAGAGTCCTATTTTATGTTGTTTGTTTTTATGTGAATAAAAATCTTTAAAAAGGATGCATATAATTAATATATAATAAAAATATAAATCTTGATATTTTTATGCATGTATTCAAGCGGGAATCGAATTCGTTCAAGTATTTCCAACTGTGCGGCATTCTGAGACATATTGATAGATTGCTTGGAGCACCGCAACCATAAGGTTGTCGACACCTGGACTAGATGAAATGAAACAGAACAAAGAAAGGACACTTACGGCATTCATGTAACGGGATACACTTTTTGGGTTCTGCATCCTTCTTATCGCGGATGTACCCGTCTGCGCAAAAGCATCCTGCTATACAGGCCACTTCGCAGCACACCTCTTCGCGCAGCGTGTCGCACGTGTGTTCACACACAGGCCCACATCTCCGGTACTCTTGAAACGGCGGACAGGTAGGACCTATGGCGAAAAGAAAGTCCAATTATTATTTTTTTAAAAAATAGTCAAGTTGTGAATGACAATAACACATAAAAAATTATAAGCAAAGATTTGCCATGAAGTTTGTTTTAACCACCATGAAGGTACAATTACACATTCATATATTTTTCAATTCCTACTATTAGCTCACACTCTCTTTATATTTGTTTATCTTGGTGGAATTTTCAATCGTTAATAAAATACATTTTAAAGCGCTCCATTGAGCTGAAATTTTATATACATGATTATTTTGGATGACAATGCAGTAATTTAATTATAATTAATAAAAAAATAATTGATTTAAACTAATTATTCAAAGAATTACAAATACACCCACGTTGGCATCATTTTTGGCGACTTCTATCAAAACTTGAAAAGGTTTTTTTCTCACATTTAAAAGTGTTCATTTAAGCTAAAATTTTCTATACACTATTGTTTTGGGTAAAAATACGATAATTTAATTATAATTAATTGACTGAAACTAATTATTTATAAAGAATTACAGATACAGCCAAGTTGGTTTCATTTCTTGGGTCAAAACTTTTAAAAGTTTTTTTTCTCACATTTTAAAGCATTCAGTTGAACTGAAATTTTATAGACACGATTGTTTTGGATGACATTACGATACTTTAATAATAATTAATAAAAATGAATGACCACTTAATGTTGTGATTCTGTCATATGTATATACATATTTATATTAATTGTAACTATTTAATAAAAAGTAGCTAAAATAAAATTCTTCTTAGTTAATCTAAGTATGAATTGACTTAAAAAAATTTTTTTATATTACTTGTTTTTAAAGAATTTGTTTTTACAATAAGACTTGAACTTAAAATCTTAATAAAATTCGAAACAATATATTTTGTTCATTAAACTGTCGCAACCGGCGGTTGCAGGTGTAATAGGGGTCGGGGAAGAAGCAGAGATTGTTTTAGAAATAACTACATTTGTTTATGATTTATTTCTTTATGATATGGGGGCCGTGGGTAGCCTAATGGTTAGAGCATCGGAATCCAAACTGGAAAGCCTGGGTTCGATGTCCGATACCACCAAATACCTTCCGAGTACACACGGAGAACGTGCTCATTCAATCAGTGGGTCCAAAAGATTTGTGGCTGTCGCAGGAGAATATTTCCCTCCCCTCCAGTTCCATGCCTAAGTTGTGGAGGTGGATATAGGCGTTGTTTTCATCTATCGTAAAGCAGTCCAACCTGTCTCACATAGGCTCTGGCAACTTTCATTCCTTCCCTTCGGGAAGGACACCACAAGAACAAAAACTTTATGATATATTTATAGCTAATTCAATAACCTTGGAAGAAATCCTAATCTCTTACTCTAATTAATAAGATAATCCAAAGTAACTATATATTTTAATCCGTTTGTATATCATTCGTCAACTTCTTCCTAAACTTCTACAGTTTTCTTCAAACCAATTTTCTCTAACACTTCCACAGCTTTGAAGGGCGTTATAGCTTGAATCGATTCACGATACACAATTAACTTTCCAAGGTTAACCTAACACACACGTTTCCATAGTTTAAATATCATTCACATTTGCATAATATCAAGTCATCTCTATGGAAAGGGGATTTAAACTCAAAAAAAAAAAAAATCCCAGTTAAACAATAATTTCACGAAGAGAATTAATTGAAAACATGTGGATAGAGCAAGTCACAATAAGAAAGAATTTATTTTTCTTGGTTGGCAACACGTTACGATAATGTTTCCGAAAAAACTTATTTTCGCCAATTCCAGCGTCTAACTCAAAAATGTTAAGCACAAAAATTATTTGCCCCTAATATGTGCCAACACGAAAGCCAAATGTCGAAGAAACAGCTCTCGAAATAAACATGGAAGCCTTGGAATTGTCTTCTTAGTAACTTGATTTTTTATAATTCTTAATAATTCATAATAATCTAATTCTATTTCAATTCATTTTCTTGATTTTCTGATCACCTATTCACTGTTATTTGTAAAAAATGCAACACCATGAAAGAATCATCAGAATTTAATGAATGTTGCAGCAAAAAACAATTATAGGATGTTACGTAAAATAGTACAGTTTCAGAACCACCGCGCATGCGTGGAGTGCGCAGCTCCTTCTGAACTGATGCTGAAAGCGTATAAATAGAGGGCTGTAGTGGGATGTTGATGTTATTTGTTAGTGGCGAACGTTTAGTGAGACCTAAGTATGCCTCCACGACGAAATAAGAAGAAATTCCAACAAATTACGGAGTTTGAACGGAGGAGGATTATCTACCTTCTAAAAAAAAGGATGATTTTCATATCGTGTAATAGAAGCTAGTGTGCAACGGAACATTTCCACAGTGATGCGAGTTTGCAAGCAGTGGACCGACGAGCAGCGAACAACTCGAAAAACTGGCAATAGATGACGGAAGATGACATCAGTGCGCGACGATCGACACCTGCTCCGCATGGCTGTGAATGACCGCACAGCTTCCTCCAGGCAGTTGGCAGCACGTCGGTCTACTGCCACAGGTGTACTAATGTCGGTTTCGTCCATTTGTCAACGTCTGCTTCACCGTGGATTGAGTGCAAGGGGCCCTTTATACAGGATCCTCCTCATGGCAAACCATTGACGGCCGCGTTTGCAATGGGCTCATGAGCACAGAGCCTGGCAAGCTGATGGGCACCAATTTGTCTTTTCAGATGAATCACACTTCAATTTGTGGGACCATGATGGCCGCATTCGTGTTAGACGCTGCCTTCCAGAGTGCGTTATTGAACGACATAGTGGCCTAACACCCGGAATTACGGTTTGGGTTGCGATTTCGTATCATGGACGATCCAATTTGCTACAAATTGAGCGTAATCTTAATAGCAACAGGTGCGTCCGTGAAGTGCTACAGCCCGAAGTTGTTCCCTTTCTACAAAGCATCAATGAAGCTATATTTCAGGAGGATAATGCACGCCTCCATATTGCAAAGACTGTTTGAGACTTTTGTTCAACCCAACACATGTAACTTCTTCCTTGGCCTGCAAATTCGCCGGATATGTCGCCTTTTGAGCACGTGTAGGATTTGGTTTGTCGGCGTCTCGCTCATGATCCGCGTCCTGCAGCTTCAAAAGACGATTTTTTGCTGCGCATACAAGCAATATGGAATTCTCTTCCACAAGTAGACATTCAAAATCTGTTTGACTCCTTGCCACACCACATAGCAGCACCTATTGCAGCGCGTGGTGGCTACACCAAATACTGATTTCGGACACTTAATATATTTTTTTGCTTTAAAAATTTTGTCATTTATTTGTACTAATACAAGTCGTTTGTGCATTAAATTTCATTTAATTCTGAAGATTCCTTCATGGTGTTGTGTTTGTCATGGTGGTCACAGCAGTTTAAATTACTACAACCCATCGATGTACTCATAAAATATTGCTGAATCCTTTGCAAGTTTTATTTTAAGGGATCCGACTACGTTCGGAACCGTGATTTTAAAAAAAGGGCATAAATGGATAGTTTTCATGATATTTAATGTCACTTAGATTAGAATCAATGTATAAAATTGTTTTAAGACATTTTAACAAAAAAAAATTATTTAAATACAATATTTTGGCAAAAAATGTACTTAGAATGACCTTTTTTCAAAATGTTCTCCTTTTTATGAAAAATGCTTCTAAAATAATAATATTTTGTGTGTGTGTGGGTGTGTGTGCTCATATAAAGTAAAGACTTCTCCAGAGAGTCTGAACTATGATTTTTGAAAAGTTCACCTTATTTTCAGAGTTACAACCGATTGAAATAGTTATCGGCTTTTTTATCTTAAAATTTCTCCCCTCTGTTGTCGTAAAACATGGATAAACTCACTTCTAAGTTATGTATTTCAAAAATTCTAGTTGAGCCTCTGTACAGAGGTCTGAGCTATATACTGGCAAAACATTATTATAATAGAAGAATTTTTCACAAAAAGAAAATATTTTGAAAATTGGTCATTCTATTTTCGTCAAAATATTGTACTTAAATATTTTTTTATTGTGTTATTATTCTTAAAACGATTTTATACACATTTTGTTCATTATTAAGGAATTTGATTTTAGACGTCTTAGTCTTGATCAGGTACAATTCACTGGTAGCTTAACTGATAGATCCTGGTTAGCTAATTAATTATAAATCAAGCAATGTAACAACTAATTATATTATTATTAATATTCTATATATGAGTTTACTATACACATTCAATAATTATTTGACTAATTTATTTCACTTATATTTTGGATTAAACTATATAATGATATATTATTTATTTACGTAAAAATTTGAGTTTATTATTAAAAAAAATTTATCAGTATTGGTTTGAGTATTACACAAACAAAAATGACACAATGGGTAACCTATATTTCAAAAATAGGAAATATAGATACAGGTGAGGTGTTTTCACTGGAAAATAACAAGTCATTAAAAAATTATTCTTTGACTATTTTTGTTTCTTTTTGTACAGATAAATTATTCTTTTCAATTTCAAATTTTCTTTTCCCAAAAATTTACAGCGAATAACTAAAATTTCAGAAAATGTATTCAACCTTAATCCCTTAAGATTGTCATCCAATTCCTGTAAAAATTTATAATTTGAGCTGTGCAAGTGTAAAAGATTTCAATGTTCAGTATTTAAGGAGCCTATTTTAGTATACTAAAGCAAAGTGTAGTAATAAAATTGGAAAAATTGATCCTAGTCACAGCTTCGAGTAAATGATAATCATAGAAAATATCAATAATGCTATATTACAATACAATATACGTCCCAGCAAACCCAGCAAAATATTCGGAATAAGTTGTTTTCACTGGATTGATGTGAACATTCGTTAAGCTTTGATTAAAATTAAGGGAAACGTCATTCACCTAGTGCTTCCGAATAGGCATACATCCTAATATATGAGTAGCAGGAAAATGATAAAATTAGGAATTTTTCATGAAATCCTTAAGTGATTGCATCAATTGACGGGAGATGTTAAAATAACGTGTGTGTCTCTTCAAGGCCATTTCCATGATGAAAGTAAGTGATTTTATCAAACCCCTGAACTGTTGCAGTAAAATGATGAAATGAACTAGTCAGGATTTCCATTGGCAAAATGCTGTCCAGGTGGAGGGGAGACACTAGGGAGGTCGAATCCTTGTACTTCCTAGCCATACAGGTAGTACCATCGATCCCCTAAATATCAACTCCATATCTTTAAAAAATGGCTACATAGGATTAACATGGGGATTGATATTTTAGTTCGTAAGCAACCGTGAGAAAGGATGTTACACATAAAAAAATACCAGCCTAATTTTCTAATTATTTATTAATTAATTTCGAATAAATAATTTGTGTTTCATTGACTAGTGTTGTATTACTTACTTCTACGTTTAATAATGCACCTCACATTTGTTAAATAAACACTTTTAAACTCGTGACAACATTATATCATCATTTCGTTGAGATGGATCAGAAATTTGTTCAAATCCCTTACTTTGATCAGGGAAATTGAAGAGACGTCATTTTAACATCTCCCGTCAATTGATCATCTCCCTTAGGGATTTGATGAAATTCCTAATTTTATCATTTTCCTGCTGCATATGCAAAATATTATTCATTGTTTACTATCGAATAACACGAAGGCTATTCGCGACGGAATTCGTCAATTTTATCCACGGTCAATTGACGACTGAACTGGTGCCTCACTTCCACACAATAGACGCAGTAGACAAGTTAAGCCTCGACAAATTTAACCTTTTGGCGACGACGTAATGATCAATGGAAATCATTGTAGAGATGGGGTGTGTTAATATGCATCCTTCCCAAATGTCACCAGCAACCGCGTGATGCTCTGGTGAATCGCATTTCGTACTGGTTCTTCAGGTTTGCCCGTCAACACTGAAAAGTCCATTGAATGGCCTGCCGTCCGATAAAGGGATTTGAGAGTCATCCGTCACGAAAGGCTTAACATATCTTAGTCCCTGAGCATGGCAGATCTTTAGTGATTAGGACTCGAGCTTACGATCAGACAGAAACAAGCCCGTCACGTGAACCTGCAACCACGATGTACCGTTTCTATAAAGTACGAAAAGATGGTATTGCCATCCTTATTTTAACAAGTCTAACATGCAAGTTTTCTGCATATAAAAGTGTCATCTTCATCTCTGGTTGTGATAGATCTATACGTGCTTTCTTCAATTAATCCTCTTGGGAAATCTTTGGGCTATCAATTCGCGTTATTCACAACCAACCCTTCGGAAGAAGAGAATCGTGATATTTAAATTAACTTACTATATTTAATCGAGGTTTTCTAGCTTGAGAAGTAGAAGGAGAGAAGATATATTCGAGTCGGGTGAGATTGCTGCTGAAGTTATAATATTAGAATTAGAGTGATTTGAATCTTATTAGGATACTTTAAAGTGACGATTGTTTACTAGGATTTATTTGATATTAGATTAAATCAGTTGACAGGTTTGATCCTTTATCAAGATAAGGATCAAGTTTGATAGTCTCCTAACCATTCTTGTTTTACCATCGTTGTTCCACTTTCACGGTTAACATTAAGACAATCTCTTACTATTATCAGTTGAAATTATGTCTCTTCTTTGTATAGAAATAAATAAATTAATTGGATCATGTCGAGTGTTTCATCCCTTCCTCCTACACATCTAGCAGCCCGAGTGAAAGGCGCGCGCATCTCACACGGTGCGTGATTCAAAGTTACGAGGTTCGTCGCCAATAGCCCTCGTGTTGTCCTAGAGTATAGTATTAATAAACGGATAAAAGGGTCTTACTTCTTTTTCCAAAGGAGGGTTCTACGCCAGCTGACAAAGAGAAACTCGACGCCAAAGATGAAAAAACGAGGACCAGAAAAGTGATGAGTAGTTCTGTCTTCCACATTTTCCTGAAAAGAATACAATTTAAAAGGTAAATGTTAGTCCAGTGATATATTGGAGGTGCAATCAAATAAAATGCAATGAAATATACCAAAAATCAATGCAAAGCAAAAAATTTACTGAAATATAAAAGTTTTTTTTTTTTTTTTTTTTCAAAAAAAAAACAGTTAAATAAGTTTACATTAGCTTCAGAGAACACAAGGCTGTGACGGACTTGGTACTTTTCTTAAAATGAAGAGTCAGAGGAGGAGGTTAACACCTCACCTCCAACTTTCCATCTGAAGTCCTTGAAATTCAGTTGTGAAGCAGAGTCCCTCTTCACGCGCGTTAGTCCTAAGAGGACGACATTAACCCCTTAACTAGTGTGCTTGTTCACCGTACGGTTGACCGAAAGCTGGGCAAAACGGTTTTCCCATACGCTGTACGTACACTTATATTTTCGCTTCTATCTTTGAGTTGCACATGTTTTTAACTATAATACTAGGAGTATTAGTGCTAGCGTGTTTTTAAGAGAGACACAATACACAGTTTGTCCATGGGACTAAAATGCTTCTCATCCGGGGTTTTCTTTGTGTTGACGGTATGAATTATTCATCAAATGCAGGAATTTAGGTTCTTGAAAAAATTCGATAAAGAACAGGATCTGTGTAATTTGTTGCTTGAGAAGAAATGAAAATGGAAAGATAATCCGAAAACAGATATTATATCTTTCCCCATTGTAATGTAAAACTTAGTATTACACAATGCTTCAAATTTGTGTGCATATATACTATATGCACAAACACGCACAATCCTCAATCGTTTTAAAATGAGGTAAGAACACGAAATTTTCCTGTAAGTATGAGAGAAATTCTTTTAAGTTATGTGAAATATTCTTTTTTCATAGTGTACTTATGAAAAGTAGACATTCAAGGGGTTTTTTTGGGGGGGGGCGCGGGGCGGGTTTCACAATTATAAAACAAAGTAATGTGAAAACTTTAAAATTAAAGATTAAAATAAAATTCTTCTATTTTCGTATTCTGTTATGCTAAATTACACGTAATTAAGAAAATGTGCCCTTTTTAGAACATTTTGGTCAAAAATATTGACAGCTTGATAGTGAAACATTTTAGTCCGTGATTGTGCCACCTGGTTCCGTTATGCAGAAAGAAAATTTCTGCACGATGACGGCACTATTACAGCAAATCCAATTTTAAGTAATGTACACGATAACTTTTTTACGCTTTAACTTCATGACATTATACGGCATGTACCGAGTGAGCCAAAAATGCGTAGTGAATCATAAAATTATGACAAAGAGGAGTGGTTTGTAAAAAATGGCTCACAAGAAAGTAATATTATTCAATGGTAAAAACGGTTTTATTTAGAAATATCACCGTTAGAGGGAGCTGACAATCCGAAACGCAATGTACAGGACAACTGAGAACTCCATTCATTTATTCTTGCAATAGCAATTGGTGAACGTGACCTACAGAACATTGCCTGACAGAAATAAGGGGGTTCACAACGCCTATGATTAATGCAACGTATCGAAATAAATTGCAAAATCCTCACAACAGATAGAATTTTTGAGTTCGGCCAATGTTGATAGTGCGACGTTTAAGATGAATAATGGTAGCGTGATATTGATCAGTTTAAACATTTAGTTTATTTACGTCAAAGCTATTATTTACAGATTAAACAATGAAGTTATTAAACTTTTCAAAAGGTTAATAGAGTTCAAATGATGTGGTTTGTGAGAGAGGAATTCTTTTCGGGGTCAGCTCAGTTCGAAAGTTTTAAATCATCTCCCCTCTCTCTGCTCCGGGGATCAACGGTAAGCCTCTTAGCATCCATTTACATCCTGCTAGTGGCTTGAAAAGGGTCCCTCACCCGTCAAAGGTTGTGGGGGAGGTCCCAGGTGGGACCACGCAATAACTTTCAAAATGCAGCTGCAAAATGCACGTGTGATGATTATTTCCACAAAGAAGCCGATTCAAAGCTGGATGGCGGGAATCGTTATAATGGAAATAAATGGTACTCAAGCGATTTCAAATAGACCTACAACCAAAAGTCGACCTAAGTGAGGTAGTGCTGGACATGGTAGATAGCTTAAGACCTCAACCTGCCATCTGTTTGTCTGCCTTCACCAAAGGTAATCAAAAGGAATCATTTTGTTGGCTTAGCATATTATGCAGATGCACCATTTTTGTATGAACATATAACACACCTCTTTCATTAAATGCAGGTACGACTGAAAATATTTTTTCAGCTTAAAAAAACCAGGTTTCCTTGTGAGGCCTCTGTTTCAAACTGCACTTCTATATCATCCTTTCTTCCTTTTTTAAGAATTTTGAAAGTTTTAAACGAACTTTTAGCTTACCTGGTACTTCATTGATTACATCACGAGCAATATTTTCTTTCGAAAATATTCATCAAATTATGAGTTATTAAAATTTTTTGAAGTTTTTTTTACTTTTTTTAATTGAGAGGTGTTTTTTTTTTTTGGAGTTCTGGAAAAAGAAGCATTCCGAATAATTTCTTTTTTTTTAACACGCTTTTATAAGTTTCACTTGTATGTAACAGAATATTTGAACTCGATTTTTATCCACTTTAAAAGGTCAGATGAATTCGAAATTTTTCACACTTGGTAAGGACCGATGGTAATACAATAATCTCATAATTTTGCTCCATTGTCCTGAAAAGGATAACCAGGAGACAGGATAATCCAGGTTTGGCGACTAATTCCAGATCCCATTTCCAGATTTGGCGACTAAAAGATTAAGAGTAACCCTAAAAGGGAAAACGTTTTTTTCGTTTTCAATTTGTTAAAATATAAGCAATTGTCCAGTCTTTCTGAAAATGGAAATAAAAAAAAAAAGGACTCGTGCTCGTGAAAAAAAAATTGTTCTAAATCGGGGATGGGCAAACTTTTTCAGTCCCGGGCCGAAAACTAAAAAAAAAAAGTGTATGAATAAATGATAGCTAAAAAAAACTAAAAATACATGCTTTTACTGCAGATTGAACTAAAAATTGAAAAATAAATTATAGTGTAAAAAAACTAAAAAACACACTTTTATGGTTAATCGAACTAAAAAGTAAAAAAAAAAAATTATTCTTAATACAAGAGTAAAATGATTTACGAGGACATTAATATCATTGTAGTAAAAGCGTTGGGTGTGCTTTGTTCTATATTTTTACACTAACTCAGCATTTCGGTGTAGAACTGGTAAGAAATTAAAACAATTAATATAGAGCAACCCACGCTTTTACCCCAATGACATTAATTTTCTCGTAAGTCATTTTATTCTTATATCAAGAATTATTTTTTTACTTTTTAGTTCGATTAATCATAAAAGCGAGTTTTTTAGTTTTTTGAAAATATAATTTATTATAAAGCTTTTAGTAACTTACTAAAATAAGGAAAAACATCTGTATGCGAATCATTGCTGCATCATACATTGTGTGTGTGTAAACACACTGTATATAATTTTATTTTGATTTACAAAAAGCTTTTCGAATGAAAACATCCTGAAGAGTGAATGAAAGAACGCTTTATACTGAATACTGAACAGCATTTGAAGGTTGAAAAATAGTTATATATCAGTTAATTAACTAATTATTATATTGGGCTGAAAAAAAAAGAAATATATTATTTTTTCGGTAGATAGTAGTAGTGAGAGAATGATACCTCGAAAAGTATCAATCAAACAATTTCAGAGTTGTGCTCGTTGGAAAACTGACATTTTACACTAAAAAAATTTTTTTGCTGTTTTTTGTTTGATCTATTCAGGTATGAGTTACTATGTGTTAAAAATGGAAGTCATTGTGATTTGTGATTATGGTACCGATACTGTAACACTCAAGTACGTACAATTTTCGTTTTGTCGATTTCGTTCAGGTATACCCGTCGTCGAAAATGTCGAAAAAATCACAGAAATAATTGAAGTTGACTGCCTTTTTAGTAGTCGTAGAATCGCCCAGGAGCTAAAGAACGGCCATAAAAGAGTTTTAAACCATTTGCACAAAGCTGGATTCTAAAAGAAGCTTGATGTTTGGATGCCACATCAATTTACATAAGAATCATGAGGGATCGAATTTCCATCTGTGAAATCTTGGCCAAACGGAATGAGACAGACCGATTTCTTAAGTAGATGGTATCTGGGGATGAAAAGTGGGTCACATACGACAGCATTGTGCGAAAACGATTGTGATCATACTGCGGAGATGCAGCTCAGATGAGGGCCAAACCAGGAAGGTTGCACTTTGCATTTGGTGGGACAGGAAAAGAATCATTTATTATAAGTGCCTTTCATACGGCCGAATCCTAAATTCTAAATTAGGAAAACGACCAGAATTAGCCAACATGAGAGTAGTTGTGTTCCATCAGGGCAACACCAGGCCACGCACGTCTACAGCGACACGTTAGAAACTTTTGACTCTACCGTTGACTCATCAGGAAGTTTTGATGCATACACCATAGAACCCTGACCTGACGCTAAGCGTTTAACATGTTTTTCTTGAATTGCAAGACTTTTTTAGTGATAAGAAATTGGCATCAAGAGAAGATTAAGAAAATCGATTACTCTAGAGTGTTTCCCCCATAAGGACCAAGACTTCTATGAGAGAGGCATTATGAAGCTACCTTTAAAATGGCAACAAATTACAGAACAAACCGGCGCATATTTGACCAAACTTGGTAATCCGAAACAAGTTAAATAAAGTCTTGAAATTCAATTTAATTGACATCTGACTATACGTAAAATAATACGTAGTTTAGATCAGAATTATTTTTTCGCAAATGTAGCAAACACTCTTTGTGTCTTATGTTCCACACTCAAATGCCATAGTGTAATTTTTGTTAATAATTTTATACATCAAGTTTTTCTTTGATATTTACTTGAGGTTTCAAGTAAGGCATATTAAAAATCAAATAATTATAATTTTTACTAATTATACGAAAAATAGCATAAGATGTATATTATTCGCAAGAATCTTTATTAAAAGAAACCATTTTAAAATTTGTACTGGTAATCTCTGAAAAAACTATATATATATATATATATATATATATATAATATATAGTAGTTATTTGTATATATTATGGATTATATTTGTATATAATCTATAAATATATACAAATAGCTATAGAGCCTATGTATAACTAGTCAAGATAGTAGGAAAAATTAGCCACAGTAGTACAATAGCAAACTCCTGGCTTTAGGAACCAAAATTGTAGGTTTAAACAGTTTTGGCTATTGCCAACCTTCACCTGTGATTTGCCTATACTCTGAGCCATAGGGAAAGAAAGGAATAATATTAGGAGAAATTTAAATATTACAAATAAAATACACTATACTATTAAAACATAACGATAAAATTATAGCCTACTAGTATTTACTTGTATAGAGTTAAAGTCAATGCAGTAAAGTAGATAATAAGACTTACTTCATGAGTACAGCAACAAATTATGTTTCCCACTCGATACAAGGAAAATTGTAGCACCACATAAATTAAAATTAGTGAATTAAGATAAAATAATTTTAAGTCTATATATATACATTTTAAAACCTTAAATATTGATATAAAATTTTATAGAAAATAAAAAACTTTACAGACATATACAAGAATATTTAAATAAAATATATTATTAATTTATTAAACATGTGGCGCCATCTGTTGAATAAATGTATAACTAATTAAAATGCTATTTTATTATTATTACATATTGTCATTTCTCTGAGAACTATTTGACATATAATTGTAAAGAAAGTTAGCAGGATATCCATGTTCAATACATTGGTTAATAAAGTATTTCAGTTTAAACAATGAATGGGGGCAACATTTGTATAGTTCAGACAACTCTTCAGTACAGTAATACTTCGACTTACGCGAATTTGGAGTTACGCGATTTTCTAATCTCACTGATTCACATTTTTATTTCCATCACTGAAACTCAAGCGGAATCAGTGCCGGAGCCTGATGAAATTGGTAATTTAATTGAAGAAGTTGTCTGTTTTGCCTGGCAAATGAATATAGAAGGGAATAGTGATGACGTTCAAGAACTTCTGAATTTCCACAACAAGAAACTGACAATGGATGAGCTCATAGAAATGCACGAGAAAGAGCAGGACTTAGTCTTAATCTTAAAGAACTTAGTCTTTAGACCCAGTTTAATCATAAAATCGAATGACTGTTGGTAATTTGACAGAAGGCTTTAGTTTAATAGAAAAAGAGTTACACAAACTGTAGAAAATATGGACTCCAACGAAGAGTGTATTTTTTCAATAAAACAAGGAATACAAAAATTATTAGCGTATTACGAGGAAATTCTATATGGAAGGGAAAAAAAACTTTAAACCGACGGACTATTTCGTAAGATTTTATAAAATCTTCTATACTTCAAAATTACTACGGTTTGCGACTTTGTGTAATCTTTGGTTTTATTAAACACTTTTCTTTCTAATTATTATTTTCTTTAGTCTCTGACCCCAAATAAGAATAATTTGTATGTATTTAGATCCGCGCGCGAAATCTTACCCCAACTTATGCGAATTTGTCTTACACGGTTTTCGTGTTTTTTTTTGTAGTTATTGCTAATGTCACCTGTCTGAGGACGTCAGATCGAGGACCAAGAAATTCATCATGGCAAAAGGTTAAATTATACGCCTGTTGTTATCCGTAGCTTTGAGCACCGTACAGGTGACAGTACGATTTGAACGCGACGCGGTTTTCACTCAGTCCCACTTTTCACGTATGTTCAGGATATTATTGCACTTAATAAGAAAAAAAATGTACAAGTTTTGAATTAAAATCGTCCTTTAGCAATAGGAGAGCTGTTGCATAGGAATCTCAAACAAATTATATGAACTGAGACCTCTCTTAATTTCCACATACGGCAAGTACGGATTTTCAATCTCAAACACCTTGTCTAAACAGCTCTCAAAATTCAATTGAATGGTTTTACAACTCGAATATGTGGCTCGATCCCCGATCTCCATAATTCTAAAAAGTATTATCAAATACACATTCCAATATTTTGATGATGTAGCGGCTTATATATATATATATATATATATATATATATA
>BMAV01005244.1:0-76409 GCA_019973955.1 Trichonephila inaurata madagascariensis
TTATAATTAATTATATTTCATTTCTGCAAATTAATTTATTTTAGCATTATTTAACATCATAATATAAATAAATATTAAAATGTATTATACTATTTTAAAATAATGTAAACATTTAATATATTCCTAGTTTTCTAATACTTTAATTTCAAAACAATATTAACTTTTGGAGATAATTTTTAGGAATGGGTTATATTGGTTCCCCACCAGCAGTGATTTCGAGGCTCATTCCCTCTTATTTTTGTTCAAAACTAAAGATAATGATTTTCCTTTCCTTTCACGTTCAGGAGTCACAAGCCCCATCTTTTGTCAAGAATAGGGAGTGGTTCAAATCTTGAAAACTACCTACAAGTTTTACTACTACGAATTTCTTTTCTTTTATTTTTGCCCTTTCATGTGAAACTATGACCGTTTGAGGGCCACATTGCAAAAATTACTGGGCCACATACAATATTTCTTCAAAAAATTTTGAAAAAGGTAACCTATTGTGACAAAGGCCGATCTCTTCCCTATTTTCTAACAGATCCCTTGCCCTTGCCGACAGACGTTGCAAAAATTTCCCAGGCATTTTTTAATTGCTGGGAAGGATTTCGTAACTGGGTGGTCGAGTTTCGAACCTTTTTCCCAGCTGCCCGGGACTGTCAAAAGAGGCGCCTTAACATTGTGTATTCATTTGCCCGCGAGTCGGGACGACGCCGCGTCGGGAGAACGTAAAATGTGCACCCAACCTCGGCTCCTCTTAGACTAGTGAACAGGAAACGAGACCGATTTGGAGGGGAAGAAGGGTAAGAGATCAAGGACCCGAGACCGGAAGGCGGCAGAAGAACAAGAGGAATTGAGGACGACAAAGGGATCAGAGGTGAATGACTAGGAGAAATGAGATGATAAAAAAAGGGGCGAAAGAGTCCGACACAGAAAGAGACTGGTTTTTTGAAGGGAGCCTTCGGACGCCCCTTTGAGCGATAGGAAGAGCGATAACGAGCCTGAAGTACAGCCCGGGCTCCTGGCTTTGAAGACCAGGAAACGGGAGAGAGTGCGAAAGAGACTCGAAATCATTACGGACCATTTTTGCTATTGAATTGTAAAGAATATACCATTTTATTTTTTTTGATGATTTTCATTCTGAAATAAATAGTTATCCAAGAGCTGTGGGAAATCATTACACTACGTAGTTTTATTATAGATATGTATAGGTACATATTTATTTTAAACTTGTAAAGTTTCGTTCCATTGAGACATAGCCAGCCGTATTTTTTCCCTGTCTTACCGGTTCCCGGGGTTTAGAGTGTGGGATTATCAAAATGATGAGACATAATTTTAATACAACTTTTATTAAGAGTAACTTATAATACTTAAATTCTAATTTTGACAATTATTAATTAAAGTGAGAGTCAAGCCCGATTTAAATCACGTATTTAAATCAGATCACGCAATAGATCTTCTATCTCAATTATCCTAAATAATCCTGTTATCTAATTACTTATATCTAATATTACCTTTCCACCTGGTTTCCCTTTTTACCTGATAATGGTATCTAAAAACTTTATTAACGAAGGTTCCAATTTCTTTATCCTAGGCTTCTATTTTTTCCCAAAAACTATCGGACTGTTAATTTTGATGAGCAAGATTTCACTAAGCTTTATCACGCTATTGATCAGAATGATTCCCCCTACAACCTCTGAGCCTGTAGCTATATTTTTATCGTTCTCACTAGGTTTGCCGCCACCCTTTTTTATAGTATATTCAACATATTCGATCCGTTTCTTTTTTGGTATTGGGGGGAAAAGGTTTTTGCCATTAATCGTGGCCGTAAAAAATTTGGGAGTCATGTTAATCAGAAAGACGCGAGAGACGCAAACCCCCCCCAAGAAGAAAACATTTCAAGGTTCTAAAGCCCTTAATAAATTGTGTCAAAATCTCTATTTCTAAATTTCTTCACTTTCTGAGTTTTTTTAATTTTTAATCTTAAATCTTCATTTTAACTTTTAAAATTTAAATCTATCTTGATTTTAAATTTTTTCATTAAATTTTTAAACAAATTTTTTAACTTTTAAAATTTTCCCAAAAATTTATCTTGATTTTAATTTTTCATTGCAATTTTAATCTTAAATTTTAATTTTTTAAAATTTTCCCAAAATTTATCTTGATTTTTAATTTTCATTATCATTTAAATTTTTTAATATTCAATTTTTTTTAAACTGGAACAAAAATTTTACCCCCAATAACTGGGGCCAACATTAATTTACTGTTTAATTTGTGCCTCCCTCATTTTTACAATTCGTTACTTAAAATATTTATACACTTAAAATATTTTTTTGGGTAACCAAACTAACACTGCATAGGGAGCTGGTACTTCCGCCCCCTTTTCTTAAACCTGGAAACACGTTGAAGCTTTTTTTTTCAAGATTTTCGGGTCAGTCTCCCTGAAATAAAATTTTTTTACTTTTTCCCATAATATTAATCTTTTTTCATTTATTATTTATATATACAAAAAATTTTTTATCTCCACCCCTACATCGGGTTTCAAAAAAACTCCCAAGGCCCGCGCAGGGGTTTTTTATTGTTAGTGCCTTGACTACGCCGCGTTTCCCGAACCAGATGCCTCATAATACGTAAAAAACAAAACATATATATATACAATATTATAAAATTTACAAACTTTTTTCAAAAAACCATTAAAACCTAACCGGAATTTTCGCATTCACGAAGTCATACATCAAGAAACAAATGTGTGAATAAAAATTTTTTCTTCAAAAATTTTTTAAAAATAAAAAATTTCCCAATTTTAAAATGAACACTCATTGTAGTGTTTGACTTGGCTTATAACTTTAAGCCCCCCCGGAGACTTCCTTCTTTAATAATTCTTCCGACCATTTGTTGGAAGATCAAAAAAATGAAACAATACAACCTGATTTTTTTTGGTCTCCCAGTTCACCAACGATGAGGTGTCATCACTCTTCATTCCTTGTTTGTATGGAAATTTGTTGTAAGGTTGTATTTCCCCTTTTTGTCGCCCTTTTTCCCTTTGCCTTTCCCCAATTTTGTTTTTTGGTCTGGTTTCTTCTGTTCTCCGTCTGGTTAGATTATAAGCTTTTCAAAGGAACTTCAGTTGATTCTTTTCCTGCTTTTTTTCTATCTCTGGAAATAGTACTAGATACATTTGTCTTTTATTATTATAATTATTACCCCTTTCTTTCCACTTTCTTTTTATTTTGTCCCCGATATACCTGATTTTTTGTTTCCCTTGGTTATATTTAAACCTTTTTTTTATTTTCATTCCCTACTGAACTAGGTAGTGATCTGACCAGTGATTTGTTTTATGGGTCCTTTTGTTTTTTTGTATTGATTTATTGGTTCCAACCCTTTTTTCCCTCTAACCTCGTTTTCACCCTTTTTCTTTCCCATATTGTGACCATTTAATCCTTGGTGTATTTTTTCCGAAGTACTGTTTCCTATTGATTTTAAACTATTTGGGATACCTTTTTCTATTTTGACCCGTCAATTTCCTATGAGATATATTCTTATTTGATCTACGAACTTTTAAATTTTTTCCTGATTTCCTATTACAATATTATTAAGGGTTCCTAACTCTAGGGCTCTATAAAGGGCCCTCTTTTTTTAAATTTGCAAAACTTTGTTAGCGGCTGAACACAGGGTGTGTTTTAAAAAACCCAATCATTTACCTTTATTTTTTTATCCTTTCTCGTCTATTATAATATTTTTTTCCCCCCTTTTCCCGTTTAATTTTCGTACTTAGTCAGCTTTTTAAAGTTTTTGTATATCTTGAATTTTAATTTAGAGCTTTCCGCTATCATAACTAGTTTTTTAAATGGTAAATCAATTTTTGACCAAAAATAACTCAGCCCGGGGTTTTTTCCCCTTGTTTATTCACCCCCATTGAATAGCGGGGAAGCAAACTCATAAAAATTGATCCCAAGTATCATGTTGATCTTAACGTAATTTGCAATCATTTTATATATCCGATTAACCTTTCAGTCCATTTGCTTTGGTCGATATGCAACAGTCTTCACATGCCTTATGCCTAACTTTTATTTGGCTCAAAAATCTCGGAAAAAAACCCTTATCACTTATTAATTTTAAGTCCATAACGCGATATAAAGACAAAAAAAAAATCCGCTATTTACGAGATGAGGCCTTTTTTTGAGGTATAATTTCACCCCTTTGCTGAAATGATCGGTTATTACTAAAATATAGCGGTTTCGCTTATTTCCCCAAAAGGATACGGGGCCCAATAAATCTAATGTCACATCCATTCGGATAACTATAATTGGGTTTAACCGGGCCAGCTGGTAACGCGTTTTATAGTTATTAACGGACATATGGCATGTAAGGGCATATTGATCAATAAATTTTCTCATGTACGGAAATAACAAACGTCCCGAATTTTAAGTACGTTTTAAATCTGCCGACGTGTCCCCTTATTGGTTGTCATGAAATTCTTTATTATTTCATTCCTTAAAGATTTTTAATGTATACACCATTTTTACCAATGACGTTGCGGGTTTTGATAAAATAACAATCCTTCAATTAAACGGAAATCGTGGGGCCAATTCTCCCTATCGTTGCATTAACCGAGTTATTTTTTCGTTTTACATTATATGACCTAATTCTTATTTTTTTGTTCCCCAAAATTTTTCCGGAAATAAGTACCAAATCTTTAAGGGGACAATTAATTTTTTCACCAATTTTATTATTCCCATGGTTTTGGAAAAGGTAGCCACCATGTTTTAAATTCATTTCGACCCATTGCGTTTAATTTCCTTTATTTACCTTATTATCTTCCCAAACCCGTGTATTTTTAATTTTCAACGTTTCTATCAAAAAAATACGATTTTGACGCTTTATGAAAACATCCCCGAATACGGGTATTTTAAATCTTTTGCATGAAATGACCAATTTCTTTTAATTGTCTGATGTGAATTTTTTAATTTTACAATCCCCATGTTTTGGCATTTCGCACCCCGGGGTTTTCCCTCATTTTTTTTTTTGTTATAAAAAATTTTTCTAATTCTTCCGATATAAAAAATTTATCTGTCCGGTGTCCCATAGGGCCAAAAAAAGTGTTATTTAATAATATAGGTCGGGGAGTTCTACTGGGAATAATATCGGAAAAGTCTAATTTTCTCTTTGTCAAAACCTCTTGAGGTTGATCATTAAACCACAATATTTAATCGTCCCTTTGGGCCTATCACCTCGATTGAAATTATCACGAACCCTTTTTTCTACGGGCCCTCTATTAAAATTATCATTTCGCTCATTTCGTGAGTAACCCCCGTTGCTGAATCTTTTTATCATTATTATTAAACCTATTCCTCTCGAACCCTCTATTATTTTTGGGGGTATTCCAAAAAATCATTTCGTTATTTGGTCTACCCTATTTCCAATTCCCCCGTTTTACCATTAGTTTCAAAAGCATCCCGCATTTTTGACCTCGCTTTTAAATTTAGGGTTCTGAAACCCCTTTTGTAATTTGAAGAATATCTTTTCGAATTTGCCGGACTTCAAAAAGTTTTTCCGTATTTTGGGATTTGGACTTCCACGTAGTCCTGTACCTGTGGTTCAGTCGAACTAAAATATGATCCATAAGTCTGGGGGACTTTCCCTAATCCAAAACTTCTCTTTTTTTTTTAGAAATCTATATAAAAAATCAGCGCCCCCTGATTTTTTCCCCCTGTTGTGATGCAAAAAACTGACTGTAGTTCTTTTTTTTTTTGATCGGGGGGAAAAGCCCTTGCAATTCATTTTTGAGCTGCGCAAAATCCGGGCGTATTTTGCACCAAAAACGAACCAAATATCGAATACCAATCTTACCCCTTTTCCCCGGAATTTTTAAGTAAGCAATAAGTTTATTGGGATTTCAAGTAACTAAATTTTGTTATCGATGCACTCGATAAACTCAGCAACATTCTCCGCCCCTAAAAAGTACATTTCAGGTAGTTGTATTTCCACCACATTACCAACCCAGAATTAAATACCGCGCCATTAAAAACCCACCTTTGGATGACCATGTTTAGGTTTCCCGCAAGCTAGAGGTGGGAACAAAATGAGGGGAAAATAACTTAATACAACTTTTTTAAAGAACTTATAATACTTAAATTTAATTTTGACAATTAAAAAAAGGGAGAGTCAACCCCGATTTAAATCCTATTTAAGTCAGATCACCAATTAGATCTTCTTTTAAAATTTATCTAAAAATCCTGTTATTTTACTTATATCTAATATTACCTTTCAGCCCGGTTCCTTTACCTAGATAAGGGATTATAAACTTTATTAACGAAGGTTCCAACTTCTTTATCCTGGCTTCTTTCTTCCCTATCGGACTGTTAATTTTGATGAGAAAGATTTCACAAGCTTTATCAGCTATTGATCAGAATGATTCCCCCTACAACCTCTGAGCTCTTACGCTATATTATGTATCGCTTCCCATTTTTTGCCGTTTCCCTTTTATAGTATATCCATTTACATATTCGATCCGTTTCTTTTCTTGGTTTTGGGGTTTGGGAAAGGTTTTGCCTTAATCGTCCCGTCAAAGAACTTAGGAGTCATGTTAATCAGAAAGCGCGAGAGACGTCACCCATTTTTTTTTGGGATTTCATAAAGATGGAAAAATTTCCCAAATTAATGAGATGGATGAATTTACTTTTGTTAAAAAGCAACGATATCGGGGTCAAAAGACATTTGAAATTTTAAAACGTTTTGAAGATGTTCATCAGTTTTTGGGAACTTTCACGCATTCGATGACCCTTTTTTCTGTAAAGGGGTTCCTTCCCCAAAAAGATTAGAATTAAAAAAATCAATGCAATAAACGAAAATATTGTAATTCTTAAAAAAAAATTCCCCGTCGGGATGCACACATAATTTGAAACGAAATTCTCATGGCATACTAGGAGGTTTATATTTCAAAATAATTGTCAACACCGGTACTATATGAAAATATTGAAAAACATTTTTTTTTTTTAAAAAAAAATTTGAAAATTTTAAAATATTTTAAAAATTTTGTGTTTGGGCCGCATTTTAAAGGCTTTGGGGCTGCATTTTGCGCATGTCTTAAACTGAGGATCATATGTTTAGTTTATTTTTTAACTAATTATTTCATTATAAAAGATCCCAGTTATAATTAAATATCTTCAGCGCGTACAACAAGAAACAAATGAGTTTTGTTCAGTGTTTAAACTGTATAAAATACAGCCTTACCGCCCGTTGAATTTTTTAATTTGTTATGTAAAAGTTCTTGAACATGACAACGAAATATATATTTTATCTGATTTTTTATAAAATTGGAAATTTTTAAATTTTCACACCAATTAAAAAATTTTAGGTTTGTATTCCTTATATATATATATATATATAACTATGTGTTACTTAGAAAAACACTTTTTAAATTTTTACACAGTGGAAAAAAAAAGTTCAAATGTTTCTTTAAAAAATAATTTTTTCCCCATTCGGAAAAAATAAAACATTTTTTAAGGGTTAAAGAAAGTCAACCCCAAAAACGTTAATCTAAAATAAAATTCAAATAATGACAAAAACATGAAATTTGCTAAATTTAGACGATTGATCAATAAAAACTTTTCTGATCACAATATTTTTCAAAAAAAGCTACTTTAAAACAACCAAGTATTAAAAAAAAACAATAAAAATCCAATTTTTTATATAATTTGATACATTTTTTTAAAATTAAAAATGTTCTGATGTTAAAAAATCTGAAATAAATAATGTGTTAAATTTTTTGTAATCGAATTTAATGTGAGCGGTACAAAAAAATAAAAAAAAAATGTTTTTTTGAAAGGCTATATATATATCTAAAATATATTCAAACGTTGGCAGAAAATTGTCCCCTTTCAATGCATTGCTAAAATTATTCAACATTTCTTTAAAACCAATTTAAATTTTAAATAATAGCAACAAAACATTATTAATTAAAAAAAAAAAAGAAAATTGCAGTGATTTTAAAATTAATTTAAAATTGAAATTTAATAGCATGGGGCCGACAACGAACTTAAATTTTTATGCAGTCCACCTCTTGGGTGGTGGGGTTTTGTTCGTTTGGGGAATACCGTTAGCTTATAAAGTGGTAGTAACTTTATTCTGACCACATGTAATTTATAACTTTAAAACATATTGCCAAGCGAATAAGCTACGATATTTCTAAGAGAAATTAGTTTGAAAAAAAAGGCTTGTCATTTTTAATTGTTTTCTTTAAACCTTTTTTTTTGTTTTTCATTAATTTTTTAAAAATTAAATTTAAAAAGTGTAAATAACTTTTCATGTTGTTAGGGAAAAAGAAGGGATGGTTTTACTATATTTTTATTTAAAAAAATTTTTTTATTTCGCCATTTTTTAACATCAGAGTGCATTTAATGTAAGAATATGACAAACTACCTAAAAACAGGCGTATAACGCGCCAAAAACTTTCAACGCATTTTTTTAATTTTTTGGTATATTCGCCATAACGTACCCCTTTTTAGGAAGGAACCGAAATGTACGTGTGTAATTTTTTATGTTTTTAAGTCATTTTTAAGATATTATTCCCGAATAAAAAAAATATACTTCTAGAACTAACTTTTTAAATTCATTAAAAAAGTTATTTATTTTAAATAAAAGTATTCCGATCTATGTAGAAGTTTAAGTTTTTTTATGCTTATCTTATTTTTTTTTTTAAAGTTTTTTTTTTTATCCCGGGATAACCCCACCCTTTTAAAATTTTTATTTTTTTTTTTGTGTTAAAAATGCGTGTTATACGCCGGATTTTTCGGGATTTAAAAAAAAATGAAAAAAGTTTTTACCCGAATTTTTAACATTTTGTTTATATTTAAAAGATCAAGTTTCTGAAAACATGTAGGCCATCTCATTGTAGTTCTTTTTTGCTTGTTTTAAAATAAATTATGCGTAAAATTTAAAAAACTGTTTTAATTATTCAAGTTTTTTTCTGATTCGTTTCAGGGTTTTATTTTTAAATCTTAAAAAAATATTTTTTTTTATGAGGATTGAAAATTAAAATTTAAATAGGGGGATCTGATTTTTTGATAATAAAAATTTTAAAAAGTTGATATTATTTCTGACTAAATAATAGTAATAAAAAACCCAAAAAAAAAAAGGGAAATTTAAATTTTTTTAAATTTTTTTTTGACTAGGGGGCCCTACATTACATTTTTAAATTTTTAAAATAGTATAATGCAAGGAAAAAAAAGGGGGATTATATGGCATTTTAAGTTTATAATTTTAGTTTCTTTTAAAATATCCAAGAAAATCTCTACAGAAAATACATTCTCTGTTTTAATGGATTTCTATTACCAATGGGCAAATTGGAGGTTTTTCACAGCCATCATTAGGTAAAAGGAGATTTGAGCCCAACACTACAGCAACACTATTTTTAGAAGTTACCCCTTGAGCATAAGACGGCGGCAGCAAAAGATCGTTGTTGTTGGAAGAAAATTCCAATTACATGGGAAACACATAGAGTGAGCATGTGAAAGAAAACGATATGGGAAAGATTGTTAGCTGCCAGGGTGAGAAACAGCCAGTATGGTCTTTGTATAACAATCATGATGGACAGTACCAGGGACTTTGAATAGATCTCTCTCCCACCCCCACCCCAACATGAGGGTATGGCATTTATGAAAAAAAAGGGGATTGGTTTCGAGTGAGGAGACAAATAAAACCTTTCCCTTCTTGTCTAGAGAGGACCTGTGATATTTAGGAATTACTTTCTTTCTTTAAAATAATTAGCCAGAATATTGAACTAACTTGAAGCTTAATAGAAAATCGAAAGCACGAAATCATTCATTTTGGAATAAGAAAAGTAATGAAAATTAAGAAAAGTGCGAGCAGTTAAACTTTTCTATTTTTCCATTAAGGGGAACTGCCAAATGCACTGACATAGTTAGGGTACTTTTACACAATGAAATCGCATTATTCAGGCGTAAAACTTTTGTTAAGAACGTAAATTACTCATATAAATCCGCCTTGAAAGGTAGAAATGTCAGAAATAGTCTAGAAAATTTTAAAATTACGAAAAATACATATATCCTTGCTTCCAGAATTTCCTGACGCCATATTTGGGAAGCTTTATTACAAAATCTGCAGATGGCGCCATGTGTATGCAACCTACGTACAAAATTTTTAAAACGTTACTTTAGAATAAAGTTACCACATAAACTGCTTAAATACACTTTAATAATACTATATTTTATGAAAAAGAATATTTTGCTGCACTGAATAATGACTTTATACTTCAGAAACACTAATTCTGCTTTTTCATGAAAAGGGGGGGGGGGTTAAAAATAGTAACCCTAGAACTACGTCAAGAAACCACTCCCCATGAGATCCTTTGGAAAAGGCAACGGTCAAGTGACTTGAAATCAGCTGACTGTTAGTCTTTGCTTAAATTTTAGAATGACCGGTAGAAAGGAATCCTTTGAACAGGACAGCATGGAGAGGGGACTCTATTTTAGCACTGATAGTGGGGTGACTCTGGGGAACAGTAGTCTTCAAATTTTTTCTATACTCACAGAGCTTCAAGAACAGGGGTGGCCAACTTTTTCGAGAAGAGTACCACGATTTGATAAAAAATAATTACGAGTGCCGTTTTTAACATTTCCACCAAACAAATATAGAAAAGTAAAAAAAAAAAAAATTACTTATAGGCTTATTATGGAATTTTTACGCAAATAGCACATTTTTTAATGCAAGAAATTTAAAAATAAGATGAAGTGCAAATTTAGGTTTTATTGTTAATAAACTTTTTACAGGTTCAATTCAGTTGCTAGGTACAAAATAAAACAGTAATTTGAAACATTTAATTTTAAATAATTATTAAACAGTTAGTATTTACTTAATGTGGCTTTTGAATTACTCTTTTTTTACCAAGTCATCTATATTAGGATTAACTTTTGCAGATGTTAACAAAATTAGGTTATTATAGGTGCACACATCAGCTAGCTGTATGCATAATATTTATATTATGTTCAAAGCAGAAAACGTTTATTCACACAAACATATTTTGATCCAAATTTTGAGACTTTTTCTGAGACAACCCACTTCAATAAAATTGTAGAAAATTATTTTTATTATGCATTCAATTTCTTTTAATTTTTTCAATATGTCTTTGCGTGCCCCGTTACAACTGCACTCGTGCCACGGGTTACCACCACTGCCCTAGAACTAGAAGGTCTTTTGTGAAGCCCCTAAAGCTAGAAGTATTTTTGTCCAACCCTATTCCACACACACTTTTTTTGTAAAGGCAATTAAAAAAAATAATTGCATCGACTATTAAAAATTTAATCTACTTTTAATATAATTTATTAATTAATAATATTAATCTGTGATCCAGGTATCACCCACCCATTATTGTTTAGTAACTAGAATATGTATTTTGATTTTTTCACATAATCCGTCGAAGCCCATTGAAATTAACTGTAATCGCATTACATATTCTTGAGCTTAATTTATTCCTATACTTTGTTTTTAGCCACTTATGCCAAGAAATATTTTTCACTTGTACAATATTGTTCTGAATGGGATTAAAATGTTTAGAGGAATACTGAGTATTTTGTATGAAATAAAATTTTAGTTTTTTAATGACAGGAGTGAGTTTTTAAATTCTTGGGGGGATGCAAACTTCATATAGAGAACGAATCGATTTTGCATACACATTTAAAATTTTTCTTTTCGATTTATTTATTGACTCGGGGAAAACCCTGGGATGTATCGTGGAACTCCAGGTTTCGTGGAACACAGTTTGAAGAGAACTGTCGGGGTGTGTGTGTATACTTTCTAGTGGGTAAAAAACCGGAATTGTCATTTGATGTTTTAAGTTGCTCTTACAAAGCCAAGAGGGCTATTGATCACAAACCTCGTAATTTTGAACCATGGTCAAGTAACGTGGACGACACCTGAGCTGGCACTCCCCTCTTTTAACGACCCCACCACCCAAGGGGGGACGTTTCAGCTCTCGACAGATTTCCCGTCCATCGCTGCCCTACACGGCGGGTTTTTAGTGGTACTGCTAGAACCCTCGTGACAAAGCCAGCCACGATCCGATACCTATACCCATTTCGGCTACCACGGTCACAAAAGAGTGTTGCAGATTTCGATAAAGCAGTGCTTCTTAACTTTCAATTTTTTGGATCCAATTCCAGTCATAATTTTCATCGCAGACCCCCTTCGTACAATGTATTGAATACAATTAAAATGTACTTTGATGGTAAAACCACAATACAATACGACTTTAACTATAAACCGTACTAATTATCAAGATAAACATTTAGTTTTGTATATGACAGCCCAGAGGAGTCACTAGTAATTACTAAACTTGTTTTTAATTGAATATTGATAAATTAATTATTAAATACTTTGTGCTGTTTTGATACATTTATAAGTATGTGACATCTCTCGTGTTCTTCTTCTAACATAACTCCTACGTTCTTTGACGGCCACGATTAATGGCAAAACTTTTCCAACCCAATACCAAGAAGAAAACAAAGCAAAAATGCAAATAAGATATATTTTAAAAAAGGATAGAAGGTTTAGTGAGAGAGAATGGCAATCTTAGAAAAAAGTTTAGTGCGGAACAGTTCGGAACAAGTGTTAGACGGCCTACTCACAAGGAAGAAGGGAAAAAGCCCACCTTCGATAATAAAATTTATAAGGAAGAGTAATAGTACCTGAGTACACCTATCTACAAGTAGCAGAATAGATGAGTCTTCAACCAAAGGGTGGGAGGTTACTTTATAAAACCGTAATTTTTTTGTATAGAAAGCTAGATTAGCAGATAATTAACTATACTTAGTATAAATGATCTAGTGGTGCGATCTGACTTAAATATTCGGTCTAATTTGTGGCTTATTCTCACTTAAAGAAAGTTGTTCATTAGATATAAGTAATTTAAGTTATTCTTAATAAAAGTTGTATTAAGAATTATAAAATGTCTCATCCTTTAGATAATCCCACACCTCTAGCTTACGCGGATCTAACACTTCATAGCTAACGCAGGATGGCTATGTCACAATGGCGCCCGAACAATCTTAATTCTTGGTTAGGTAATGCAGGAGGATTTAGTATATTACCTGAAATGTATTTTTTCGGGTCGGAGAATGTAGCGGAGTTCCTTGAGACAATAGATATTCAAATACAGTTACTTGAAATCCCGATCCGTCATGTGCTTATTTGAAAAGTCATCTCAGGGAAGGGCTCAAGATTGGTCCCTCAATATTTGATCGGTTCTAGTGCAAGATACAGCCACGGATTTCCGCGCAGCTCAGGCTGAATTAGCGAAAGTTTTTCCCCGCAATCAAAATAAGAAAGAATTGGGGGGCTAGATTTTCGCGTCACAGCGGGGAAGAAATCAGGAACCCACAGACTTTGTTTACGATTTATTAAAAATACAGAAGAATTAAGAGCTAGGATGTCGGCGGGGGAAATTTGGGTTGATCACTTTTTTGTTAGACTCGAACCACAGATCCAGGACTACGTGGAAGTTCGCAACCGCAGAACACCGTACAACTTTTGGAAATATTCAAATTCGAAGAGGGGTATTTTACAAATTAAAAGGGTTCACAGAATAGTGATAATGTAGAAAGAGAGGTCAAAACGCGCATGATGCCTAATTTTGTGCTAATCGCAGAAACTGGAGAAATTTTGAGGTTGGGCGTAGACCAAATAATGGCAGAAATTATTTTATGAGAATAGCCGTCAAAGTAATAGGTGGTTCGAGAGGAGAATAGATTTCAGAATGATGATCCAGAGATTCAACGAAAGAGGTTACCATCTCTGAAAATGATAATTTTAATAGAGGGGACCGTAGAAATAGGGTTCAGTGAAAATTTCAGTCGAGGGATAGGATGCAAAGGGGACGATTGAATGTTGTAAAATTTAAAAAGATCAACCTCAAAAAGGAATCGGCAAGAGAAATACCAATTGCTTTCTCCGATATGTATATCACCCGTGGAGTTTCCCCCACGTTCCTATTTTATTAAATAACAATTTTTGAAAAACGCTATGGGACACCGGAGCCGATAAATCATTTATATCGGAAGAAGTATATAGAAAATATTTTTTTTATAAGCAAATTAAAAAATCGCGAGCCCAGGTAATAACAGCACAGGGTGCGAAATGCCAAAACATGGGGATTGTAGAATTGAATATTCGCATCAGACAATTTGAAACCTTGGTCATTTCATGGTTGACGGTTTTTGGAATACCCATGTATTCTAAGTGTTGATTTTATAAGTGGATCAAGGATTATTTTAGATTTTGATCAGAAAACGTTGGCAATTCAAGATTCGCTGGTTGAAGATAATAGGGTAGATGAAGGGAATTTGCGCGTTGATGGGTCAGAAAGGAAGTTAAATATTGTGGTTAATGTTTTATCGCAAAATCCTGTTGAAAGTATAATAGGAGAAAAAGTTAATTGTGCAATGATCAGGAATTTAGTACTCACTTCGCGGGAACAGTTAATAACAGAACAAAAGCATGATCCAGAATTAGGTCATATCTATAGATATTTAGAAAACCCGGAAGATAACTCTGTTAATGCAACGATATGTGACAATTGGTCCCACGACTTCCGTCTAATTGAAGGCTTGTTATTTTATGCGAAACACGCAACGTCGTTAGGTGAAATGCGTGTATACATTCCAAAATCTTTAAGGAATGAAATAATGAGAGAATTTCACGACAGGCCAATTGCAGGACATTTGGGAAGATTTAAGACGTATCTTTAAAATTGGACGTTTGTTTTTTCCCCCGTATATGAGAAATTCATTGATCAATATGTCTCTAGATGCCATATGTCCAAGTTAATAACTAAAAAAACGCGTTACCAGCTGGTCGATTAAATCCGATTATATCAAATTATCCAAAAAGAGATAGTGACGTTAGATTTGTTAGGGGCCCCTATCCTATATCAAGAATAAGACGTAATCGCTATATTTTAGTAATAACCGATCATTTCATCAAATGGGCTGAATTTATACCTCTTAAAAAAGGGCCCCGTCTCGTATAATAGGGGCATATTTTTTTTTGATAACTTTATATCGGTTTTTGGGGCTCCAATAAAATTAATTAGTGATAACGGTCCCCAATTTATATCCGAAATTTTTGAACATTTAAGTAAAGATTAGGCAAAAAGGTATGTGAAGACTGTTGCATATAGGCCACAAGCAAATCAGACTGAACGAGTTAATCGAGATATAGTGCAAATGATTGCAAATTATGTTAACGATCAATACGATACTTGGGATCAATTCTTACGTGAGTTTGCTTACGCTATTCGTACAGCGGTGAATGAAACAACGGGAAAATCACCTGCGGAATTATTTTTGGGTCGAAAATTGATTACCCCATTTCAAAAATTAGTAATGATTTCAGATGGATCGGAATTCAAAATTAAAAACATCGAAAAAATATTCAAGGAAGCTAGACTAATTACGAAAACTAAGCAGGAAAGGCGGGAAAGATATTATAATAGACGAAGACGAGATATACAAATTAAGGTAAATGATTGGGTCTTATTAGAGACACACCCTTAAGTTCAGCAGCTAATAAAATCTGTTCCAAATTTAAACAAAAATTTGAAGGACCCTATAGAGTATTAGAAGTAAGAAATAATAATAATATTGTAATATGGATGTCAGGAAAAAGATTAACGGTTAACGTTGATCAAATAAGAATATATCGTCATAGGAAATGTGACGAGGTCGAGTTAGGAACAGGTAGCCCAGATAGTATCAGATCACGTCAGGAAACGAGTACTTCGGAAAATGTACATCAAAGATTAAATGAGTCACACTATGGGAAAGAAAGATCTGCGGTGAAACGTGAGTTAGAGGCAAAAGGGATTAATCGCCAATCAAAACAATATAAAAACACAGATAGGACCGATAAGCGCAGATCACTGGTCAGATCGCTTCCTAGTTCATTTACAAATGACAGGAAAAGTAAAAGAGAAAAGCTCGCTAAGGGAATGAAAAGGTCGTATGGATCGGGGGCAAGTGGACCACAGAGAAAGTGGAAAAGAAAGGGGCACAATAATATTAACAAAAAGACCATTGTCATCCATTACTATTTATATAAGTAGGAAAAGAACAAGACGGAGAAACTGAAGTTCAAGATGGACCGAAGTACAACCTGAGGCCACGCATGAGAAAAAGGGTCAGGAGTCCCGACCGGCCAAGGAAACAAGACAAACAAAGAAAACCGACAAGAGACTACAAGCCCTACAGCAGGCAACATAAAGAATTCCAGTGCAGCCAAGGAATAAGAAAAGGAAAGAACAGTGGTAGCAACCCCGTCATTAAACCGTGGGGACAAATAAAAATCAGGTTGTATTGTTTCATTTTTTATGATCTTTCCAACAAGTGGTCGGAAGAATTATTGCAAAGAAGGAAGTCTCGGGCGGTGTTTAAAAGTTATAATCTAAGCAAAAGTTGACAAATACAATGAGTGTATATTTATTTTTGAACTTTTGACTTGTAAAAATTTTTTTCTTTTGAGAAAACAATTGTAATTGCGCATTTGTTTGCTTCTGATGTATGACTTCGTGAGATGCGACAATTCCTTTGTATTTGTTTTAATGGTTTATTGAAAAATGTTTGTAATTGTATAATATGTATGTATGTATATATATGTTGATGTTGTTCCGTATTATGATGCATCTTGTTCAGGGAAACGGGGGCGTAGTCAGGGCACTAACAATAATATAATGAGCTGCGCGGCTCATTGGGAGTTTTGTGGAACCAGATGCGGGGATGGAAATGAAAGTTTATTGTGATTTACAAATGATATATAATGCATAAAAATTGTGAAACTTATTGGTATTATGTAAACATAGATTTGACAAAGTAACTTAGAGAGTTTTTATTTCAGGGTGACAGACCCTGAAAGTAGTGTTCAATAGCTGATATGTAGCCTCAACACGGAGCAGTGGAGACGAAATCCCAGCTCCCTATGATTGTCCGGATGCAGAGTTTGGGTCTGCGCACCCAGGAAAAATTCGAGTAGAAGGTCTAAGTGTATCAATATTTAAGTTACTTTAAGAGTATATATGTAAAAAAAGTGAGAATAGACCATGATTAAATAACAATTATTAATGTTGGCCTAGTTAATGGAATAAAATTTATTGTGTATCTGTCACGAGTTTAAATTTAAAATTAAGTTGAATATTAAAATTAATTCTACTATGAATAATGAAAATTAAAGTCAAGATAAATATTGAAATTATAGAAGAAATGAGGATTCAAGGTAAAAATTTTAATAAACTTAGAAAACGAAGAGATTCAGAAAAAAATTTAGGCACGTAATTATTAAGGATGAGAACCCTTAAAAAAATCACGTTTTTCTTCTTGAGGGGTTGTGACATCTCTCGCGTTCTTCTTCTAAAAAATAACTCCTACGTTCCTTTTACGGCCACGATTAATGGCAAAACTTTTCCAACCCAATACCAAGAAGAAAAAAAAAAAGCAAAATGCAAATAAGATATACTTTTAAAAAGGATAGAAGGTTAGTGAGAGAGAATGGCAATCTTAGAGAAAGCTTAGTGCGGAAACAGTTCGAACAAGTGTTAGACGGCCCACCACAAGGAAGAAGGAAACCCCACCTTCGATAATAAAATTTATAAGGAAGAGTAATAGTACCTGAGTACACCTATCTACAAGTAGCAGAATAGATGAGTCTTCAAAACCCAAAGGGAGGAGGGTTACTTTATAAACGGTAATATTTTGTATAGAAAAACAGATTAGGCAGATAATTAACTATACTTAGTATAAAATGATCTAGTGGTGCGATCTGACTTAAATATTCGGTCTAATTTGTTTTATTCTCACTTAAAGAAAGTTGTTCATTAGATATAAGTAATTTAAGTTATTCTAATAAAAAAATTGTATTAAGAATTATAAAATGTCCTAAACCTTTTGATAATCCCACACCTCTAGCTTACGCGGATCCAACACTTCATAGCTATCGCAGGATGGTTATGTCACAAGTAGTGTGTATTACATCAGTGTGAATGGGTACTTCATTTATTTCTTATTTAAGAATGTATTTCACATACACACACATTTTATAATTATTTTAAATTGTAAATTATTTTATTCAATTGATAATTATTTTAAATCTTTTATTTTCGATTTTTCGCGATATCCCTTCGTCCCCCAATTATTTTTATGGGAGCAAAGCAATTTTATTTATTTATTTATTTTTGTTAGCCCAAACAATCAGTTTCGGTCACTTCATATTTTTTGATTCCAATCATTTGAATTGATTTATATAAGAGTTACTATGTTAATTAAATATCTTTTTCAATAACCGCACAATTAATAAAAATTTTGTGCACAATTATTAATAATATAAAAATACAACTTTTAATAAGGGTTGAGTGAGGGAATATTAACGTCGTACTTTTTCGTTAATCGAGGACATTTGGCAACCGATCTCCTAATTATGAACCATAATCAATTGACGAGGACGACACCTGAGTTCCCCCCTCTACTAACTTCCACACCACACCCACTGGAGGAGGTTTGAACATAGACATGTGGCAGCGGTAGTCGAGTGGTTAAGGTATCGGATCGTTGGCTGGCCTTGTCACGAGTTCGAGCCCAGTACCATTAAAGACCCGCCGTGTATGAGAGCGATGTACGTTATATTTGTCGAGAGTTCAAACGTCCTTCCGTTGGTGTGGTGAGGTAGTTAGGAGAGAGGGGGTGCCAGCTCAGGTGTCTTTCAAGTCACTTGACCATGGTTCAAAATTACGTCAAAATTACGTCCGTCGTCAAAAGCCCTCGTGTAGCTGTACAGTGCGACGTTAATATTCACCTCACTATTCATCGTTCATGTGTATGCCGAGATTCGAATAATTAGGTTTTCCCCTCGAATTCTGAATTACATCTTGAAAAAAGTGTCGCATAACAGTACACCTGACATATTCTGTGTTGTACATGTAAATGAAAATTCAAGTTTTAAGTCGCATACTGTTATTAATTTTAGTAACAATAATGATAATTTGATGTTAATGTCATTCTATGACAATGAAAGATTAACTTCTATATAATATAATTGTAGGTTAAAACGATTTCTGTCTCAAAGAATATTATAAGCTCCTTTCCTAATTCATTTCAAACATATTGTTTAATTTTTACGCATGTGTGTGTGTGTGTTTCATAACCAAATAACAGTTTCATTTAATGTAATAACACAGAAAATAGGCTACATTATGTGGTATCCTGTTTAAGAAAATGTAGATGGTAGAAACAAATTGTACTTAAATTTAAATTTCTGAATTGCCTTATAAGAAACACTCATCGAGAACATAATAAGTTTCGATACGAGTCTTTTAAAAGAAAACGTCATTTTTCTGTGAAAATGGTCATATAGAGCACTTTTTCATAAATTGTTATAATCTTTTTAACCACATTTCCATTTCTTATTTTATAAATTAATGTTATTATTTCTAGTAGTCAAGAAAATACAACAAAACTGTGTACTAAGAATTCCATTTTAAACGACATAAACTGAAGAAAAAAAAAGTATCTGGTGTCTCCCTCTTGGTCCCTCCACAATGGAGGGGGAGGGATAGAAGCCCAATCTGTGGTTTTACGACTGCTTGACCCCCGTTTGCCCTTCTTCACTGTTAAAAGACGAAAATTGCTCATCGTACATTATGCAAGAAAACACTTGTGCATTCTAGCTGCTATTGTGTTTCCTTTAGCTGTTTGAAAGTAATTTCTACTCCTCCCAAAGATTTTTTCTTCTTCTTCATTTTTGTCATCCCAAAGAATCAGCTCGTTGGCTTCTTCATATTTTTAAAATCCATTTATTTGTATTGATTTATAAAAAAGTTACTACATTAATTAAATATCTTCAATGAACGCACAATTCAAAAATTATTAGTAACATAAAAATACATATACTAATAAAGGCTTAAATCTGCTTATAACAAAATGTTATTTTATACATCAGTTTATAATTTCATTAATTCAAGTGATTAATATACTTTTATTGAACGTATGTAATGTATATGTATGTATATACTACGTTATTTTATTTAAAAGACCAATTTTAAAAATGAAACTTTATAAATAATTAATTTAAATCCTTTTTCTTAGACATGATCCATAAAAAGATAATTACATACTTATAAAAAAAAATTAAACCTTTATGACAGAACAGCTAACCATGAATTTCAGTACCAATAGTGTCAAAGTGATGTATGGCAATTAGACTTATTCTATGCTGCATATGTAAAGTAAAATTCAGGTTTTGATTCATACAGTTATTGATTTTAGTAACAACAATAATAATGATTTATTTTATTAATACCATTACATTGCAGTCAGAGATTAGCTCCTATATGATATAATTATAGGTTAAAACGATTTTTGTCTCATAGAAAATTACAAACCATTTTACTACCTTCTTCAATTGGAAAAAAACGCATTAAAAAATTAGAGATTTACAGACATTATTAGTTTCTGTATTATGCCTTTACAAATTTTATATGTGTTTTTCTTAGATTTTCATTTTAGAAGATATGAAAGGGTTTTAGATCTGAGAACTCTAGCTAGTTTTTTAAAATATTTAAGTTTATATTTTAAAAATGTTCATATTTCTTCCAGGTTTCCAAATTTAACAATATTCATGCTTTTTCTCGGATTATCTATAAGAACATTTATTAAAATTCAACAAGGAAACAGGTTTTCAATTCCATACCAATTTAAAGAAGTGTAATAAAAAGGAAGCTTAATTTGGAAATTAATTCGATGAATATAATATAGTCGGCCCCCCATTTTGCGAACCTCTATCTTGCGAATTTCTCTATTGCGAATTCTCTATTTTTCCTAGAACCAAGAACATTTTATGATTTTCTTCGTCAAATAACCTCCACAAATAGCTAAGTGCATTTTCCATTTATCGAACTTTCTCTCTTGGGATTCGATTTTTTTTCTCTGTTTTTGAAATATTTCTGGACCTACATGTGATCTAATGAGCAAGTAAAATCATTTGAAACCATTGGACTTGAATTGTGTGAAAAAAAAAAACGCCCGGTGAGGTATTTCGTGCACTGCAAAAATGCGTGGAATGAGAGAAAACATTTTTAAAAAAAACGAAAAAACTCAAAACAAAATTAATAGACTTAACCAGTTGTTAAATTGAAGGACACGCATTCTCTTAAAATTACTGGTCATAACATATGCATGTTTAAAATTACTTGTAGGCTTAAAATTGGAAAATGTTATTAAAATTTTCGTTAATCATAATACAAAAGTAATTTTTTAAAGTTGGAAATACACACTGAGTATTTCTTGACAAAGTTGTTTTTTTCCCCTGTTTTCCTAGCCGAATTCTTCTTGATTGGTAAGATACGTAAAATAATTAGATATTCACTTACAAAAAAGGTGTGTGAACAATTAATTTTATAATAATGTATAGTTATGTGAATTCAAAATTTGTTTTAAGTGGTTTTTAAACTATATTGAAAGATAAATCATTTCACGAAATTTTCCAAATAACGAACTTTTTTTTAGGTTTAGTGACGACTGTAATTTAGTGAAATTTTTGTCATATTTTCAGGCGTATCGGAAATAATAATATTAATTTGTAAAACAAGAAATAGATGTGTTTGTAAACAGAATTATACAAACTATTTGTGAAAAAAATTTCTCTAGGTTATTTTCTTAGAAAAGTAACATTTTCTTGGGAAAGACTCAAATTGAAAATGATTATTTCCTGATGAGTATTCTTACATAGCAATTTCAAATACAATTTGTACCTAAGATATGAGCAGAAAGAAATTTATAACATACCTATCAAACAAAAAAAAAATTGAATTAAATACGCTAAGACAAATATTCCATCTTTATGGGCAATGTTTATGATACCCAAGAAAATGTAAACGTACTTGTTCATTCACTCGTGGATATCACAAAATATTTCCACGGATTTAAAAAAAAAAAGACTGCGCACCCATTTCCTCGGCAATTCTAAAAGTTGAATAGTTTGTTTATTTTACTGCAACTGCGCATGCGTTCTAAAACCGACTATATCTGTCAATCATTTCTTAATCACACCCCGTTGCTATAGTAACGACGGGTTATCTTTTTACACGCATTATCGCTTTGACGTCATCCGAGTTGCAAACAACGCCATCTGTTGGATAAAGGTAGTTTTTGAAAATATGGCCGTTCCTCTTAAACTATTAACTCTTCCTTCTATAATCCCTTTTAAGCATATGCGCAGAACTTAATAATGCTATTTCCTGTTTGTTTTTTTCTCAATAGCATATTTTCCTACGCGTGTGGGTCCTCTCTCTCTTCTCAAATTGTTATTTTCATATAAATAAGGACCAAAATAAATTCATATTTTATTCACATGAAATTTTTAAAAAAATGTAATTGTAACGAAATCTAATGTATGTACATTTTTAGCTTTTTAGCAAAGTTTGAAGCGAAAGAATGCAAGCGACACATTTACGAGACTAAAATTACAATATAAATTTATTTTGCTTTCTTTGCGTGAAAATTTCTTTCTGGTGAAAAGAGTTTAATATTTGTAATATTTTCTGAATATTTATATAAAGTTAAGAAATAAAAAACAGCCAAATTTTTAAATTTGTTTCATATTTCAATCTAAACATAAGAATTAATTGTAATGAATACAATCTCTTGTATTTGAAGTTAGTGGTGAATCCCAAATAGCTGGATTTAGATGCACAAAAAATTGCTTTACATATACCATAAATCCATTTTATAAAAAGAATTGATTCGTGTTTAATCTCTATAAAAGAAAACTATTGAATGAATTTTAGTGAAATTTAATTAAAATATTCTTTACTATCTGGAATGAAATAAAAAATTTTATATGAAATCAAAAAGTTAAGATGTCCCTCTTAATTAATTAATATATTTTGTTTTTAGTTTTATTTTCATTGGAAAGTATTGGGGAATTCAAGAACATTTGTTTTCTATTTTCTTGCAGCTAATTAGTGTTCTAACAAAGTTTTTCTGCTTTCTTACAGCAAGGTCTGATTGTGAATTTTCCTCATTGTGAAGTACAATTATTTCTGCAAAAAATTCTTTAATAAAGTAAATTTGACAGTATTAATTTATGTGACAAATGCGTGAAATTATTGCAAAACTTGAATGAAACTTTTTATGCAACTCTCACAACAAGCAATACACTTAAAAAAATTGAATTAATCTAAAATTATACATAGTTCATTAAGTAAAAAATTAAATAAACAATTTGAAATATATTTAAATAATTAAAAATTACAATAGCATTAATTTCAATAATAAAATATTGGTAGTTTTTGAAAAAAAAAAAAGCTATACAATTTTTTATTTTAGAAATATTTCCAAAAAATTTCAATTATAAAGATAACTGCATTTTTAAGAATAACATTAGAAATGTGTTTGTATTTGCGTAAATAAATTTTGAAAAACCGAATGCAAAGGTTTATATCAGTTGAATTTGACTCTTATCTCCCTATTAGGAATGTGGTGTGGCTTTTAGGAGAATGATAGACCATCTTCCTCTTAAAACAATATGCTGATATAACAATTCCAATAATTAAACATTGATTAACATATTATAAACATGAAACGTCTAATAAGTGTAAATAAAATTATTCAAGAAAATTATACTAACAAATGAATTCTCGTAAAATCTGATTTATATTTAAAATTTAAAAAAATATATATATTTAGAAGGAATCAAAAGTTTTAATGATAAAAATATTCTTTCACACAAAAAAATATCTTCCAAATAGTCAAAGGCTGCTTATAAAAATTGGCAGTGCATGCATAATTCGATTCAAGAGAATTATTGAAGAAATAACAACAAAGAAGTTTAAAATTTTTATAAATCTCTCATCTGAAAAGCCTCAAAATTAAAAAATGCGAAGAAAAATTTATAAATAAATTTTCATTGAAATAAGTTTTTCAGTCAAAACAAGGCTTTAATTTTTAAGCATTTTATTTGCATATATGTATAAATTAAATATTAATTTTTACCTTAACATTATTATACAGAGTAATTAAAAATAGTTTTGTGGTAAAGGTATTAAAAATAATAATATGTAAAAATGTGTATCATGTATGAAAAAGTTTTACAGTAATAATAATATATATGAAAATATATATCATATGTAGAAAATAGTTTTATAGAAAAAAATTCAAAATAATATTCCTTCAGTTATTATTGTATGTTTAAATAAAACAAGATTTCCTAACTTTAATAAATATATTAATTGTTTCAAAAGAAAATTGGAAAGTTTATTTTTTTAAAAAAAATCATACATGCAAAGGAACTTTTTTTTTGAGGGTTTAATATCCAAACAAATTTCTGATATTTTAATTTTTTCAACTTCACTCAAAGTATTATTCTAAGACTGGTTCAAATTTTCTAATCGGAAACAAGCCCAAAACTTAACTTAAATGTCCATTTTGTATGTATTCTCTTTAAAAGGTGTAATTGTATTTCGGACTATTTTATGTCGTGGAAGAGACCGCTCAATTTCTATCTCGTTTACTCTATCTTTCTGATGTAGCCAGACGTAAGAAGGTCTAATAGACGGACAACCACATATTATTATTCTAACAACAGATCAAAAGTTTTAATCAGAAATAAGCCAAAAACTGACATTAAAAATTCTTTTTTTTATGTATTCTCTGTAAAAGGTGTAATTGAAGTTCGGACTTTTTTTATGTTGCGGAAGAACAGAGAACAACTCCTAACTCATTAACTCTAGCTCTGTGACGTGGACAGACGTAAGAAGATCAAATAGACAGACAGCCACATTTGAATGATAGTCGCCCTGTTTGGTGATCTTGGCGTATTTTGAACTAGGTAAAACCTCGAATACTGAAGAGTAACCTGAGGAGCTCTGTTACCACTGATAATGTCTGAGTTATATATTGCGAAATTTACATGATCATCGTAGTAGTTGAATTTAATTTCATTTGGCCGTGTGTACGGGTTACATTAAAAAAAAAAAAAGAATTTAGAATAAATTGTAATTGTGCTTCTTTACAGATTTCTGTTCTGTAATTCATAAGTTTCTAATTAAGTCATATTTTTAAAAATTAATCCTATATCTTTTTGGTAACAATCTCTGAATATGGTACGGTTAGCTTTAAAAATATTCATTAGCAATACATATAATTTTTGGTAATTGAACAAAGAATTTTGTAGGAAACACAAAATTCTCTTTTTAAACACAAGCATGTTCTAAATCTTACCTTATATAAATATTTACAATTTCATTGACATTATTTAATTTTTTTAAGTTTTGTAGGAAACACAAAACTTTTTGCTTAAACAAGCATTTTTAAATTCTATTTTTTTAAGAGCTCTTTCTGTTCTAAATATTTTATAATATGTACTTACCAAATCATTGATTATTTTTAATGTTTTTTAAAAGGTATACGAAATCTTTAACTTAATTTTTTTAAAAATAAACTTGCAGCAAGTATTTTTACGTATAATTTAGAAAAAGAGTAATTTTTTTTCTTTTAATATTTTTATATAATCTAATATCCTTTAGATAAAAGAATTAAGGCGTACGTTTCGATCAGGTTTTTCCACGTCTGTAAAGAAACTAAAACCTTTGGCATCGTACTCGAGATTGGCGCTACTATTGGCGAGAGAAAGGCTTGACTCTGTAAACCTGTTGCAACAATCTCCTCTCATATAAATTCGTCGTCGCTTTAAACACTTACCAGTTGCCGACCAACAACATCTCCTTACCTGTCAGATAGCAACTGTCTTCTGCTTGAAATCGCTGTAATTTTTATTCACAACTGGATCTAGTGGCTGATTTTCTTGTTGTTTTCGTGAGTATATCAATTTGTATTTGTTCTCCTTTGATTCACACATCTTTGCTTAAAGTTTTTCTAATATCATTAAAATCGTTCATCCTGTTATTGTTTTGGTCAGTGAAATAGGATTTCCGGTTGATTTGTCGAATCGGCCGCTTTTCGCGCCAAGTGTTTTCTCGCCAAATCGATAATTGCGCTAAATCTGGTAACCCTTCTGAATTTGTTCTTCAGTGAAGGAGGTCGTTTTTGACAAAAACGCGCCAAATAAGCGATTTTTCTAAATTTGGCGGAGAAGCGGCCGATTCGACAATTTCACCGGATTTCCTCATGTATTCCATTTTACGAATCCTCACTTTAAAAAAGTCTAAGAACTGTTTAAAACAGATTGATAAACTTATTGCTTTTCTAAATGTAACCTTCATTTTGATATGAATTTATCTGTATCATTACTGTATTGGTAATTCAGTAACTGAAAATGTGAACATTGTTTTTGGTCATTGCATATGAAATGTTGAATTTTTAACATATTTTACCTCATATTTTCTCATTCATTTAAAACTTCTCATGCTTGTGTATCAGCCAAATGTAAATTTAAAAATTTTTACGATTTATCTCGTACTATTTTTTAGCTGCAATAAATCAAAATTAAAAAAGAATTTTTCAAAAACTTTGAGTTTTGATTTTACATGAACTGTATATAAGTTTAAAATATTTCAGTCCAGAATCAAAGTATTTGAAGGGGGAAAAAATATGTCTTCAATATATCATGGGCTTTAAAGTAATGTATCGCAATTTATTTTTCTGATGCTTAAATGTGTTATAATAAAAAAAGGAAACATTTTCAAACTACCATCTAAATTAAAACATGGGATGTCAACAGGATCATTGAAATTTTTAAATACCTGCATCCATTTCATTCTGAAACAGTGAGAAAGTAAAAATATTGTAACATTCTAAAATATTGTTAGTTAAAAATTATCATATTTCTATGTCCTGCATTTCATGAACTTTATATGTATGTTATAACTTGAAAAATCAAATTTTTGTATTTAAAAAGGATCACATTTTTTTAAAAAAAGAAAATGAATGTATTTTTTGCTATAAAATATGAACAAAGAAATGAAATTTCAAAACTAAAATTATTACTGACAATTATTGAAAAAAAATGAATTTCCAGAGATGAAACAGCTTCCACATTTATTCAAATTGTTTTGTGATACAATATATTGAAATGGAAGTACAGAAATGATTGAGTATCTTGTCTGTGTAATGTAATTTATAGTGTATTGTGGGAAATGTTAATTCACTTAAAAATCTTGAGCAGGAAAATGAAATTTGATTTCCAAAATAATAATTTAATTTTCAACCTTTTATCAAAATATTTTAAGCTTGCAGAAACTGTGATAAAACTAATATTACTCCTTGGTCTGTATTATGTTTTTCCAAATCATAAAAAATTTTCAAACAAATTTTTGATGTGAAATTTATTATGACAGCATAAAAGCGTGATTGATAGTAAGAAAATACTCTTATGCTTATGTATATTAATCTGTTTAATATGTTTACATCGAGATATTTTGTGTATTACATATTTGAAAGCATTTCAATCAGTTTTCTTTTGAAATATAAGTATTTCTATCTCTGTGTGGGCAATATGGAAAATACGTTTTGAAAAAAGGGGGTGGGAGAAAATTATTTCAATATTGGAAGCAAAGAACGTTCACAAATTGCTTTAGAAACGTAATTTTCAAGTGTATGTTTTGGTTTTTAACCTGCTTTTCTCATACATTTTCCTGAGGAGGGCATTATCTCAGTGTTTTTGTTAATGTCCCATTTAGCATAGATTGTTTTTCCTTATTAGCACTTGCATTTGCTGTCTTTCCAATACCCTTAAAAATGTATCATTCTTTCTTTTGTTATTGTTTATTTGAATGAAATAAAATTTATACATGTGTTCAATTTTTCCAATATTTCGATTTAAAAGAATATCAGCTTTATTTAGAACATACTAATTTTTTCTTCTTTGCATGGAAAGTGTTATATAATATAATAGATGTTTGTATATGGAATCTATATAAGATTCCCAGTTGCAATTCTAAAATTGGCTATATAAATAACATAATTTCTACGATTGGTGAAACCATTGCATTTATCATTTTGCCTTTCCTAAAATGCTCCCACAGCAGATGTTTTTATTACGTTAAACTGAAAACATAGTTGATGAATGAGCAATCAGCCTGCTTTGGGCTTCATATCTGTATCTTTAATGAAAGTGGGAGGAGCTGCAGATGAAATTTCTTCCATATTAGCTGCAAGGAAATATGTATGAAACCATTTGGTCCATAGACATGGAGAGAAAATTAGAAATATTGCTTTATGGTGATCAACATTATTGTTTCTTTTATTGATGATTTGTTTTTCATCGCCAAAATTTCGATGATTTCATTAAAATAATGCAAAAAATTAATGCAAGCGTTAGTATATTCATTAAATTAAAGTTCAATATTTTATATAAAAAAACAGAAGAAATTTTGTCAAAATTGCAATCACGATAACAGTGGATAATAGTATTAATTGGACTGTTTGAATTTTAATATTTTAATAAAAATCAATGGAGTGTTTGAGTTCTCAATGTAATGTGTGTGGTAGTCAGAGCACCAAAAGAAACTGGGAAATCTATAGTAAAATAATGCTGATTTTTGTGTAATAAAAATCCACTTTTTGAATTACTTTATATGTTCATAGTGGCATTGTTATCTGTTTTTAAAGCATTTCTGCACTGCTTGAGAATTGTTTTTTATTCATGCTTAATTTCTATCATTGTTTTATTTTTTATTTTGTCAATTTTTTTATAATTAGTTTTTATTGCTTTTTACTGTTAGTCGCGTATAAGTGACTAATACATTTATATTTTTAATCTCTGAAATATGGATTTTGTGTTGCCATCCCCTTCATTTTACATTCTCTGTATTGAAAAAAACAAACAAAATAAATGGGTATGGTACATCTTACTATGTCTGTTATTGTCCCCTATTCAACTGAACAAATCAACATTAATAGGAACATTATGGTTAAAAGTTTCAGTTAAAGTGGCGAATAAATTTTACTAAGATATCTTAGATATTTCTTCTTAATTATTGAAACTTAAGTACACACCTATGTGTGTGTGTGTATTTATTTATAATGTACTATCTGGAGTTGTACTTTGTAAAATCACTTTGCATGTGTAAGTCAATGATTAAAGATAATACTAACCTTTTGATACAAGACTGATTAGAAATAGAGAGCAAACGAAGTTCACCTGTCACTTTCCAGGTTGTTTGCCATAAGTTGGGAATTCAAATCGGACTTTTTCTAAAAGAAGTTGTTTGACTCCATAGGTCTTACTTTTTTAGGAGGTTTTTTTTTCTGAGTTATTTCAAAGATAAACCAAAAGGATTTCAGAAACAAAGTGGATTGACAATTTCGGTGATGCTGTTATCATTGAAAGGTATAATTAAATGATGATCCCCGATTATGCCTTTCAATTAAACTCGGGCAATTTTTTTTTATTATTATTTCATTTCTTAAGATCATATACTTCATATAAACCAGATTCTGTACTCTTTTATTCCGTTTTTTTTAGAGTGTATCGTCTTTCATTTCATAAATATTTATTTTTGTTTCTTTTGTTCATGGTATTTCTAAATAGAATACTTTTTCTTCACTCATCTGATAGCTAGAAATTGGTGTATTTATTATGACTGCCTTTGAGAATAATAATTCTTTTACACTTTTATAAGATACTTCAAAGAGATTAGTGATAGAAGTAATTAAGAATATTGAAGTTAATTCTAAGTAACAGGTATCATTTTCAGAACTCAAAAATCCTATTTTGAATATTATTTACCTACTCATATTAAAAATAAGAAGAAATAAATCATTTGTGGGAAGTTGAGGATGCCTGATAAACTATCCCAAGAACCCTAAAATGCTAGATCTGTGATCGGTTAAGTCTTCATGACTGTTTTATTATATTCACCATCTGTAAGAGTATCAATATCAAATAAGTTTTGAATGAGTGGTATTTATCCTATTCTTTATGGTGATTTTTTAAAACCTAATATTTTATCCTCGGCAAATGTAAATTAAGAAGAGTAACTATAAAAAAATTTAAGCCAAGTTTCTTGACATTTTATTCCATGATGTATATAATTTAATATTTTATAGAAATGCTGTCAGACCAGTTGAAATGTAATTAAGATTCTTTATACAATACTTGATTCAAAATTATTAACACTAATAGATAGCAAAAAAGGCCTCTTAACCTTTTTTTATTATGAAAGTAAGTTGAAATTAACTGTTGAATTTCGAATTTTTAAGTATTTTCATAATTTTAGTTAGTATTTTTTTTTCGTAAATGAATTAAAAATAGTAATGTATCTTTTTCTTTACATATTTATTAAAATGGTAGGCATTTAGAAAAATTTCAAAAACATTTTTGATTAAAAAAATTAACATGGGTATTTTCAAACTGTGTTTCCTAACGGGATTCTTTCTAATCCTAGTAGAAGCATAAAAATGAAACATGTAATATTTTTAAAAAATAGGCTTAGAGGGAGAGAAAAATCCTTCACTAAAATTAAACTTTAAATGCAGAAAATGTACAATTTCTTTTATATAGAACTAAGTAAATAGTATAGTTGTCATTAGCAATATTGCAGATATTGAATTGATAATTGAATGTAAGAATAAAAATTACATTTCTTTTAGATATTTAAATAATTTTGAATCTAAAGTATTTATAACCTATTTCAGCTGCCATAAACCTATTGTTTCCTTCTTAGAATACAATTAATTTACAAATGTGATTATATATTACTTAAAAAATATTACTTTGTGTGAGTACAGACATATGAGTGAATAATTTTAACATTACAAAATTTGAAGTTATCACTTCAATCGTGTGGTCATAAGCGCACACACACTCTTTTTTTTTAAAAATTTTTTTTTTCTTACAAAAATGGTGGTTTGAAATATTGTCATTTATACTTTAGAAATCTGGTACGTAATTTGAGTACCTGGAGTTTTATTTTAGACTGATTTGAGATGTCTACTGCTGCTAGTAAAATGTGTTAACTGCTATATCTTTATTTAAAAAACAAAAATTACACTGCGTGGCGATTTGGTGTAACAAGTATATGCGTCCCTAACCTCGGAATACAAGTACAAACGATTATCTTTTGTATATGGCATTTTTACGTTAAATGTGACAAATGTGCACAAAACAATACTTTGTTTAGGTCAGCGTTCGGCAAATTGCAGCTCTTTAAAATTCTGCTTTTTATGTAGATTTAAAAATTGTTTGTTAAAAAGATATTGTGTGTGTGTGTTTAATTTTCTAATTTATAAATATCTCTTTAAAAAAATTACTTGCATTTACATGCTCTTTTAAATATTTGGCTGGCTTTCTGATTTTAAATATGTATTTGATTCTTCTTTTTTGCAATTTCCAGTTATATATTTTTATCTAGCAATGAAAATCTGGTACTTCATTTGTTGTATCTTATACTGTACTGTGTACTGTTTAAAGTCAGTTTTCTTATGTGTCGAACTTTTGAAGGGTTCGAGGCTGGCGTGTACATTGAATCAAGAAATGTGATATATTTTTTCTTATTTTCTCCTGTAACTTTCTCACCATCCCGAGTGTGTCAAAAGTACAATCTGTCATCCCACAGGATGTCCGGTGTCAGCTAACATAAAGGGGAAAGAGGGAATAAGAATTTTTGGAAGATATCGAGCCACAGGACATATTTCATTTTAGTCCTGAATGTTGTTCTTTGAAGTACTAATAAAATCTCTTCCATCAACAGAGACTCGTTTTCGAAAAAAAATGGCCTACTAAAACTGGCACAATTCAATCTCTTTCATTTCGAATTAATTTGTATTTTTTAAGATTTAAAATATTATACAACTTCTCTCTCCTTCCTGTAAGGTACACCTCCGAATAAGGCACAAGTAATGTAACTACCGGTCACTTTGAATACGAATCTTATGTATTTACCTCTTATTTTCTATATAAGTGACACTAAAAAAAGCTGTTTTTCTTTGTAAAATTTTGAGAATTTAGAGACAAGTTTGTGTTCTCTTTAAATTTAAATATAGTGCAGACCTAATAAATCAATGTAATTTAACAGAGGAAAGGAGCAGAGAAATAAAAAAATTGAAACATTGTCTGTCCTACTCTTCGATTTAGAGACGAAACACTATATGTAATAAAGTGATTGCAACTCGTGGGAGCGCGTTTTCTTTGGGTACATAAGAAATAAAAATGCTACCTTAGGTGGCTTTCAAAAAGATCCGTACAACGGAATATTTTCTATCAGTTTCTGTAAATACAATAATTAAACTTTTACTATTAAGAATTTTCATTTTTCATGCATTTCAGATTTAAGCAAAAAACGTGTGACTAAGGTATTTATTTGTATATCATTTATTTAAAGATTAATGCGACCTGAGTTTCTAATTAAACTAGTTTGTTTAGAATTAAATGACAAAATACCTAATGTCTGGTCTGGTGGGTATAAATTCCTGGCTCTGCGACACATTGTGTCTAACACAAGGTTCCTTCTTGGAAGACTCTACTATATTTTTACCCTATTAAGATTAAGTATTAAGGAATATTTTATTGTATTTGTCTTCGTGAAAAAGCGGACTATAAATATAATATATTTAGTTTTAAAAAATCTCTTTTGTTAATATATGCGTATACATTTATGTAATAAATAAATTTAACTGATTTTAACTGAAAGGATTACTGAGTTAAAAGAAAATTTCCTGATTCTAATGTCAATGAAATTATTTTGTATATACTTATCCGCAGCGATAGTTAAGAGGGCATGGTTTATATAATTTCATCTTTGGATGAAATCGAAATAATATTAATTGATGCTAATTTTTTTTTCATAAGACAGCTTCCACTTCCAGATCGAAACATGTACATCGTTCTTTACTATTTCCAGTATTAAAAAAGTGCGGTAAATTTGTCTTGTTTATTGTAAATTTTTAATTTTTTTCTGAATCATCAGTTATATGAATCATTTTTCTGAATCATCATGTTAAGTCAATATAACACATGTGTTTTTACATGCCTTCTCTTTCTCTCTTTTTATACATCAATAGAAATTTATAATTATGTTGCAATTATAAATATATTCTTATAAGTATTTCTGTTATTGCTGATCGAAATATCGAAAAGGCATTTCTTAAAAATTCTTTCGGAATATTTAAAGTTTGTGAATTAGGTCAATAATAGAGGTTAGTTATTTCAATGTTTTTCTTTTTTAATTTAAAGAAAAATAATTTATTAGAATTATTATAAATTTATTTTTTAATAAGGTTGCATGTATTAATATTTAAATATTATCGAAAATATTCGAAAACGATATTTTTTGAGGAAGCTAAAAGATAGAATTTTATTGGAATGAGAAATATATAATGTATTTTTTTACTATTATAATAACCAAGAAAATACTCTAAAACACGCAAACTGTATAAGATTGTGGTGCAAATTAAAAACAAGGCTGTAGAAAAATTGTACTATTGAAGCGGAACAACAAAATATATACAAACGAGAGAAAAAAGCGATGGTGCGCCATCATTGAAAGAATGATTGCTTAAGTACAATTTTTAGCCAGAGTCAAAGTTTGGCATTCAGAGGAACTAGTACAAAGTTGAGATGATGTTAATTTTTTAAAGACAGTTTAAATATTGGCCAAATTTAATCTAGTTATTTTAGAATACCTTAATAATGTCAGTAAAAGCAAAAATAACAAAACACGTATTCCACACTGCCTAAGGCAGCATTTTGAAAATGAAATAATTACTATTTAACCGAATCTATTCGTTATGAAATAACACGCATTGTCAAAAAAGTAAAATATTAAACAATAATTCTTGACTTGACACCAGATATCAGTCACATAGAACAAATAAAGTTTGTTATTAGATGTGTGAACACTACCCATGGTAATGTACAGTATAATACGCACTTTTGACGCAATAAATAAGATCGAAATTTACGGTTGTGCATTATAAGCCTGGTGTAAAAATGATAGCTTCAAAAACAAAAAAAAGAAATGACATACCTAATGAACTGAAAGGGTGGATTTTCTTCAAATATACTATTTTTTCAAATTCCTTGGATGATACCTCGAATAAGTGTCTTTAAAACTTAATAATATTGCTTACGTACGTTTCAGATTCCTTCGTAAATAAGGAGGGTGCGTTATGCGGCGAATATACCTTAAAATTAAAAAATGCACCTTCAAAGAATACGTGCACGTTATGCGCCGTATTTTACGGTATATATTTTAGAATTTTTTTCTAAGAGTTTATGAATACTATACAAAAGAAAGGCTTTCAGATATGGACACATTCTCCATTGAATCCGAAATCTCTGAAAAAATTGATTTCACGAAAATTATTGACAAATTTGCTTCTCAGAAAACCAGAAAATTTATTTTATAATTAAGTAGTCTTTGTATAGAAGGACTGATTTATATACTTTTCGTTTCACGAGATTTATGTGTTTTAGTACTTTTTCATTAAATTATATTTTTTTCCGAGTAAATACTGTTGTTTTGCTTTTCTGATTATAAGATGTCTATTTTTATTTCAAAGGTAATATTTTTACTTGTTTATTATTTTGTTAAAATGTGTTTCCACGATCCCCATTAACCCATTAGCCGATAAAAAAATAAAGTTGTTCACTTCAAATTTTATTTGCATTTTATTAATGTTTTACTTTTTACTCTTATACAGGTAGATGAGTTTATAACCTCAATATATAAGTATTAAATAAGTAATTAAATATATAAGTATTAAATAAGTAATTAAATATATAAGTATTAAATAAGTAATTAAATATATAAGTATTAAATAAGTAATTAAATATATAAGTATTAAATAAGTAATTAAATATATAAGTATTAAATAAGTAATTAAATATATAAGTATTGCTATAAGTACTTAAATATATAAGTATTGCTATTAGTAATTAGATATATAAGTATTGCAATAAGTATATAAAAAAACATATAAGTACGGCAATAAATAATTAAATATATAAGTGTTATAAGAAGTAAGTAAATATATGTAAGGATTATAAAATGTTAATTATATAAATATTAAATATAAGTATTAGTCAAAATATGGAAACTTTTCTCGAGTGGCGGCACATTAGGATCAGCCCTGAATATGGAGAATCGCTTACAAAGTGGAAACTTAATTTAAAATAACCACATTTGAATTTCTGCTAATATTTTGGACACTTTTTAGATTCATAAATTTTTAGTTAGTACAACATAATTTTCTACTTCTGTAACCTGATTCTGTAACACAGCCCATACGGATATGGCAGGCATTGGCAACCTGCATCACATTTGTCACATGTGGCACCCGAAACAAATCTCAGTGTCACTCTACAACACTCTACAAAGTTATGAAATAAAAAAATCGCCTTGTCTCTCCTTTCTGTCTGTAGCACATTTTTATTTAAATGGTATTTTTTACTTTCAAATTTTTGTCATCAAATGATTCTGCTGAATCTGCTTGTGATTTATGTAAAAGGTCAGCATGCTGTATTTAAACAAGATTCCTTCATAGGGTTAAATATTCAATTTAAATCAAGGCGATGGTCTAATGCAGTGTTCCGCAACCCGCGGACCGGTACCGTTCTCCGTGGATCAAATACTACCGGCCCTTTTTTTTTAATTATTACTCTTTTATTACCTAACTGCCTACCTTACTTTATTACTTACTATTTATCTACCTTAAATTATTTCTCTTTTATTTACTGTGGTATATTTTTCTTAGGTTTGGGTTACTTTTTATGAAAATCACTTAATATTCCTTGTTAAATCACTTTATATTCATTTTTTGGTATAGCTATGTTTTATTCAGAAGTCACAATGAAATTAAAATTATTAAATCAAAACAGTCTAAAATCTAAACAATCAACATCCTCCCCCTCAGTGGGCCGCGGTAAAATTAACAAACGTTGACCGGTCCGCGGCGATAAAAAGGTTGCGGAGCACTGGTCTACTGCATGTAAAATAAAACCGCTCTTTGTAATTTTGTGGAAAAAAATCTTTTGTGTGAATTATTGGAAGCCAAATGTATACAGGATTATGAAAAGATCTGGAAGGTAATTAAAGCAACAAATCAACAGTTATTTAAAATTTCTCTACTTTATTACGGGATCGATTTAATGGTTTGAAAAAATTGCCTGTATTCTGCTTTCCGCTTTTGATTCTACGCTTACGTGTGAACAAATTTTTTTCTCGTATGAAATATATTTTGAGTCCTCTAAGAAGTTACACGATAACTGAAAATTCAGACATTTGTCAAATGGACGTCACAAATTTTACAACCGATATAATGATATTAAGAAGAGTGGTGCAGGGACTAAGTGCCCATAAAAGGTTTTATTTATTTAACTGTATTGAAGAAATACTTATTTTATTTTGTTTATTTCTTATTTTTATAAATATGTTTTAAACATAACATATGTACAGTTTAAATTTTTTAAAATTTATATTGAAGGAATGGCTATATTTTATGTTTATTTTTAATGCTAAAATAAATACTTTTAAATAATGCATAATTATTTTGTAATAAAACTCTAAATCTGTATTCTTGACCTCTCTTTCCCTAACTGTGCAAACATTTCCTATTGCATGGCACCGTGAATTATATTGGTAGATTGGTGTGGCACACCAGTTATAAAAGGTTGCTGACCTCTGGGCTATAGCTGCAGCAGTAAAAATTGAATTAATCTCTCTCGGTAAGAATTTCTGTCGCACATGAATCTTGTCCTTGCAAAGCTCTACTTCACATCGCAATATCAGGGGTATAATTTGTGACTCTCAGTTTGACACATGTTTCTGAATGTTCAGAAGTTAAACAGTTGTCTACTCAAAATATATTTCATATGAGAATAAATTTGTTGAAACTTTTATAATTCTTCAAACAATTTAAATCGCTCTGGTAATGACGTATATAAAAATTTAAAATAGCTGTTGATTTATTTAGTACAGCTATCTTCCAGATCTTTTCGTAATACAATAAATTCTGCTTTCAATAATTCTCAGGCTATATTTTTACTCTGCACTACAATTGGGGATGTCTCCTTTTAGAAGTATTACACAATCGATTGGATTTGAATTGAATATTTAACTCTAAAGGCCGTATCACACGTACACGTTTCATGCAATTTTTACTTAGTTGCCATAGCAACGGCTTTAAAACAATTTTTTGCTGCTATGTTCAAAAAGTTGTTCCAAATAAAATTTGCTTGAAATTCTAACCAGTGGGATTCATCGGCGCCCTTCCTCGTAAACAAGATGGCGGCTTCGATTTCGTCTAACACATCAAATATGCCGTATAATATTTTAATGGTGTATACTTTAACTGCGTATAATATTTTAAATAGGATGGTGCTCCGTTTCTGTTTACATCCATGAACAAAAGCGCAAGCGAAATAACAGAAATAATTTTGGATGTTCGTTTTCCGGAGCAGAAAAATCGGAGAGTAATTTTTCAATGTGAAGATAGAGCGCGGCTGACGTCAGAGCATGTCGTTTTGTTTACGACAACCCTTCCCCTCAGATTAGGCCAAAAATTGGACGAAAAAGTTGCATGGAAAATGAACGAGTGATACGGCCTTAAGAAAGTCGTTTAAACAAAGGATGTTGGGTTTTTTTAAAATCATCATCATACTAACATTATTCAAGCAGATTCACCAGAATCATTTTATGACCATGAATTGAAAGTTAGAAATAACGTTTAAATGAAAATGTGTGTTGCAGAGAAAAGGATTTAACTTCTTATAACTTTGTAGAGAATTGCTTCGCATGCCACAAGTTGCTTACCCATGCTTTATAATATATATCTAGATGTCAGTCCAATAAATAACCCTGAAGGGACCGTAATGCTATTTATCTCCTCAATATTTAATGCTTCTATGGCACTATTGCAGTTATTTGTTTTGATAATAATTTTATTCTCTTGTTTTTCTCATTGATAGTATATTTTTCTTCATGGAATATTACTCCATTATTGCTTCCTTTAGTTTAAATGGATTCGTGTTCCAAAAATTATTTAATTTTAGGAAAATCGTAATTCTAGGATTCACAGCTCAATTTTGCTGTTATCTAAATCTAGTTATCAATTCAATACCAGTAATGTCGAAACCACTGGCGTAGCTAGTACTGAGTGGGCCCCGTATCGAAACTCCGGGGCCCTCTTAATGGTCATGTAGTTACACATGTTGTGTGTGGGGCCCCCGTAGCTTGGGGGCCCCACATCATTCATACCGTGGTAGCTACGCCCCTGGTAGCAACTAAATCTAGTTGAGGTTGAGAATTCTTCGATTGTAATTTCCACTTTGCTTTATGAGTGAGAGAAAACATCCATTCTTCTTCCTGCTACACGAAAATTCTACTTCTTAAAAATTCTCAAAATAGTTCAAATAAAAAAAAAAGCCAAAGAAAACTTCTTTATAAGAGGGGTAAAATAAATATAATTATCAAAAGTTTACAGAACTGCAATAAATAAACGAAAAGCATATCCAAAAAGAGCACTGAAAAAGCAACCTCCAAACTCAATACTGCAGTTCTATCCTGTGTTTTTCATGTGTGTTCGCAACTGTATTGACATCCATGGTTGCAGATATAAAACTGAGTTTTGTAAATAATATACATTCTATAATTGGAAATCTATAAATCGGACAAGCACATTGCATTTCACATTTTACTGTCCTTAAAATATTCCCACAGCAGAAATTTCTCATCTTATTTAATTGAAAATCACATTTGATAACTAAGTAATCAACCTGCTTTGGCTCCATATCTGCATCTTTATAATGAAGGAGAGCACCAGCAGCAGATAAAATTTCTCCATATTAATTGCGAGGAAATATGTCTGAAATGAGTAGTGGGGGCAAATAGAAATGTTACTTTACGGTTATTAAATTTATTATTTCCTTCATTTATGATTTACATTTCATTATTAATCTTGACAATTTCATTAAAAAATTTTTTTAAATACTTTTAGCTGTAATTTTTTTTTTTGAGAAATATTAACTACAAGTTGGATACATTTATATATTTTATTTATCTGAAAAGCATAAATAATTAGCGATAGTATTTTAACCATTAATTTAAGTAGAATTAGCAATCAGCATTATATAAATATCTGGAGAAAATTGGACAATGTAATTATAACATTGGGCAATAGTATCAATTGGACTGTTAAATTTATAAAACCAATGTAGTAATCTAGGAAGGAGTTGTTAGCCTAATAGTGGAAGATGTCGAAGGGAACAGTCAAACCAATATCAAAATAATACTGATTTTAATAATAAATTATACACTTTTTGATTTATTTTATATAATCATATTGTCATTGTTATCTGTTTTTAAAACATTTCAACTTTTCTTCGGAATAATTTTTTACCCATGCTTAAGGTTTTTGTGTGTTGTGTTAAATGGCCAAGTAAAATTGCAGTGATTTTACAAAAATAAACTTTATTTCAACATAACAAATAATTAAGTTCGAGTATATATATTCCTTTCGTCAGAGTGGAATTCTGGGAAGACAGAAGAAATGCCAGAAGACATTTCTTCTGACCAATGAAATTCAATAGTAGGTTTTAACAGCCAATAAGACGTAAGGATCAAGAATCCGTTATTATGAGTAAGGATGGTCCGATATTATGAATAAGGATCATCCGGTATTACGAAAGTACACTACAAGGTCTATGAATTTTTTAATTTATTATTATGATCTTTTATAATTAATATTCAACCATTTTTTTACTGTTAGTATTTATATTAATGTCTAATACCTTTATATATTTGTACATTTCACTTATATTTGTTTTTAATCTCTTAAATGTGAATTTTGTACTGTCCTTGCTTCGATATTCCATTGAAGGAAAAAAAGCTGGTTTATTTATGAGAATTGTTTCTCTAGACAATATTAAACCATCATTTAACACATTTTGATTGCATCTTGGCGAAAAGAGCTAATTGGAAAAGTATCTCAAGAGCCTGGACAGTGAGTTTGTCCTTTTAACATTCTGCCCACTCAAAAAGTGCACTTAGCGCAACTTTTTAAAAAGAAATGTAGACTCCAGTGAAAATAAGTGCAAGCATAATCTCTTGCACTTACTTATTCCTTCGAAATTTATTGCAAATATTTATGTTAGAGAAGGAGGGGAAAATAATAGTGAGGCCTTTTTTTTAAAATTCGAAATTAAGATTGCTTGGGTGTCTAAACAAGCAACTGTAGTTAACTCCCAACTAAAACTTCAAAATATAATTTGGGTCTCTTAACACCAGTAAATCCCAATGGAGGTGTTGCGGAACTCCCCCTTCCCTCATTCAAACATTAAATTCCATTTATTGTGATGAAGATTAAGCTTTTATTGCAATCTAATTCTACAAGTTATTCCAAGAAGCCACCCAACTGTACCGTCAAACACGCATTTAATTTTATAAAAATTGTCTCAAATCCTCACGAGGAATGTAGAGAAATCACTAAGTACCTGGAAAGAAAAAGCCCAAGTATTACATGTAGTTATGCCCCCATTTTGACTTTCATACACAACTCTGACCACAGCCGACCGGAGAAACTTATTTTCCAATTCATCCCTCGTACAAACTTTTGCATTGCTCTGCTATCTCTAAAACTATCCCAAAGTCTTTGGAATACAATGTGACCTTGACATTGTTTGTGAGGGGGTTTTACTTATTTTAAAGAATTTACTTAGTGATGCCTTTTCTTTTCCCTAACACACTGTGTAACTGTGTGCACCTTTGTGAAAAATGGTGGCACTAGGGAACGCATCATACAATTTTTCCTCCACAGTTAAAGGTTTAAATAAATAGTAAATTAGTAATATTTATAGTTAATTACATGTCATTTTTTTCTCATTTTTGCTTCAAAACAAAGAACAGTTCTTTAAGATTGCAGAAGTGCTATACATTCATGTTTCAAGTTTTTTGTTTTATATTGTGATTGTTTTACTGACGTAATTTTTTTTCTTATTTTACTGTAGGTAATACTGAATATAAACAAGACTTCAAATGGATTTGTTTACCCATCCCGTGCTCGCCCTTGAAGAATTATGTCTCCTGAAGTTAGCAACCATGATATGCGATGATCCTGATATAAAAAACTTCGTGCATAAACATGGTAATGACTCTTTCGTGTTCCCAAGTAAAGAGGCCCTAATGTTTATGGACAGGAATGAAGGGAGAGTTGGAGACACCTGGATGCGAAAGGAAGTTTCAGTTGAGGGGACAGTAATTGTGAAGGAAAAAGGTAATCCAGAATGTGAAAGACATTGGCAAAGGAACATGAAATGTTCCTATGAAAATGAAAGAAGTGACATTCTGCCTTTTAGAAAATGGGAAGAACTGGTCGACGATAAATTTACACTTTACTTAATACCAAAGAGTTTACGACCAAAATTGTTGGAGATGGTTCGCACAGTTGCTATTCAAGTTGACCGGTGGATCAAAGACCTTTCTCTTCTTGTACTCCATTCCGCCGAAATAGAAAACAGTGCCTTGTGCTACTTCCAGTGGACATCACTTGGGCGCATTGATCGAAGAAAAACTGTTAAAACTATTATAAAGAATAAAGGATGCCCTGAACGACTTCTTTACACTTTAGCTAAATTTTATGATTTGATGGATGATTTGGACTTGGAAAAAAATAAAGTGGCCTTCTATAGAAAGGGATTAGATCGCAAATTTTGTGCGCTTGTTGCTGGAAAAGTTTTTTGTGATCCAGAAGATATCTTTAGGTTAGTCTCGTATCTCAATGTTCACCGCTTGCAATATCCAGATTTGATGTTAGGGCTTTCAAAATTAACTGAGAATGATAAAATAAAATTCTATAAAGTTGCTGGTTTTCAACTTTTGCTTTTTTTTTTAGATTGGCCCTTACAGAGGCAGTTCTTAGAAGCTTCTGAATTGCTGTTACCGTTTTTTGACACAGATGAGTTTCATGCTATTTTAAGAATAATATTGTATGACCGAATTTTGTTAGGTCGAAAAGATTTTGATTACATTGGCCTCCTTAAAGACTTTTGGCATCAAAGCTCATCCGAGTTGAAGGAATTTATTCAGGGGAAACCCATTTATGAACCACTCATGTTCACAGTCAACTACCCTAACGAAGAGGCATTTCCAAATGAAAAGCTTTTCGAAAGTAACTTCAATAATCGTTTGACATTTCAATATTATGGAGTAAAATATGTTTTAGTCAGAACAGATCTCGTTTATCAAAAATACAAGCCTTCTACTTTTGATTTTACTCGCCCAAGATATATAGAAACGTTTACATACATTAGTAAAAAAAGAAAAAGGCGTAGTAACTAGGCTTCTAACACTTTTCAGCTTGCTATTATAATTTTACCCATGGATTGTTCATTTCACAAAATTTTTATGCGCTGACTATTATCTCGCCTACAGCTCTTATTTATCATTTTTTTCTCATAATGACTCTAAAATAATTAGACATATGTTCCCGAACCATAGTACTCATATCTAGAAAACTATTTGTATTTATAACATTTGATGTGTGTATTTAATTTCTGTGTCATTGTAAATAAATGTTTTTTAGAAAAAGCAATTTCTTCTGACCATTTTATTTACATTCGATGCTCTACACTCAATCATTGCTGATGAGTTGTACATCACTGTTGCAAGTCTTAAATGGCTAAAAAGTACTCCACACTTTGTAGTTAAAATACAAAAATTATAATTCGTTCTTTTGTGGTATTTTACATTTTTTTTCTTTTATATATTTGATACTGTTATACTCATATGCACGGCCGGATTAAATTAATTTTACTTTTTCAAATGAAGCACATATATATATAATACGGTGGTGACTATCGCAGAAACAAGTTAATTTTGTCTGGAAAGAAATAACCAATAATTTGTGACTTGGATTTTGGATTGAAAAGGACAAAAGAACGAGTTGGGAAGAAAGTACGAGCTTTAATGTGGTACTAGCTGCATTTCTGGCGTTACACGGGCTTTCTGTACTTTTATAAATTTTCCCTTTCCTTCACAAAATCAGCACTTATACTCTTTTTCAAAATGACCCCCAGCTCCTCCGCTTAGCCTGGCGTTGCGCGGAAACAAAAAACTTTAAAAAATAATACTTAAATATTTCTCGCAAAATGGGAAAAAAACGAAAAACACAATTTTTTTTAAAAAAGACCATAATTTTTAAATTATTTTATCAATCTTTGTACAGATTACGGATAATATCGTTCTACACACGGGAAAAAAGTTGTTTTTTTCGGGCTTCATTTTTAAGTTAATGCCTTCAAACTTAAACAAACAATGGTAATTTTTAAACAAAAATAATTTTTAAATATTTCTAGAAAAAAGGGAAAAAAACTTAATTTTTCTTTAATAGAACCCCCGTAATTTTTTCAATATTTGTACAAATTATACGGATAATATCGTTCTACACACGGAAAATGTTTCGTGAGATTATTTTTATAAAAGTTATTATGTACTTAAATTTGAGTATTTTTTAAAAAATCGTAAAAAAAGTTTTTGATATTCAATTCATTATTCATAGGCTTTTCCTTTTCTAGTGTAACCTTTCATCAAACGTAACGGGTTGAAAGTTAATGCCTTCAGACTTAACAAATCGATTGTGATCAACGGTAATTTTTAAACAAAAATAAGGCTAAAATATTTCTAGCAAAAGGGGAAAAACGAAAAACACAATTTTTTTAAAAAACCGTAATTTTTTCAATCTTTGTACAGATTACGGACAGTATCATTCTACACTCGGAAAAAAAGTTTCGTGAGATTATTTTGATAAATATAGAATTTATTAAGTACTTTAATAAAATTTTGAGTATTTTTTGAAAAATCGTAAAAAAAACCCAGTTTTTGACATTAAATTTTTTAAATGACTGATTCTAAAAGAGAAAAGCATGAACTTTTTTAGTTTAAAATATTTTTTTCATTAACGCGAAAGAAAGTGCAAGCGGAACGACTAAGAAATCATATTCATAAAGACTTATCGATTTCGACTCATTTTCAAAAAATCGTAAAAAATACAAAATGTAATTATTTTGTAAAATAAGTTATAGCATATCGTGGCGAAGTAAATGATCTTTTCGAATCTGTAATTATTTTTTGTGTGAGTCATGAAAAAAATTAGATCGCCTTTTTAAAACGTCTGGAGAAAAAAAGTTCCGAATTTTCCCCTGGCGGTGAAAAATGGTACTAATTATGCATTTTAAGGTTTTTAATTAATATCTTTTTAACTAATCGGAATATAAATGGTCAAAACGGATTCCTCGGATCATTCCCGAAATTTTAGTTCCTTCGGCGAGTTTCTGCGTCGTGTGGTTCGTAAGAAAATTGGGACGCATAGATAGATACGTTTGTTTACCTACGAATTTTAATAGTGTAGATAGAGAAAGTTATAGGAGTATAAAGTTGAGTGTATCCGTCTCTCTCTCTCTATATATATATTTTATTATCTCAGAACATTACATTACTCTACTATTGCACAATTTAACTAATCCATTACTTTATGGAACATACTTGCATAATGGACGATGAGTAATTTTCGTCTTTGAACAGTGAAGAAGGGCAAACGGGGGTCCAGCAGTCGTAAAAACCACAGATTGGGATTCTTTCCCCTCCCCCTTCATTGTGAAGGGACTAAGAGGGAGACACCAGATACTTTTTTGTCTTCAGTTTACGTCGTTTAAAATGGAATTCTTAGTACACAGTTTTGTCGTGTTTTCATGAATACCAGAAATAATAACATTAATTCATAAAATAAGAAATGGAAATGTGTGGTTAAAAAAGATTATAACAATTTATGAAAAAGTGCTCTGTATGACCATTTTCACAGAAAAATGACGTTTTCTTTTAAAAGACTCGTATCGAAACTTATGTTCTTGATGAGTGTTTCTTATAAGGCAATTCAGAAATTTACACACAAATTGAAGTGCAATTTGTTTCTCTACCATCTACATTTTCTTAAATAGGATACCACATAATATAGCCTACTTTTTGAGACCAAAATCGTTTTAACCTACAATTATATTATATAGAAGCTAGTATCTTATAGTTATCTAATGACATTAACAACGAATTATTATTATTGTTACTAAAAGCAATAACAGTATGGGACTTTAAACTTGAATTTTCATTTCAATGTACAACATAGAACATGTCAGGTGTATTGTTATGCGACACTTTTATCAATGATGTAATTCAGAATTCGAGGAATACCTAACTATTCGAATCTCGGCGTACACATGAACGATGAATAGTGAGTGAATATTAACGTCGCACTGTACAGCTACACGAGGGCTTTTGGCGACGGACCACGTAATTTTGAACCATGGTCAAGTGACGTGGAAGACACCTGAGCTGGCACCCCTCTCCTAACTACCTCACCAAACCAACGAGGGACGTTTGAGCTTTCGACAAATATAACGTGCATCGCTGCCATACACGGCGGGTCTTTAGTGGTACTGGGCTCGAACTCGTGACAAGGCCAGCCAACGATCCGATACCTTAACCACTCGACTACCGCTGCCACATGTCTATGTTCAAACCTCCTCCAGTGGGTGTGGTGTGGAAGTTAGTAGAGGGGTAGCTCAGGTGTCGTCCTCGTCACTTGATTATGGTTCATAATTAGGAGATCGGTTGCCAAGTCCTCGATTAACGAAAAAGTACGACGTTAATATTCCCTCACTCAACCCTTATTAAAAGTTGTATTTTTATGTTATTAATAATTGTGCACAAAATGTTTATTAATTGTGCGGTTATTGAAAAAGATATTTATTTAACATAGTATCTCTTATATAAATCAATTCAAATGATTGGAATCAAAAAATATGAAGTGACCGAAACTGATTGTTTGGGATTACAAAAAATAAATAAAATTGCTTTGCTTCCATAAAAATAATTTTTCTAACAGGCTTCAGTAGTAAAAGTATGAGTTAAAAGCCATTTCCTTGAAAGAACCGATTTTTTTATTTTTTTATTCTCACAAATATCTCTCTTTATCAGGCCCGCTTTTCCACTTAGGCGAGCTAGACACATGTCTAGGGCGCAAAAAATTGGAGGGTGAAAAAGAGAAAAAATTAAAATTTTAGAGAAAGTACAACACCTAGTATTTATAAACAGGGCAATTATTCTCTTTCATTTTTATACCTAAATTATCAAATCTACATTTCGCTATCGGCCAAATTGTTATGTAAATCGCTTGGCTTTTCTTCCTCAAATCATATTTTGTTTCAAGTATACTGTTATTAAGTTGTGTTCTCAAAACTCGAAATAAAATCTTTATCGCAGCGTCTCTCAAACTGTAGGGCAGCCCCCCAGGAGGGTGTGATTGGATAACCCTACTTTGGGGGGGAGCATATTGCGAAAAATCGAAAATAAAAGATTTAAAATAATTATCAATTTAATAAAATAATTTACAATTTAAAATAATTATAAAGTGTGTGTGTGAAATACATTCTTATATAAGAAACAAATGAAGTACACATTCACACACTGATGTAATACACACTACTTATAAATGTAACAAAACTGCACATAGTATTTAATAGTTAAATTATCAATATTCAATTAAAAACAAGTTTAGTAATTAATAGTGACTCCCCTGACCTTGTCATATACAAAACTTAATGTTTATCTTGATAATTAATACGGTTTATAGTTAAAGTCGTATATTGTATTGTGGTTTTACCATCAAAGTACATTATAATTGCATTCAATACATTGTACGAAGGGGGTCTGCGATTAAACTAATGACTGAAAATTGGATCGCAAATATTGAAAGTTTGAGAAGCACTGTTTTATCGAAATCTACAACACTCTTTTGTGACCGTGGTAGCCGAGTAGTATAGGTATCGGATCGTGGCTGGCTTTGTCACGAGTTCGAGCCCAGTACCACTGAAGTCCCGCCGTGTAGGGCAGCGATGGACGCTAAATCTGTCGAGAGCTGAAACGTCCTCCCGTTGGTGTGGTGGACCCGTCAGGGGAGGGGAGTGCCAGCTCAGGTGTCGTCCACGTCATTTGACCATGGTTCAAAATTACGAGGTTTGTGATCAATAGATATCTTATTGCTTTGTAGAGCAACGTTAAACATCAAATGACACACACACAATTCCGGGTTTTTCACCCACTAAGAAAGTATACACACCACGACAGTAGTCTTCAAACTGTGTTCCACGGAACCCTGGATTTCCACGAGTCACAATAAATAAATCGAAATAAAAAAAATTATAAATGTGTATGCAAAATGGATTCACGTTCTCTATATGAAGTTCGCATCCCCACAGAATTTAAAGCTCATTCCTGTCATTAAGAAACTGAAAATTTTATTTCAACATAATAACTTTATTTTGCAATACTTTTTTTAAACTTTTATTATAATATAATAAAAGATATTACAAAAAAAATGTGTTTTATTTTTATATATTACCTAATAGATTGTAAAAATTTTATTGTTTACTCTCCCGGGTTCCACGAGATAATTGTATACTCGTTAGTACAATGTCTTGCAAAACTAAATAGTTTTCCAATGGAAAGTGCACCTTTTGACATTTGTTGGGAAAACACCTACAATAAGGGAGAGGCAACGACTTATCGACCTTTCAACAGATTTGATGTCCAAACTCTAAATTTAAGCAAGAAAAGCTCCTAAATCTTTTGTTGCAAATTCATACAAAATACTCAGTATTCCTCTAATCATTTTAATCCCATTCAGAACAATGTGTACAAGTGAAAAATATTTCTTGGCATAAGTGGCTACAAAAACAAAGTATAGGAATAAATTAAGCTCAGAATATGTAATGCGATTACAGTTAATTTCAATGGGCTTAGACTTCGACGGTTTGTGTGAAAAAATCAAGTACATATTCTAGTTACTAAATATAATGTATAGGTGGGTGAAATCTGGATCACAGATTAATATTATTAATTAATAAATTATATTAAAAGTAGATTAAATTTTTAATAATCAATGCAATACTTTTTTAATTGCCTTTACAAAAAAGTGTGTGTGGAATAGGGTTCGACAAAAATACTTTCTAGTTCTAGGGGCTTCACAAAAAGACCTTCTAGTTCTAGGGCAGTGGTGGCCAACCCGTGGCACGGTGCAGTTGTAACGGGGGCACGCAAAGACATACTGAAAAATTAAAAGAAATTGAATACATAATAATAAATAATTTTCTACAATTTTATTGAAGTGGGGTTGTCTCAGACAAAAGTCTCAAAATTTGGATCAAAATGTGTTTGTGTGAATAAACGTTTTCTGCTGTGAACATAATATAAATATTATTCATACAACTAGCTGATGTGTGTGTGCACCTATAATAACCTAATTTTGTTAGCATCTGCAAAAGTTAATCCTAATATAGATGACTTGGTAAAAAAAAAGGAGTAAAATTCAAAAGCCACATTAAGCAAACACTAACTGTTTAATAATTATTTAAAATTAAATGTTTCAAGTTACTCGTTTTTATTTTGTACCTAACTTAACTGAATTGAACCTGTAAAAAGTTTATTAACAATAAAACCTAAATTTGCACTTCATCTTATTTTTAAATTTCTTGCATTAAAAAGAATTTGCTATTTGCGTAACAATGCCATAATAAGCCTATAAGTAATTTTTTTTACTTTTCTATATTTGTTTGGTGGAAATGTTGGAAACGGCACTCGTAATTCTTTTTTATCAAATTGTGGTACTCTTCCCGAAAAGTTGGCCACCCCTGTTCTTGAAGCTCTGTGGGTAGAAAAAGTTTGAAGACCACTGTTCCCCAGAGTCACCTCAGAGTGCTAAATAGAGTCCCCCTCTCCCCCCATAGCTGTCCTGTTCAAACGATTCCCTTTCTACCGGTCATTCTAAAATTTAAGCAAAGACTAAAAGTCAGCTGATCTCAAGGTCACTTGACCGTTGCCTTTTCCAAAGGATGTCACGGGGAGTGGTTTCTTGACGTAGTTCTAGGGTTACTTTATTTTTAACTCCCCATCCCTTTTTCATGAAAAAAAAGCAGAATTAGTGTTTCTGAAGTGATTAAAGTCATTATTCGTGTAACAAAATATTCTTTTTCATAAAATATAGTATTATTAATGTGTATTTAAGCAGTTTATGCGGTAATTGTATTCTAAGGTAACGTTTTAAAAATTTGGTACGTAGATTGCATACACATGGCGCCATCTGCAGATTTTGTAATAAAGCTTGCCAAATATGGCGTCAGGAAATTCTGGAAGCAAGGATATATGTATTTTTCGTAATTTTAAAATTTTCTAGACTATTTCTGACATTTCTACATTTCAAGGCCAATTTATATGAGTAATTTACGTTCTCAGCAAAAGTTTTACGCCTGAGTAATGCGACTTCATTGTGCAAAAGTACCCTAACCATGTCAGTGCATTTGGCAGTCCCACTTAAGAACTGAAAAGTATATATATTTGTCTCTGTTGTAGAAACCTCAAGTTTAAAAAATTTTAAATGGTTATTTTTTCTGAAGTCCTCGAAGGTAAAGGGTTAATTTAGTAATTGTCTAGTTTGCCTACTCTAGAATACACAACAAATAATTGTCCATGTGAGGAACAATTTGTGTCTAAATGTAAGGCACTCAGTTTGAAAGATAGGCCCTGAACTTTGTTGATAATGACTGCAAATGCCAATCAAAATGTGGATTGCAAAAACCTTCAAACATTATCAACACATTGTTATAGATTTTTCTGCTGTGGAATCCCTGTTCATTTATGAAGTTTCTTTGCGTATTCAACAAAAAAAAATATTTCCAGTCATGTGTAAGTTATATTTCTATCCTAATTCTGTTGTAAATGAAGAAAAGCAGGTACATTCAAAATATGCTGGCAAACAATACACAAATTTGATTTGTTTGCGACATGTTGCTCATGTCATTAATGATACATCCCAGTATCAGTAGCATTTTGAAGAAAGGGAGTCACCTTAATTATTTTGTGCTACATTGTTTTGGTATTGTCTTTTACTATGGTGCTGATTTTATGTGAGTAGATTTTTTTTTTCATAGTGTTTCGTTTATTTATTTTTACTGTTTTTCTTATTTCACAGTGCAATCGATGGAGATTGAGCTCTGACAATTTTCAATTTAATTCTAATATATAGTTAAATTGGCTCTTCACGTTTTCAAGCACGGCATTTGCATTCTGCAGCATCAGATCGTTCTCAACGAAAGGTACACAGTAGGCTGCGAATGACTGAAAGAAGTCAGCGAGAAACAGCATATGAGTGTAAAAAAACATCTTCATGCTAAGCAATCACATGACTACAATTGCCTTGCATTGAGGTACAATCCAACTGAGGATTATGTTTTGAACCGGCATGTTCTCATTGGCACAATGACTGAAGAATGCCCTTGTTGAAAGGCTCTAAAATTTATTGGAGAAACAAAAGAAATATGTTATGCCACTTAAGAAGTTAAACTGTCTCAACTTGGAGAATCACTAGAGGCGTTAAAAACTTTGCTTGCCTGATATACTGCGGAATCAAAGAATCTCCTACCTAACATCAGGAAATAGAATTTATGTTTCCAAATGGCATTGTTTGGAGCAGAAATTTTAACAACTCACTTCCTGCCACCTTCCAAAATGAAAAGACAAATTTATCATAAAGCTGCTTTCATTCACAGATGGTTGCATAAATTTCTACAAATGTACTTTATTGGTGATGGCAAGGATGAACTGAATGCACGCTGTGGAATTTCTACTGGCGTAAAAAGGTCGATTATTTTTTAACTTCAAGTGCCTTTTCACCGAAAAAAAAAACAATTTAGTGCGTTGAGGCCTCCATTATGGAGACAACGTAAATAATTTTAGGTTCATAACACATGGAGAGAAAAACAAACTGTAATAACTTCAAGTATTCCATTGACAAATAACAAATGAAATCTGTTAAAAAATTTTTGTTTGTGTATATTTAAACATAATTTTTATACCGTTATATAATATTTCTTATCGTTAATCTTATTAGCTTAGAGTTTTCGAACAATCCTCTAGAAATCTTACAGCTGACACGTAATTCGAAACTTTGCGCAAATGCTGCAAAAGTTATTCTGGCTCCGTTAGATTTTAAGATACATTTTATTGGCTTTGTTCTGCCTCGGCTACAAATATACAACAGGTGTACAAGGCAGTAGTGTCCTACAATATCGTTATATATGAAGAGCGTAAGGAATTAGCAGAAATTCAAGTGGGCTATCTGCAACTGAAATTGAGCTTGTTTAACCACATCATCCAAACAGGGGTGGGTCTCGTTTATCCACGTTGTAATGTCGTGAGTAGATAACAAACACAGAAAACTTGTCACAGCCTCATTTTAAAATTAAAGCAGTATTTATTTGCTTCATAGGATACTAAATATGAAGTAATAAAGTCCAATAAATATGCCAAGCCGATGCAATCCGTCTATCTCACGGGAGTTCAATCCTTTTCCCCAAAAGCACTCTCAACGCCACCGGCGTTCATCCTCTCTTCTTTCTATCCGTTCCTATCCAATCCCCTTTTCTTTCAGGGCTCCTCTCCAGTTTTCTCCATCCAGGGCTCTATATCGTCTCCTAACCCCCCCTTTTAAACACCAGGGGCGGGTCCACAACACGCCCCTCGTCTCTTCTCATTGGCAGGCCAAAAAAAGTCTGCCCACATTCCCGGGCCACATTCGTGTACTATTTGTGCGGCAAACACAAACTCATTCCTGGTCTGTCTGGAAACTAAGGGTGCCACAATTCTTATCTAACTTCTGAACACCCTTATTCATCACACCACCTGGGTTTTATGCATTGTCCCAAATTGGTTCCATGAGCTCATTCTCTCGACACCTGCCATGGCGACCTTGTTCTTTTCAGACAGGCTTCGCCTATTGTCAATGGGGTTCCCGGCTCTCTTTGACCATTATAATCTCCCAAACCGGGGGTTGACGTTTTCCCGAGGTCAGACAATAAACAATGACCTCACGGCCACGTGCACCTGTCACTCCACATGCACTTGTCACTCACACCTGTTCGGAGCCATAAAACTTAGAATGAATGGAGGATGAGGTTCACCCCAATCGAAGACGTCACAACGTAATGTCCTATGATCGTTTAATTTGGCGCATTCATAATGCTAGAAACTCCAATGGAAAGGTGTCTCATTCATTAATATTATGTCTTAAGAGCTGCTTCGTGACAGCTTATAGGGATGGTTGCTTAACACTTGTTGTGGTGGATGCATTCATTTATATTATTACTCCATTTGTTTCATCTGGATGTTTTATACTTCTATTTATTGAATTTATTTTCGCAATGCATCGCTCCGTTAGTGTGCTGCGAAAAGGAGAAGAAAAGCATGGCTCTGCGATGAAACATCTATGTTATGTTATTTTTCTCAGGACGTAGAGTTTCATTGCGCTTACCATCTGATGAGAGACGCAAAAACTCTATTTTTGGAGTTCACTACACATCTTTTGTTGAATCTTACAAGAAAAATTATTAATAATAATTATAAAAAAAACTTTTAAATAAACTCAAAATAATACATAATTTACTAAATAAAAATTGAAAAAATATAAATAATTAAAATTATATTTAAATAAAATTAAAAGAGAATAATGGCATCTTGCCTATAAAATTTGTGGTAAAAAAAAGGCGTTTAAAATTTTCAAGAATAATCTCAGAATTTCCGTTTGAATGAGTGAAGGATACTTATGTTAACGTCGCACTATAAAGCAACACGAGAAATACTGGCGACGAACCTGGTATTGTTGAACCTCGATTTACATCTGACAGATAACTGTATTTTAAAAATAACTTTAAAACTGCATTCGTATTTGTATAAATAAATTTTAAGAGTTATAATTAGAGAGAGAAAAATACTGCAATATTTTAGTCAATTTAAATTGACTAATATCTTCCTACTATGAATGTTTTGCTGTGTGGAAGTAGGAAGAAAATGATACCACCATCGGTATCGTCCTTTACATAAAACTGTATGCACAGATAACATTACTAATCACATTAGTCATTGACTGAAATATTTAAATGTTGAAAGAATTCTAGAAATTTTAAATAAATTTAGTCAAAAAAGTAGTAAATTATATGGTTACAATGTATTATAACATATATTCAAATATAGTGGCCGCGGTAGTCTAGTGGTCGAGGTAACGGATTTGTAGCTGAATTGTCATGAATTCGAGCCTAGTACCACTGACCGATGCTCGTTAAATATGTCGAGACTCAAACGTCCTCCCTTTGTTCTGGTGTGGAAGATAAGAAAGGGGGTTGCAGATCAGGTGTCGTCATCGTCACTTGAGCATCACTCAAAATTACGAGCTCCGTCGGCAAAAGCCCTCGTTTATAGCTGAATAATGCGCAGTTAATATTCACTCACTCACTCACTCACTCATTTAATCAAATATACCCTCATCAAATTTGAAATATATTGAAACAAGAAAATTATTAAAAAGAACAGAAATGTCATTTCTTTTTATCAAAAATATCTCTGAAAATACGAGTTTCTAATAAAAATTTGAAATGTATATCTAATCGGATTAAAGAGAAATTATTAAATAATAAAAGTAAGAAGGTAAAAAAATGCATTAATCTCTTTTCTAAAAAGAACAAAATTCTTTAAAAAAAAAATTACAAATTTTTTTCTTTATTAAAATAAAAATTTTACTTAAATTCATTAATTTCTTATTTCTTTATAATTTAATTTCTGAAGCGTAGTATAAAGAAGAAAAGAAAGAAAACATAGAAAATCTTGAAATATATATTCAGTTTGCATAATTATTCCATGAACTTATCTATTCTCATTGATAGATAAGTTGTACAACTATTCCATTTTAAATTTAAATATTTAGAATTCGTAAATTAAAAAAAAATATCAACTATGTTTGAAGAAGACGAGTAAAATCATATTTAAAGAAAGAACATTATATATATAAAATCACACACAAAACAACACACACACACACACACATATATATATATATATATATATATATATATAACATCCAAACAATAACATTCGAAAAACACATAGACAGTAGGAAAATCACACAATGAAGGACATATGAGTAATCGAGATTAAAAATTACAAAATGGATGCTGCAGTGTTATAAACATTACTGATTTAGGATAGCTATTATATAAAATAATTTATATAAAAGTGGGGTTGAACATGTTTTTTGGCCAGCCAACCTTCCCCTTTTATATAAATAACACTGAGCAAAAACCAATAGAAAATAATGGATAGGAATATCTAAATCCATTATAAGATAGAGGTAACTTACCTAAAATTGCACTTACAAATGCAAAGCCCGCCCTAAATCTGAATGCAATAAATATGTTATTGCCAACTTCTAGACCCTAATGCAGATTTAAATCAAGTGAAGGGCTGAAATGTAGCACTTAATAAAAGTATAAAAGAATGGAAATAAAAATTAATAAGAGTTGCAAATTATAGCATAACTTTAATAACACTAGAGTAAATATGAATAAAATAATAATAAGTTATTTTATCTAATATTAGATTAAGGAGATAACTACAACTGTGTGAAATATTTAAGTTTATAGTAATAAACTATTATCAATCTCAGAATTTTAATCCTAACTATTTTGAATAGCTTTATTCATATAACTATTAATAAAATTAATTGGGTATTTCTGATTTAAGCAATATTTAGTAAAATGTTTATAGTTATTTAAAATGTCTGATTTTTTTGACACCAGAAATTTATTACGTTGAATATAATTAATAACAATATTTCTGAATATAGAAACATGTACATTACTCTCCCAATGAGGAACTTTTATAATATAGAAATTAAATTCTTCTCTTTTATCATAAATATTAGAAACTATTACATTATCATATAATTTGACATGTATGTCAAGAAAATTTGCTTCATTGTTGTTATTATTTGTCTGTATTAAATTAAGATATTGTGCATAAAAATTAATGTTAGGTATAAAATTGGCTTGTTTGCCAAAAATGATTATATATATATATATGTATATATATATATGTGTGTATATATATATGTATATATGCATATATATATGTATATATTTATATATATATATATGTGTATATATATATGTATATATGCATAAATGTTTATATATATGCATATATATATATATATATATATATATATATATATATATATTATATATATTATATATATATATATATATATATATGTAATAATTCCCTCTAACATACTTTTAATTAACTCCTTTTAATGGTCTATAAATAATCTTTAATTCTTAGGTTTAAAATAAAACATTGTAATCTTAATCGTAATCGGTTAAAACTAAATCCTAGCCCGCGCATTCTAGCCAATCAGATGCCCAAAGGAAAACGCCTATTCAACGTAATCTTGCTCTCTTTCTCTGCTTGCCGCCATAATGTACGATTGAAAATACTTGCTGCTTTTTGTCTTTGTGTTGTGTTCTCCAAAATGCCCCTGTCTACTCAATGTGAAAATAGAACGTAATTGTGCTTTAATCTGCTGATGTGTGCTTATAATAAAGGAGGTAAAGCTATTCTGAAGACGTCATTACTAAATCAAAATTGATAATCTTCCACTCCGGCCAACACTACTTCAAACTATTTCATATATATATAAAATAAAGTGAAGAAGTACTAAAACCTACAGTGCTAAAGCAGGAAGAAATTGGAATTCACCAGACACAACAAATGTAGATACAAAAAAGTCTTTGGACTAAACTGGAGACCTATTATGATTTCTAAAGCTGTCACTGAATTAGGCCAGCGAATTAGGGTTAGCAATGCTTTATGGATCCAACCTTCCCCGTACAGCAGAAACTTTCGACATAATAGGGGGAAAAACACCAAGTTGAAAAGTTAAGCCTAATAGAACACGTGGAAGAAAAACCTAAACCTGATAATATATTAAATTGAAGCTAAGAAAAGAGAACAATAATGAATGTCTCAAAGAAAGGAATAATAATAAAATTTAAAAAAAAAACTTACGTGTAAAATAATTACTGGAGATCGAAAATTCAACCTTCCGCAGTAAACACTCAACGCGAAATGACTTAAAAGAAATAAAACGACTATTCGAGAAGGAAAAATCGTTGCTCCACCTGGATATTTATTTTGCAATTAAACAAACAACTAAGATTTTTTAAAATAAACTAAATAAAGGAAGTTTTAAAAACGATAGTGAACAAAGTTAAGAATAGATAAAATCGAATAGAAATATATTACAAATTAAATAAACTTGGATATATATATATATTAAGAAAAGAAAAAAAGTTTGTTATATGACACTATGAAACCTTTTGAGAAAATTATTGTTTTTCTCCTTCTTTCAGTTCTGTATTCCAATTTAGAGCGTAAAAAAATGAAATTACCTTTATGCAAAAGAATGTGCAGATGTTCTCATCCTTTTTGATGAAAGTTCCTTTCAGTGCAAAAAAAAAACAGACAGATCTCTCAAAACAGACGAAGACACTAAGAATTCTTGAAACTTCACAGATTTATTTAAATTAAAAGCTAAATAGGATCCTATGTTACGGGAATATACACTCACTTCTAAAAGTTAAGCACATGGAGAAAAATACTAATTTCCGGAACCCAATCTGAATTGAAGAGGATGCAATTTGCTGCAGAGGTAGATGGAAGTATGCAAATATGTTAGGTAATATCCAATTGTGCTTTCATGTCAAGAAATATGCAAAAAGGGCAGTCTTTTAAGAAACCAGCTTTATAAAGCCAGCTGTAATAAAGCAACAATTGTACATAATTTTTTAAAGTACATTTTATACAGTATAAAAATAAAATAGAAGTTAAAAGTCCTATATTAAAAGAATACACTTATGTCTTGAAAACAACTATTAAAAGAATATACATACTATATATAATTAATCTTTTTGTCGAAAAAATCTGTTATCTTTTTTTGTTTTAAGGCATTCAAACTAACTTTGTCAATAGATTTTTCTAGAACAAATGAAGCCCGTAAAATGTCTGCATCAACATGATTTTGAAGGAAAAAGTTGCGTAGTTTGTTTAGTGACTGTTTAGCTTCTGACAGAGTTACAGGAGTCAACTCCTCCGATTCGTCTTCATCACTTTCTGTATTATTGTGGTCCAAAGCCACAATTTCAGCGTCAGATAGAGCTCCCCATACAGCAATGTCCGTGTCAACCAACACGTAGTGGTCAAACGTAAAATCTTTTTCTGGAAGAGCTTCCCAAAGGGATGGTTCAGCATTAAATTCATTGAGTGAATCGTCCACATCAACCAGATTTGGCGAGGGGAAGCCTGACTTTTTAAAACAGCTGTGAATTGTCAAAGGAGTAACTGCTATCCAAGCCTTGGCAATCATGATCAAAGCTGTTAAAATAGAAATAGTTACATTCTACTGATTTTCGAGGTTATCCAAAACGCTTGCGACATAGCCATCGTTCGATAGCCATGTCATGGGGTTTCCGCGTAAGTTAGAGGTGTGGGATTCTCGGAATGATGAGACATTCTATAATTCTTAATATGACTTTTATTAAGAATTTAACTTAAATTACTTAGATATTAAAAAAACTTATATTAAGTGAGAATAAACCAAAGTACGCAGTTTTAACTAACTCAGATCGCGCAATTAGATCACTTATCAATATAAATATATTATATCTGCCTAATCACAATCTCAATAATATACTAGCGTTCAGAATATAATCCTCCTACCTTGGTTGAATACTCAATGGTTCAATCAACTTTCAGATATTCGGTTAGGCTCGAGTGCAATAGTACTAATGGCGAGATCTCCGTGATTCCTTGGTAGGCCGTCAAATTACACGTCTAACTTTTCCGAACTGAACTTTCTCTAAATTGCCATCATTGCTCACTAAACTTTCTATCCTTTTAAAGGTTATCTTATTTGCATCTATGCTTCGTTTCACTTCTTGGATTTGGGTTGGAAAAGTTTTGCCATTAATCGTGGCCGTCAAAGAACGTAGAGGTTATGTTAGAAGAAGAACGCGAGAGATGTCACACGCTTTTAACGACTTCACGCCGATAAAAAGTTTTAAAATTATGTATGATGCCCTGGTCGAGTGGCTGAAGTTTTGAGGTTGAGTTTGGAGAGAAAAATTGAAGTTTCACATTTGATAAAGGTGGTGCGTTATTGTGCACAGTACAGTTGTCTAAAAATAAGAGAATATGTCGTTTTTCTCTTTTCATATCCGAGTTCAGTGAGACCAACCATTCATTAAAGAGTTCGGTGGTCATCCATGCCTTCTTGTTTGAGCAGTATTTGGTAGGGAACGAGTTTATGCCCTTGAAACACCGAGGTTTTGCAGATTTTCCTATGACGAGAGGAGTAATCTTTTCTGAGCCGTCCATGTTTACAGGCAGTAAAATAGTTAACCTCTCTTTGCTATGTTTTCCTCCATGGCATTTTTCTTTTTTGAATGTAAATGTTTTTTCTGGTAAACACTTGAAAAAGAGTCCGGTTTCATCTGTGTTGAAAATGTTACGTGGTTCGTACTCCTTTATTAGATCCGAAAGCGAGTTCTGCCACTTAGAACAAACGTTAATGTCGACACTTGAGCTTTCCCCGCACATTTTTTTGAAAACTATCCCATTCCTTTTCTTAAAATTTGTAAGCCATCCCTCGCTAGCCGAAAACTCGATTCCTAATTCTTTGGCGAATGCTTTAGCCTTTTCCTTCAATAAAGAGCCACCCATCGGAATATTCTGTCCTCGACACTGTCTCATCCATGAAACTAAACACTGTTCAAGACGTGGAAAATTACCTTTACTAACGCGTTTTCTCACTCTACTCGAAGATGTACTTAAGATTTTCTCTTTATTCTTCAGAATAGTGGAGAGCGAGCTCAGTGGGATTTCAAATGCTTTGGCTACATCGACCTTCCTCTCACCTTCTTCAACTGATTCTATCACCGTTTGCTTTTCAGAAATTGTTAACCCGCGGTCACTCGCGCCTGTTTTTCTACCGTCATTACTCGCGGGGTGTAGAGATCACCCCAAACTCTTAATACGTCTATTTAAGTATGAAAAACTTTTTAAGTCAATTATGATATATATTTATGAAGTATAAGATGTTTTTTGTATTAAACTAACAAAATCGTTAGATTTATTGCATTCAAATGAGACTAGCATTAATTTAAACTAAACCTACAAAATTTTCATTTTGAAGTACACAATTTTATATTTTTTCATAAACCACAAGTAAAACGTATATATACCAGTATTACATATACTTTATAATTAATGATAAGAATAGTAAAAAGTAGAAAAATAATATTTTGATCATTTTTCAAACATTCAGAGCAGACTGTACTCATATGCTTTAAGCACATATTTTTCTTAAATTGAAGACAAAAACAAATAATTTTTACATCTTTTACCCGTGGACAAACAGTGCAACACCCCTTTTTTGGTGGATTAATGCTCTTTTATTATATTCTGTGTCAGTAAAGCTTCTTTTGAGTGTTTTGTTAAGGTTTGGGAGTTCCGATCTCATATCCCACTGTAGCTGCACAAAATCCATTCAAATCTCATCTAATAATATTGAATGTCTCATTTATTTTCAGGAAGAACAGAATGATAGACAAAGGAAGCATTAATTCCTGCAGTATTAAGTAGACGATAAAATATTCGCAATGGCCAAAGATTACATATCCGTGATACATCATATATACTGCACATTTCATCAGTGGTATCAACATTACCTGTATTATAAAAATTTACAATTTCATATTTCATCTCTCCTACTTTGGTTACGAAATTACGCTGTCATCGAATTCACTTAGTTCATCTTGACAATCTGTTGATACAGTATCTAATAGACGACGAAGTTGCTATTTCTCCCTTTCCCATGGAGTTTTTGTCATAATTTCTGGAAAATGTTTTGAAAATTTTTTTTTAAAAAAGTTATATTCTACAATTATTTTATAGAATTATATTATTTTTATACCACATGTACTGAAATTTTAAATAAAATATTCATGCATATTAATATATTTGAAAAAAAAAATGTAAACGGAAAGATAGATGCTTCGAGTACGAAAATATAACTCAATCACTCGCGGGGTGTTCTCAGCACCCCAAATAAACTTTTGAAGGTCGTTACATTCTAATCCTCCTAGTGAGATTGATTACCACAGGCCTGAAGGTTCAATGAACTAAAATGGGCAGCTACAGAAAAAGTCGTGGCTCTGCGCATTCTTTTTAGAATTGTAGGAGGCTTTTCTTGTTGCTGGGGTGTACAGAACACCCCGCGCTAGTGATCGCGGGTTAAGCACTTGTACTTTTTAAAAGAAGACATGCCATTCCTTTCGCGTGATAAGTCGACAGTGAGGTGAGGGGTAAAGTAATGGTCCAAGGTTTATCGAAATTAACAGGTAGGAAACGTAAATCACCACAACTTTAGTAAAATAATATTTTTAATTTTAAATTTGGAATCTAAAATGAACACAAGGCGTATTCGCAGTTCACACTCAGCTACGGGGTATACTTAATAGCAGGGGTCGACAACTACGGCACGTGGATCAATTCTTAGTGGCACATTACCACTCTTTTTAAAAAATAATAGAATAAAGTTAAATCCCTGTCTCTCCTGTCTTTTCCTCGTACATTTTTATATAAAGGTTTTATTTCTCGCTTTCAATTCTCTGCCATAAAACGATTCTGCTGAATTATCTTGGATGTAGTTTGAGTGCTTTATTTAAAAAACAACTGTTTAAATGTGACTCATTATTAGTAATAAATACTCAACGCAAATCAAAATTATTGTGCAATACTTGTAAAAGGAAGCATCACTCATTACTGCACAGTGAATAAAAAAGAAAGCAGTTTTTCCTTTATCCATCTAAAGCTTGAGTATCAAAGGAAAAAAAAAAACAGATGGCTTGGGAATAAATCAAAATTCTGCTTAGCAAATACCGGAAATATAATAAACAAAAAGTAGTTATTCTATCATCATGCACAATTTAGACTGATAATAAGTTCAGTAAAAAACCTCTCGTGGGATAATTAGGTACAGGAAGTGAATCTAACTTCATAATATTGAAGGTTCGAATTATATCGAGAGTTTTATAGGATAACTTCGAATTATCGCGTGTTGTAGTCTGGCCAACCACAAATTTTACTTCGAAATATTGAGAGTACCAAAACGTATGGTTTTAGTTCGAAATAGCAAGAGTTTTTCTAGGGGCCGAGCATATACTTCGAATTAGCGAGAGGTTCGTATTATCGAAAGTTCGAATTATCGAGAGTCGACTGTATATATTGGAAAATAATATCATATCAAACAATAAGATAGTAGATGTAAAAATACATGGTATCATACAAATATTAAAATACTAATTTTGTATAAAAATCTACTCTGGCGCCATAAGTAATACACAACATTTTGAATATATGAAATACATTTTTTAAAAAGATAAAAAAAATATAGACAGTAATAAAATGAAATTATTAAGAATATGAAGATGGTGTACAACAACTTATATGCACTATTCAACACAATAAACAATATTTTATTTCATATGCGTTATAAACTATAAGAATATAAAAGTACACAAAAATTATAAGAATATAGGAATACAAGAATATAAGAATTATAAGATTTAAAGAGCTCTTTAAATAATTGTGAGTCGGAAATGTGGACTCTCTTCTATCATCACCTTTAGTATTTATGTAAAATTTCCACAATATTCACTGTAACTTAACAATATCGCGCGCATACAATATTTTGAATCTCTCCGTAACCTTCTAAGTATTCGTTTCATAGACAAAACTCTTGACTTTCTCTTATATAACACATTCACTAATGTAAACTGTATCACACTACTTATTTTTGAACACATCTCTCTGAGAAATCTGCGTGATCAAATCACAGATGTTCAGGGATGCTAATAAGAAAACAATAAGAAGTGTACATATCAAACTGGACACGTTTGTCCTCTTAATGTTTCAAGACATACAAAATTATAATGATTGTATTCTCCCTTATTCACTGTACAATATCCAAAAATAAGCCCCTCAAGTTATTAAATTAATTTTAAATTTAGATAAGAAGAAAATTTTGAGAAATAGTGAATCTTGATATATGGCCGGTATATCAGAACACACAATTTCAAAATGAAAAAAAATTAAATGACGTGCAATAAGGTTACCGCTGAATAAAATAATTAACAAAGAAATAAAATTCAGTGAAGAAAAAAGAATGCAACGTGACTTTACTTTTGTTTCTTATAAAAATCAATATCACTAGTATTAGTACATTAGTCAATTTTCTAAAAACTTAATTTATATATCTTTCAACTTTAAAACTCCAATTTCTATCATAAATGTTAATTCATCCGACATCTTAAGATAAAATTATGAGAAGTATATTAAAATTTCTCAAAATTTTGTATGACAAAACCTATACACTTTGTTTTCTCAGTTAAAATATAAAGAATATCTGATTTAACACAACTGAATTATAAAAATTAAATATCGTATATTATTATTATTCTTCGTCACACAAAAAGTCTTGTTAACCAAAACTCAGCTACTTCTGTATTACGTAAGGAAAAAATAAATCTCATAAAAAATTATTTTCGAATATTGAAAGAATCAAAATTTACTGAACAGAAATTACAGAATGAGCAAAATTAGTTAGTAAAATTGAATGTAATCTATTTCAAGAATGCTTTTTATTTTTTAGTTTTGGACATTACATATAAATATTAAATCTACTTGATTACTAATATTTAACAAATATTTCATCTTATTAATAATTGATGTACATTGTTTAAATTGGATTTATCAGTACTTACATATTATCACAACCTTTTGGCGACATTATATGAAATGAAGCATATGATTGCCATTTCAGCGCACATGACAGATGCGAAATTGGTATTGCCATATATGCAAGTACTAATTTATCTTATAACCCAGCATCACTCACGCGAAAAAAATGGCCTAAAGTTCTTGCGCAGGGTATCTCTCACACCCAAGGATGTTTACGTTCTGGTTTTAACGTAAAATTTGTATAAAAAAGAAAGAAAAGTAGGAAATACAATACGTTTATTACATTTTTCACTCTTAAATTTAGTTTTTCTGTTCTTTTTATAAGGGCATTCAGTACATTGTTTATATACATTTCCTTAGTCTAATCGTGAGTGAGTGCGATGTTTTCACTGGATCTTAATTTTTTTTTAAATCTTTATTTTATTAAAACTAAACATATAGGAGTAAACTTTATTTTTTAAATTAAAAAATTTTGGAATTTCTTTTTTATTTTTTCTTATTGTTCCAGCGATAGTTTTTTTTCTTCAAAAGTTCATCTGAAAGTGGATAAGATGTGTACCAGTTGTCTCCTTTAAAATTACGATTTTCCCAAATGTTTTTGTTTCTCTCTATATAAAACATTTATTTTCAACATTGTCTCCCTCTTCTAAATTGGAATCGATTTCAGTAGAGGAATCATACTTGCTGTTATACATTTCATCATTTGCTTCTTCCTCATAACCGTGAAGAGAATTTTTTCATCTGAAAATCTTTCCTTTTCTCTGTCCCGTGATCATGCCGGTATGATCTGTAACTTATTGAATTTGGAATGATTATAAACCATAAATTTTGGGATATTTTATTAGAGCAAGGATTTTACATGAATTTTGAAATGGAGTTAGGCTTAACAGTTAAAATCAACTGGTCCTAAAGGAACGTAGAGAAAATTTTGGTATTTACATAATATCGCAACAATGCCAACGTTCAGAATACTTCACCATGTTGGCGACCCTGATCTTCCATGTGTTGTACACGCTTAATTGACACAACCATGTATTTCATCATATATAATCTCGACAATAAAGTTGCGATAATATGTAAGTACCAAAAATTAATACAGCTTTGGTACAAAAACTCTTGTATGAAGGCATGTTGTATACGAGTAAAAAACATAAGAAATTTGAGTAAGGAAGACCTGTGTACCTAGGGCCACCCCATTTGATTTGAATAACATTTAGTTCTAAGTTTTATTACTCAGTTGGGGGTGAGTGGGAACACAAATTCCTACTTTGGCATTAATTTTGAAATTTTTCAAAAGAAAGCTGTGGTTAGTTATAAATGTAAAAAACATTTTTACATAGTCCGAAGTAAAGTTCTGTAGCTTATCTCTTTTTATTATCGTACAAAGTAAATCAAAAAATTTTCTTTGAATTTTTTTTTAGTACATAATTTTGTTTGTAACATTGAGTACTAAATAAGATTTTAAATAAATCCTCTCTCCATGTGGGTTTTCTGCAGAAGACATTTTGTATAAAATTACCTAGTCTTGTACCTGGGGCCACATAGTTGCCTTGTACCTAGGTACAATTGCAATTAATATTCTTTATGTTATTATTTCATTGAAAAAATTTTCATGATAAAAAGAGGAAAATGGTCTTAATTATCTGAATTAATTTTATTAATTATTTATTTATTATTAATTTTATTATTATTTAATAATTTTTATTATTATTGGATGTTATTAAAATGAGAGGAGTGTATATTTTGTTCTGAAACTTTCAACATACTTGATTTATAAAAAAATATGTTAGCTACCATTATTGTTATTATTCAGGATTATTATTTTGTTTATACAAACATAAGAATTCATTTAATTAACAAAAAACCCAATTTTTATAGATATGAAAATAAAATTATAATTCTAAATCAGGTTTTTACGATATTTCAATTAAATTTTTAATTTATCAATTTTTCTCTCTCTTAATGAGCAATTATAAATTCCTAACTTTTTTAGATACCTAGAAATCCTGACTGAATAAAATGGTCAAAACCTAATGCAGATAATATAAGAATGATCAGATATTGAAGATTCTCACATTCCACTGATGCAAATTCTACCGTAACGGATGTAAGGGATGCTATTGAAAAGGGGGATCTTTGTTTAACAAAAATACAAGGCAAAAAACTAAACACTTTTATATGACAGAAATAATAGATGTTAAAAAAGAACACAAGAGTGTTAAATTTCTGAAGAATATTGCACGTTCAAATAAGTTTCTTTATGATAAAGAAGAAACTTATAAAATTAGCAACAGAAATATTGTGTTCAAATTGCCCAAATCACAATCTGTTGATGTTTCAGAACGACAATGTATTAAATTAAATGTTGGATGAAAATATGTGTAATTTATTAATAATTTGGCACATTACAATTTAAATGGTTACATGATAAATCAATGTATTAGCTGATATTGTTTCTTTTATTAAATTCATGTGTGTATGTTTGTTTTCTATTGATTACGGAGTGAAACCTATTTGTGAATTTTTTTAAAACCTTTTATTTCACGGAATTTAATATTTTAAGTACTTATATTTACAATTGGATCGTAGTTAGTATAATGATAAGTGCATATTAGTTTCAAGTTTTTAAACAGGCCAGGGGCTCTGTTTTTGTGCATTGAAAAAATATGGCCCTAAGTACACAGGTTTCCCCTACTTATATATTATATCGCAACCTACTTTCAACATTATATGAAACGAAGCACCTGGTTGCCAGTTCTCAGCGTGTACAACACATAGGAAATTGGAGGGTACTTATGAAATATCGCATCAATTGCCAACTCTATTAATAACTCGCCAAGTTGGTAACCAGGTGCTTCATTTCATATAATGTTGCCAATAGGACGTAAGTACCAATTGGAGTTGTCAATTCAGCGAATTATTTATAGAGTTGGCGATTATTTTGATAACACGCAAGTACTGAAATCTGTTCAGTCTGACGTACATGAAACACCATAAATTTAATAAATTACAGTTTAAAAAAAAACTAGAAAAAAATACTTTTATAGTTATTTGTACTAAAAAGTAAAAAATAAATCTCAATATAAGAATGAAATGTGATTAACGAGAAAATATTAATGTCATTGTGGTAAAAGCGTGGGGGTCCTTTGTACTACATTTTTACACTAACTCTGTATTACAGAATAGAACTATTAAGAAATTATAACAATTGATATCAAACACCCTACACTTTTAAATGCAGTTATTATTTTTCCATTTTCCCCACATTCCAATTTCCATAGTTTATCTGCTTTTCCTGGCATTTCTAAATACCTTGTGTTCTGTTTTTTAATTTTGGCACTCATAATTTTCTAATTGGTTTTCTACAAAAAAGTACTTACATTTTTGCTTCATAATGTAATTCCTCTTTTGTCAGGAATAAGCCATTCTTTTAAACTATTTTCGTATTGTGTTCTTATTGCGAGACCATCATCTTAGATTGAAAACTATTGGATACCAAAATCTTATTTGCAGCAATTTCAAAACCATTCCTTAAAGATATTTGGTGTGTAGTGTACTGATATATATATATTGTTCCAATATGTGGTATTTTTGAACAGTAGTTTTTATACATGTGAACTTCAAAAAAATACATGCCTCTCTCTTCTCACATGTGTAATATTTAGAAAATCATACTTTTTAAACCTTTTATTGTGTTTCTAGATTATGAATGTCTTTATTCTTAATTTGCATTAATATCATTTCTACTGTAAGCAAATAATTCAACATATATTACATTAAAACAATGAAGTTGACTATAGTATCGATTATATAGTGTTTATAAAAAATCAATAAAAAATAACTTATAGATGAAGGTATGTTGTTTCAAAAATCTCACTTATATTCTTGTTTATTTTTTTAATGTGTCATATGTATGTGTCCAATTTCCAGAATAAATATTTCAAAAAATCATTTTGGTTTGTTTTATTTTTCTTGTTTACATTGAATCACATTGAGAAAAAAAAAGGCATTGAAAATAAAATGCTGTATATTGGATTATGGTTCTACTGGTTTAATTGTTTTTACGTTCTTCTAAGGACTGAAATTTTTAAGTATTTTAATTTTTGATTAAAAAAACATTAACTTAAAAACTATATTATTTGTTTTCTTAGGTGATAAGAGAGTATAAAATCAGTTGATATGAATAAAAAACTAGCTTAATTTGTAATATATATTGCAATGCATTTTTCTATATTTCCATCTGGATGAATGTGTTTCTATTTAAACAAAACAATTCATAAAAAGTACTTACACACCTGGGCCTAATGAGTGTTATTTTAGTCAAAAGGCTTTTTCTTCGTTACATAATATGTAAAAAACTATTTCTTTCTTACTTTGTTTTGTGAAATTTTTACTATATAAAATCTGTTATTCATCCTAATGTTTCCAGATATTTCTATTAACTTATTATTGAAAGACTGAATTTAAATAAAAGTTAATTTTCTGCTTGTATAGGATTTTAAAGAAACAATATAATTCTTTTAGAAACATAAATATAACTTGTAATAAACCAAATTGCTTCTGGACTAGTTCAAATGCTTACAAATTTGTTTTACTATTTCATCGAATCTACTTTTCGTTATTTTCAAAGATTTAAATCTGAGGTATAAGTTCGAAGACAAAGTTTTTGATCAAATAATAGTTGTATTTTTTTTCTTAAAGTAAAATTTTTGTTGGTATTGGCGCGACATTATATAAAACTAAGTACATGGTTGCTAATTCAGCGCGTACGAGATACATGGCGAATTATCTTGAACGTTGGCACTTTTGCGATGATACGCAAGTACCTTTTTGTAACACAATAAATGCAAAAAGAATTTAGATTTTCGAAGTTAAGTGGTAAATACTTCATAAAATGTAAATTAAACAATATATAATATGGAAAAAAATTAAACTTACAACTTAAGTATAACATATTTAGATCCCTTTAAATTTGATTTGATGTATGTTTTTCAATTTCTTCTATTAGCTTGCACTGTCTATTTATTTATTTATTTATATATTTGTATATTTATTTATCTTGGTGGAATTTTCAATCGTTAATAAAATACATTTTAAAGCGCTGAATTGAGCTGAAATTTTATATACAGGATCATTTTGGATGACAATACAATAATTTAATTATAATTAATAAAAATTAAATGATTAAAACTAATTATTCAAAGAATTACAAATACAGCCACGTTGGCGACTTAGCGACCCTTTTAGCGACTTGTGTCAAAACTTGAAAAGGTATTTTTCTCACGTGTTAAAGCATTCAGTAGGATTGAAATTAAAAGGACAATACGATACTTTAATGATAATTAAAAAAAACTAATTACCACTTAATGTTGTGATTCTGTCCTATGTATATACATATTTATATTAATTGTAACTCTTTAATAAAAAGTAGCTAAAATAAAATTTTTCGTTTTTGATCTAAGTAGGAATCGACTTAAAAACTATTTTTTTATATTACTTGTTATGTTAAAAATTCGTATTGGATACAACAGTATCGAAAATAAATAACATACAAACTCATATTTGATCCACAAATACTCATAAATGAGTGCATTACACATTCATTTAGCTGTTATATTCTCAAATTTGATCCAGTAACAGGTTCAAAAATGAGTATGTGATATTTACAATTTTGAGTATGTAGTCGTTGCCAAAACATGAATAAAAATGAGAATGGGCTATTCTCAAATTTGAGTATGTTTGCATCGGAGCTATTTTGAGTATGTGACGTATTCAAAAGTGAGTATTTTGTACTCAGTTCTGAATACCGGTTTTTCGCAGTGAATAAAGCTCATAATTTTTTAATTCTTATCAAGACATTCTCATCCTTTTCAGAGCTGGGAAGTGTTGATACGAGTGATTAAGAACTGCTCTAGGTCTCTTAGAAGAGCTAGGAATAGAATTGTCGTAAGCCGGGATTTCCCTGATAGATTCATTTGAAATCTGTGGTAACCGGTTGAAGAAATTTACTGATTGTTTTTTGATGAAATCAAGAAGCGGCGGAACATTAAGATCTTTATGCAAGACTTCGTTCCTGACAAACCAAGGTACGTTTGCTGCTCTACGCAGTTGAATGTTTTGAAAAGTGTGCAATCTTTTCAGGTGAGTAACTGCCGCCCCTGCCCAGATGGTAGAAGCGTACAGCATGATGGGGCGAAGAATGGCTTTATATAATAGAACCTTGTGCCTTAATGCGAGCTTGCTCTTGGGAGAAATCAAGTGATTTGGAGTGCTTCTCATTCCAGCCGCCTTTTGGTGGGCGGAACGGATGTGTTTAGCAAAGTTTAATTTAGTGTCAAGTATTAAACCTAGGTACTTATATTCAGTAACCCAGGAGACAGGCTGGATTTAAAATGTTGACATGCGGGAGGTTTCCGATGCACCGCTGTCTCGTAAAGAGGAGGCACGCGCTTTTAGATGCATTAACCTTTATTTTCCAGTCGTTAAGCCAGGTTTCAAGTTGAATGACATAATTTTGTAGCCGCTCAATGATATTGTGGTTAAAATGGCAGTGTCGTCCACGTCAGCCTTGGGAATGTCGTTGATGCATAATAGATTAAAGAGCTTGGACCCTAATAAAGATCCTTGTGGTACCCCATTGAGAATTGGACGCGGGGTGGAGAGACTGTTTACAACTCTTACCCTAAATTCACGGGAGTTTAGGTAGGAGTGTATAATTTTGATGAGTTGGTCCGAAAACCCAAGTCGCATCATCTTGGATAGCAAGCCATCATGCCAAATTTTGTCAAAGGCTTTGTCTATGTCCATAAAAAGCATACCCGTGGCCTGTTTATTTTGAAAGCCGTGATGAATCAGCTCAGTAACTCTTAGTAACTGAGTTACTGTGGAGCACTGTGTGACAAAGCCATGCTGTTCAGGAATAATAATATTCCTGGCTATGCAGTGCTGATTGAGGCGATTCAAAAGAACAAATTCGTACGCTTTGCTCAAGCTACTGAGTAGCGAGATTGGACGGTAATTTTGAGGTCGAGTATCATCAGAATTGGGTTTAAGTATGGGAACCACCACGGCAGTCTTCCAATTCTTAGGGAAATGACAGTTCTCCTTTAATAGATTGAACAGCATGGCAATAGAAAGAACGAATTTGAGGGGGAGATTTTTAAGGATGCGATTTGTAATTAAATCCAATCCAGTAGATTTATTGATCTTAAACAATTTAATATATTCCTGTACTTCCCCTGGCGTTGTTTTTTCCAGGTCTAGACATGTAGGAGCGTCCAAAAATCTTTTAATTTTCCTTTGTGTATGAGCTGTAAAACGTTCGTTTTCAGCTTCAGTGTTGGGTTCGAACTGCTTTTGAAGGCTGTCGGCAATCACTTCCGCCTTCTCCAGAGGGTGATTTGCTACACTGCCAAGTGCGCCCTTTAGGGGGATGTTTTGAGGCGGTTTTTGAATAGGGAGATTTTCCTCCAAAGAGTGCCTGTCTCCGGTGTAAGTGCCGCTATGTGAGATTCCCAACGAGATTGGGAAAAGTGTCTAATGTCTTTCGTAACCTCACGACTGAGTGTTCGGAATTCAGATTTCACTGCAAGATCTCTTGTACATTGCCAAAATTTCCGAACACGATTTCTGTGGCGAATTTTAGCTTTAATTTCGGAGGGGAGTTTTAATGGGGATTGTTTAAATTTTGGTTGTGAAGCTTCTATAAGAGCTTTAGAGATATTTTCTCCAAGCCTTCTAATTGCAATTTCAAGGTTATCATTGCTGGAGGAAGGAGGTATGGGGAGTGGTTTGTTATTTAAAAGAAATTTGAAGTTCTCCCAATAGGTGGAGAGTTGATCCGGAATTTTGATTAGAGCAGAGCCAGTATATAGAGTAAGAATGACCGGTAGATGATCCGATTCAAGATCATCTATAACTCTAATATCATGAAATAGCTTTGTAGCGCGACGTAAACATAATTCTCAATCACTCGCTCGGTAAGTTGGCTTTCGTACTACACTGCCATCTGCGAGGAGAAGCAACCTTTACAGCATAAAGAGTCATGAGCATGTCGGTGACGCGAACCCATAAGATTTTCCCCTACCAAAAAGTGTCCAACGCGGGTAAAGAAGTTTTCACTTCAAAAAAAAAAAAAAATGAAGTAAATTATTTAAACAAACGAAAAAAGATTCAAAAATGGATTAAAACCTGATAGACGTTATTTCTCAAAATATGGTGCCGCCGAAGTAGCCTAGTTTTTAAGGTCACGAACTTCGGGGCTGGGGTATCATTAGCTCGAGCCTAGTGCCACTGAAGACCTGCTGTGTAAAAAAAGCTGACGCACGTTTAATTTCTCGAGGTTCAAACGTCCCCTCATTGGTGTGGAAGTTAGGATGCCAGCTCAGGTGTCATCTTCGTCACTTGATCATAATTCAAAATTATGAGGTCCGTTGCCAATAGCCCTCGTTATAGTATGGCGTTAGAAAACTCTTTCTTTCTCATTCCCATTATATGCTAAGATACATACAATGATATTTTTAGAAATATTTTTTCTTGCTTAACCCGTTCAAGACCACGATCACATACACAGATAAATACGCTTAACGCGAAAACGCTCAACACGAAATATCGGTTAACACGAAGTAATACAACGGTCCCGACAAACTATTAAGTATTTTTGTGCATTTTTTCTCTTAACACGAAACGGAAATCGCTTAACATGAAAAGATTTCCCTTCTGGGAATGAAGAAATTACGGAAAACCCAGACACTTAATGAAATGTTTGAGAGAGTTTCTGTGTTATTGTGGGCTGCCCTACTGTACCCTCGAAAGAATTTATTGCAGTAGACGTGAATAATGTGTGCACAGCCCCAATTATCACAAAGACATTTTGGAGTTTGTTCAAAGCCCAAAAAATATCACTGATGCAGATTCTGACGACGAAAATGGAACGAAATAAAAAGTCATGAAAAATATGTGCAGTTATTTAGACGCGTATTCAAATGATGAAATGTCGACATCGGCACTTTGTTGACAATTTGATGCTAAAAGAACACAATGCAAAGAAAAATAGTTTTTCCCAAAAACTCACCAAATGTTTTGTTTTCAAAAACTTGAAAATGATATTAAATTTCATTAAGTTCTTGCTTCATTGCTTTATATCAAACACATGCATATATACACAATATATGTAAGTAAAATGTACTCTAATAAACTAAATTTTGTTGAATTAATGTTTTTCTTGCAATATCCTTTAACACGAAAAATTATTTCAGTCCCTCTCGGTTTCGTGTTAAACGTTTTTTCACTGTATGTGATCACTTTGGGCCATGGTATCATATGTGAGATTGCTTTTCCCCCGTTCTAAGGCCCGTGATCACACCGGTGTGATCTGATTTGTTATCTTTTGGTGGCCGCGGTAGCCTATTGGTAAAGGTATTGGATCGTGGTGGCATGTCACAAGTTCAAGCCCAGTACCACTAAGACCCCCTTGTGGGGGAAGCGATGTCCATTAAAATCTGTCAAGGCTCAAATGTCCTCCCATTGGTGTGGTAGTTAGGAAAGGGGTTGCCAGCTCAGGTGTCGTCCTCGTCACTTGACCATGATTCAAAATTACGAGGTCTTTGAAAAGTCTCGTGTAGCTGAAGATGTGACGTTAATATTCACTCACTTGGTAACGTATGGAATTTAGAATGATTATAAACTAAAATTTCGGCTTATTCAGTAATGATTTTGTATGAATTTATAAGTAGAATTAACAACAGAAAAACTCACCCGATCCTGAACGGTTTCAGCATAAAAAAAGAGTATTGTTTTGAATAGGGTTTTTAAACTGAAAAAGATTTTTAGATCTCAAAAAAATATTTAAGGTAATACTTATAAAAGTCTTACAAAAGATAAATGTGTGTCCTGATACGTAGACACTGGTATATGTAGATGTTGTTCTGGAAAGTAATATTGGAGTCCACACAAGCTTGTCTTTTTCTGGATTTAATGGTAACACAACAAACTTGAATAAAACAAAAACTTAGTAATTTTTCAAAAATTAAATCCTTAATTTAAATATTAAACTGAAAATATTCTAATTAACAACGGCACTCCAGAAAGCCGAAGCCAAGATCAAGATTTTAAATGGAAAATGTCCGAGATCAGAACAACAGCTACCAAACGCGCTGAAGCCAGGTTTTCGATTCATGTAGGATCAGCTACATATCGTTTTCGTCGGGATACACCCCACGGGGGTCTGAGTGCAGTGACCGATACGCTCCGCCCACGCAGGGGACGATGTTTAAGATTTTCACACAGGCAGTATCTCCTACATATCTTTTTTCGTCGAGATACACCCCACGTGGGTCTGAGCGCAGTGACCGATACGCTCCGCACACGCAAGGGACGATAATTCACAACATCCTGCCCCGGATAAACCCAAAAGGGGGGTTCATAACATTCCATGTATTCAAGCAATTAAATTTTAAAATGAAGCATTTCTTGGTTTCAGCAAAGTTAAAATTTTTAAAAAATATTATACAAATTAAATAATTAAATATTCTAGCAAATTTCAATGCACTTTAAAAATAACACTTAAACAACAAAATATCCTGAAATTTAAAAAGAAAAAAAAAAGATTTTTATTATACAAATTTTAAACATTGTCCAAGGAAATTTTACATTATAAATTTCTAACTTATTATTAAGTCACTAACCATGCTACTTATTAACGCTTGAAGTAAGCAAGAATTAAATGAGTAACACATTATTAATAATAACTCAATTCAAACTTCAGAAATTTTGTATAACAATATACATTAAGAAAATATAAAATAGTTCAATACACCATTTTTCAAGAATCCTTCTAGCTAAAGCAACATTTAAAGTAAAATACTAACTGCATTTGAATCTAAACACATAAACATTATAAACAAATACCAAATAAAATTATTTACACATGGATAAGCATTCAAAATATCATTACAAAAATTGCGTTATTCAAGAATGAGTGTAAGAGAACTTTGATATTTACAATGACAACAAATTTAATTATTAGTCCTGGATTTCTAAATTATACAACAATTGTATAGAACGTTTAATTATGTAAAAATCTGTCTTGATTTTATAAGCCCTCCTTTTTGCCATCTCTACCGGGGGAAAAAATTCAAAGAATTTTTCCCAATTTCCAAAATTTCTAGGTAATTGATCAACTTTGATCAAAACAACATCATTAATTTTAAATTGAGAAGCCTTTTCAAATGTGCTAAAATGCGCTGATCTTAAATTTAGCAAATACTCATTCTTCCACCTAGACCAAAAGGATCTCATTAGTTTTTCCCGATAATTAAAAGCCTTAATTAAGCATTTTCTGGAAGAGAGATTGGAATCAAGGTGAAGTCTTACAGGTGGCAGTGAAGTGATTCTTTTCCTATAATAAAATGTGCTGGAGTCAAAAGAATTGATTCCTCTGTTTCACTACCAACGAATTGATTCCTCTGTTTCACTACCAACGTAAGTTATAGGTCGAGAATTGATCATCCCTTCATCTCAGTTAGAACAGTTAATAACTGTTCAGTGGTGAGTGATGATTTTCCAAGTGTTTTTTAGTGCGACTTTCACAGAACGCACCATGCGTTCATAGAAACCACCCTACCAGGCGGCTTTTCGACGATGTAATTCCCTTAATAAGTGAGCAGAGTAAAAAAGTTTTTACATCTGCATTGTTCAACACTTTCCACATTTGTTGAAGCTCCCAAATTTAGCACGCTTAAAGTTTCGGGCATTATCTGAAATCACCATGGAACACAAACCGCGTCGAGCAACAAAACGTCGAAGGCAAGGGAAATGTGTCAGTAGCAGTAGCGCACACAGAAATTTTCAAGAGGGGATGGGGGGTCCGGGGCAAAGTTTACCATTCTTGTATCATGCTCCTTTCGATTTTGTTGATTTTTAGGAACAAAAACAGTAAAAAATAATTATTGAATAAATAATTAGCATTAATTTAAAAAAATTAATCATTATTAACAAATACTTAATTTAAATTTTATGTACTATATAAAATTATAATCAATCGGAAAAATCAAAGGGGGTTTGGGGGTCCGGACCCCAGGACAACCTGTGTGCGCCACTGGTCAGTAGTCATACTACCGACCAGCTCTAGACGAATACTTCTTGTTACGGCACAAGTAATTAACAGTATGTACTGTATGGCATCGCTGTCTTTGACGAATAACGGTCCCGCAAAATCAATCCTTACAACTGAAAAGGGAGGTGACTCCGTCACGCGGACGTCTGGAAGAGGAGCAATAACTTGACACTTCCCGGATTAGAGTTAAATCTCTTACAAGTAATGCACTTTTTCGGGAGAGACTTTATAGTCTGACGAGCTTTTAAAATCCAGTATTTCTCTCTCACCTGCACCAATGTGTGAGATACACCAGAATGAAATACTCGTTTATGTGACTCCCAAATTAACAATTCAGTTAACCTAGACTTGCAAGGGAGAATAATAGGATGTTTCTCATTCGCTGATAAATGAGTTGTTTTTCCTAGTCTTCCTGTGACTCGCAGAGCCCTGTTGTCATCCAGGAAAGGGTTAAAGCACAACAACTTCGAGTCCTTTTGTAAAGTTTTATTACTTTTCAAGCAAGTAATTTCACTGGTGTAAAAATCATTTTGAGTTACTTTCACCCAAAATATTTCTGCATTGGAAAGCTCTTCCGCTGCTAGAGGACCCTTTACGATGTCTTTCCGTCTGTGTTCACAAAACGAAAAATATAAGCTGTAATTCTTAATAGCTTAAGCAAACTACTATATTTGTCTGGATCGATAATTCTCTCGTGTGTAATTGTTAAGTTGACAATAAGACTGGACTTCAACTCAACAGTTTCAGAATCCATCGATTCAAATCCTTCCAATTTGGGCCAAATGTTTTCAGAATCTTTTAACCATGCAGGACCATGCCACCATTTTTCGGAATTTATAAGCTCTTTGCTAGATAGGCCTCTAGTCAATAAGTCAGCCGGGTTTTGCTTACCACTGCAATGCCTCCAAGACATAGGGTCTGTGTTTCCTTGAATTTCCGAGATTCTATTTGAAACGAAAGGTTTAAATTTGGATGCTGAGCCCTTCATCCAATATAGCACAATCGTCGAGTCACTCCACAGTATTATTCTTTTAATATCCTTGAAAATTCCTCTTAAGATGTTTTACTAATCTAGCAGCGTATAAAGCACCCATTAATTCTAGCCTAGGAAGAGTTATCTTTTTAATTAGGGGCAGGGGGTGGCTCTCTAGGGACGGACAAACCGGACCCCTGTCGGGGCTGCAAATTTTAGGGGCGGCATTTGGATGAAATTGAAATATATTTTTTTGTTACTAAAAAATTTGACATATTTTCAGAAATATTGTGAATTTGGTATTTCATTTGATGTATCTAATTTCTTGACTTTATACTCTGTATGTTTAAACTCAGTTTCCTTTTATGGTGCGACATGAAGGGTTCGAGGCCTGAGCTTATAATAAATCATGCAATTTTAATAAGACGTCCTCTTAAGACATCCACAGTGTCAGCTAGCCAAAAGGGGACAGGGATAGTAGGAGATTTTCGAAGATAGAGAGCCACAAAAGATGTTTTATTTTAGTCTTGAATGCAGTTACTTAGTTAAAATAAACGTTTGTGACTCCTACAACCAGCAGACTGTTTGTGAATAGGGTGTGTCCG
>BMAV01005245.1:0-35246 GCA_019973955.1 Trichonephila inaurata madagascariensis
GATTTATTTTCCCTTTTTTCTCCAAAGTAAATTTCTGGGAAAGAAAGGACATATAAATTAAAAAATGGCTAATTTTTTGTCATTTTTTTTACATAAAAAAAGTTTTTTAAATTTTTCAAAAATCCCCATTTAAAAAATATTTTTTTTTGATTTTCAAAACCTCGTTTTGTTATACTAGCATGTCTTCAATTACCCCCCTACCGGCATTAGGAAAATCTGAGCAAGTGGGTAAAAAATTTAACACTGTTGTTAGACATATACTATCATAACTGCAAGAAAAAACTTTTTTTTTAAAAAGTTTTTCCCCTTCAAACTATGCTATACCCGAAATACAATATCCTTTTTGGATTTTTTTTGATAAATAAACCCTTTCTTTTCATTCGTAACTTTTTTAAAAAACTAAATATGATTATAGCCCCACAATGTAAAAGAATAAGCATAAAAGTCACCATTAAACCATTCATTTCACCAAAATTTGCTCAATTATATTTTCACTAAAACTGTTTTTAGATAAAAATTTTATCCTCATGTACAATTTTAAAGGGTTTTTTTTGGCCTTTTTATGTGTTATGTTTTAAAAAGATAAAAATTTTAAAACCGGGGTTCAACTTTTTTCCTATTTTTCATTTTTTGAGTGAGTGATGTGTGGGTTTTTTTGGCAAAAATTTTTTGGCTAAGCTCTAAACTACTTTTAAGTATTAAAAGTATAAAATTAAAAAACATTTTATGTTTAAAAATGTAAAATCTCATTTTAAAAAAGTTTTAAAAGCAAAGTTAATAAATTTTGTGGGGTTTCCAAAGTCAGAAAAAGTGTTTTTTCAAATTATTTAAAAGGTAAAAAAAAAACCTCTTCTCTTTTTAACACAGTTTTTTGTTGGATTATCAAAATGTAGCAAAACACGATCAGGTTTAAAACCCAAAATCTCCCTTTGGGTCCATTATATTTAAGCATATTTTTTTGGGTTGGTTAGACCTTCCCCCTCCTATCAAAACCTCCCCATCCCTGTGTACTGGTAGGTGCTGATTTTCAGGTCTAAGAGGGCCCTTTAATTTTTTATTTTTGGTTTTAAGTGTAATTGTTCCTTGGAGGATGTTTTTTCCGGGTTTTTTAAGTTTCTTTGCATCCTGGGGTCACAGGTATCTTTTGGGTGCAGTGGTGGGTTTCAAGAACAAAAAATTTGGGTGAGGATTTATCATTCCCAAAAAAATTTCAACTGGTAAGAGGGCCGAGTTTATTCAAAATTAGTGAAGGGGGAAAATGGGACATTTTGAATTCTCCAAGGCGATGGTTACTTTTCTTCTGATGCTAAGTGTATAATGGATTTTTGGATTAAATACTTTTCCAACAAAATGGATGCAGGCATAATTCTTGCAACACAGTGTCGTACTTGTACAACCGCTGAATAAGTAATTCCTTTCTTTTCTTTTTTCCCTACGTTCACATCCCGTACTAATATAAAAAAGCGACATTGAATATTGTAAGAGTCAAAGTCACATTCAAAGTTATCTCAATAACATTGCACTAAAAGCTTTTTTAAGCTCCATTCCTGTATTAATTGTGTCATCTGACGACCCATTGATATGTCACTGTTCATAAACAGCAATATCCTTCTTGAATTGTTATGGTTACTGAAATATGTGATGCTCCAAAACTTTTGACAGAAAAAGTGCCAAACTTTTTGAGTATTTCAGTCACACACTTCTTAATCTTGGGAACTTAACCAACATGGGTGGTGTTTATTAAATTTTTTAAAAAACGAGGATGTTGGGCGGTCCGAAATTTTTACCACAGTCAAGTGAGAAGATAACCAAGCCGACTTCCTCTCCAAAATTCCCGACCCCCCTAGGGGAAACTTTACCCACATACATATGTCCAAAAAAAGAAAAATTCGTCAAGGTAACAAACAAAAAACTGTGAAAACGATGAACTTTCAATGTATTGCCCAAAATTTGCCGGACATATTTAAAAAAAAGAATACGCCAAAAAACAAAGGGGAAATATTTTAAGTTTTAGAAAAAGTCATAAAAAGTTAAATGCTAAATCGGGGTAAAAACAAATTTCCCCAGAAAAGTCTGTCTAAAAAGGGTGTGACCACTTGAAATGCTTCAAGCCCAAACAAATACCTTACTTTTTTGAAAGGGCCATAAAATATTTGGGCAACAAAAACCCTTTTTAAAGGGGAACTTTTATTCCGGATGGTCCTCGGACAAGGCTCCCCTGAAAAGGGTTTTTCAAGACTATCTCAAACATATTCAAGGGAAATTGAGACCCGGAGAACTTAGGGCCAACCCAAAAAAGGGGATATCTGCCCCCATAAACACCCAAAAAAAAGTTGGGTGATTTTTTTTAATCATTCGGGGCATTCCCACTACCCAAAAAAATGTAATCATCGCCCTAGAAAAGCTTTACATGGCTTCCAGGATCTCCTCCCTTTAGCACTATGAGTTGACAGAACCTGCATCATAGTATAAAGGGCAAAACCTCATCATTACACCATACACCAAGGATTCCTTTGCCCCCAATCTAAAATTTTGAGAGGAGGGCAAAGCAACTCATTTTCTCCCCAGGTGAAGACTAAACGAGTCACTTTGTCGGAAATTCTGCCATCACTGAAAAACACCATCATTTTTGGGGGGGCCCACGACGATGTTTTCCCCCCACTTTCCCTTTTCTGCTAGATGCAGTCAAAGGGATACATCAGACTGAATGCTGCGTTTATAGGCTAGTCTCTGCAAGACTGTTTGCTTGGAAATTCTTCTTCCATACACACTAGCAAGGTCACAAGTAAGCTGAGGAGCCATTGTATGCCTATGTCTTTGTGAACTTAAAGACAAGTAACGTTCCTGTGCAGGTGTCAATGCTCTTTGGTGATCTTGTTCGACCTCCTTAGTGACAGTTTGGCTTGTTTGGAATTGATTCCGATACCGGGAAACCATTTTTGGGCCACTTATAACCACTGAGTCACCATTGCTGGACACTGGAGAACTTGAAGCCTACCAATGACTCCAAATCTCAAAGAATCAACTAAGCAATTGTGAGAAGTCATTCTCACTGCAAACAGACTAATTTTTTTGTTTTAATGCAATATTCACAAAAATGAAGGCAAAACTCCCTTATGCTTGAACGGTCTCAATAAAGTAGTTCTGCAAAAACTAACATTAAACAGCATCTCTTCCTGAAATGAAAGTTGATATTGTACTACCAATTCTTCAAAATATATAAAATACAAATTCTATCCTATTTACTGGAAGTATTTTAAAATTATGACAAAAAACATGTTTGTGGCCTTAATTTTGGAACATGAGTATATTTTACATGCATCGGCCTCCTTTACACGATAGGTCGTCAGTGGCACTAGACTCGAACTCATGACACGCAGGTCACAAGTGCGTTAACCTTGATCACTAAGCTACAGCAGCCACTCATGATCAACACAGGACACACAACACAATAAAGTTTCTTCTAGTAGTATAGTAAACTCTTCTTTTAATTTTAAGCCAGCTTTTCTGTAAATTGTAATAGATATTAAAAAACCCAATGATTTCTAAAAAAAGGAGTAAAAAGTTGGTTTGAATCAGATGCTATAAATCTACATTTCACATCTTGTTTTGGATAAAATAATAGAATACATCATACTCTTTTTTATCTGAAAAATTTGGTTGAATTTTCCTCATTTTCAGTTTCAGAAATTCTTTCCATTCATCAAAACTTCTCAGAATCCTATATTGCCTCTACATACTGACTTGGGATAAACTTGAACACTAAAATAAAAAATTAAAAATGCTTAGAAAATATGTTAAAGAGCATTTGTTACAAATGAACAAATTTTATCAAAAAATATTTATAAGCTAAGCAATCAAGGGAGGGAGGAGAGTTTGGGTTTATGGCACAAAAACCGATTTTGGCTAATTGCATCAAACAATAGTTAAAATATTCAAACACATGATAAAATATCTAAAATTATTTACAATTCATTTTCAGTAGAAGGTAAAATATTAAATCAAATTTAAAAATCATATTCTAAAGACAAAATCAAACAAATCTTGGTGAGGGGTTTTCTCCTACCGTCAGACAAAAATTTAAAATAACGGATATCATTAAAACAGATGAATGAAGACAAATTGAAGCTAAATCAAAATATGACCACATTTAACGTAATTCGTAATAGATATAAAATTGTTAATAGCTAGACTAAAGTTCAAAACAATACATGTTTTATAAAAGCAGAAGGAAAAAAATTACTTCCTACTGTTTTTATGATGGGTTGGTGTTAAAGTGTGTGAATATTCTGCATATTTCCAATGATCTTCCAGTAAAAAATATTCATTCACCCTATATTCAAATCATCTCATCTGGAGATTCTTGTTGAGTTGCACTTTTCCATGGTTTGTGGGGTGCCATTTTTATTTCTATTTTAGGTGTATGTGTTGATATTCTAACAATTTTTAGAATTTTGCTTCAAATTCTAAAAATTCAAATACAGGGGAGATCCGACTATTGCATGAGTGCGTGACAGTTATTGGTTGCAAGAACAGATAGCAGAGTTTCAGTTGGTGGGGCTGTAAATTTGAAAGTTGAAAATGTGTGTGGAAAAAGTTGTTTCATTTGATAAGAACGAAGGAACTGAGAAACTTAAGATTATTGGAAGGAGAAAGAACAGAATTGGGATATAGGATTAGCTAGCTGAGACTTGATATTGTATCTGCGATTGAAGATGTGGACCGTAAAAGGTGCTTGAGTTGAAGATGATGTGGAAACTGCAGGAATAAATGGAGATATATGTGATTTCAGGAGAGAATAAGATGACAATGGTTGTAATTTCAAAGGTGGGTATTTTATTTTTCTAATATTTTCATCCGTTTGGGCTGTAGTGGTTACAGTTGAGGATTTGGCAGCCTGGGCATATATTTGGGATATCTGTGAGACTATTAGTTAACATGCTTCTGGATAACAGATATTTTAATTGTTTTTTTCCCTGGATTTTCTTTTTCTATTTTGCATTTGGGACATAATTTAGAATCAGATGGATCAGAGGTTCCCAAACTTTTTTGTCTCGTAGACGCCTTGCCATGTTTTTTCGGTTTGTGGTAGATCCCTGCTCACGTAACATGGAATTTTTGCAAATTTATTAACTTAAATGTGTTTATGACAACTGATACAGAGCTACTTACATTAAATGATATAAATTTTTAACTGTAGTGAAGTATAGAATTTAAAACTTAAGAAACCTATGCTGATCTCTAATTAATTTAAAATTTAAGTGATACATAAAATAATTGATTCAGAAACAAATGTTTATAATGATATGGAGGAATCTGGTGTTTCAATAACAAATTTTCAACAATTTGTTATCAATTTTGTCAGGTTTAACCCAAAATTTCCTCAGTTAGTAGTCTCCAGCTGACAACCGCGCTGAAACTCCTCACTAGGAAAACTTAAAATTTTTCCCCAATCCCCCTAATTCGAGGTAAATAACGGTATGTCTCTTTACAGCAAAATTGTTGACATCCATTTCTAAACTTTACTCCGTTGCTTCCTATTCCGATCAGTTCCTCTCGTAATATAACATTTTTTTTCAATGTGACCATAGAAATTCATTGCCTTCGTGGGATCCAAAAAGTATTGTAAAACCTTGTTTCAAAATCTTAATAAAGGGACTAGGAAAATTTGTTTAAAATTTCCCAACTTAATTCTGGCCAAAAAGTTGAAAAGGGTGATCCTTGTTTAAAAAATTTTGCTGACAATAACTACAAATTAGCCCATTAAAAATAAGTAAAAAGGGTTTAAAAAGGGAAAATCGGTTTCCATTTGATTAAATTTTCTTTTAAAATTAAAATCCAAAATTGGTTTAGTGGAACTGGTAGACCCCCTTTAAACCCCATGGACCCCCCAAAATTTTTTTCTTGCTGTTTGGGGGCCCCCTTCAAATCATATAGACCCCCAGAGGTCTTTAGACCACTTTGGGAATCACTGAGATGGATGATGCTGTGCACAGTTGATGCACTTTTACTATAGACAGCAATCAAAGGAAGAATGTCCAGCAGATGCACATCTAGAGCAAGTCAGTTGCCCATGGCAAGAAGTTTGCAAATGACCAAATCTCTGACACTTGAAGCAGCACAGAGGTAAAGGTATATATGGTCATATTTGACAGTTTTAGTATCCAGCTTTAATAGTTGATGGTAATTTTGAAGGTTCAAATTAAATGTTTAGCGGAAAAAAATGATAAGTCTTTTTCAATTCCAACTCTCTATTAGCTCACTCTCTCTCTCTCACTATATATATATATAATTATATATTTATCTTGATCAAATTTTCAGTCATTAATAAAATACTTTCTATTCAATCAAGTACAAATAAATTTTTTTAAACTTGTAGTGATGTTAATACAAATATTAATTAATTAATTTAATTTAATTAATTACCGGTTTTCGATGCCAACTTAGATTCGTTTCCGCTGTTGTAACAATGTAACTGTTAAAACAATGACAAAAGTTAGCGTCAAAAACCGGTTTTTCAGCCAAACTAGCCAAACCAGGTGTGCATTGTTACAACAATGCAGACAAATTATGCTCTCTTTTCAATTATTACAATTAGTTCACTCTCCTATATATCATTCAAATTTTCAATTGTTAATAAAATACTTTCTATTCATCCATTCAAAGTAGGAACTGACTTTAAAAAAATTTTTATACTACTTTTATTGTAATTCTACAGACATGGGTCACACCCCGATCAGAAAGCCCTTTGAGAATTTCTGCTTCTGAAGCACACAATAGATCCAGTTCAGAGAAGACAACTCGACAGGAATTTATACTTAATGAGGAGTAAAAATTAAAGGACAGTCTAAAAACGTTTTGGCCAACAAGAAAGTTTTCGTTTGTAAAACGGATGTAGTTCTGATGACCAAGTCCATGAATCATAACTTTTCGACAGATTTCGGATCTCCAGGTATTCTTTTAAGTGCCTTCTGAATAGCAAACAGAGACTTTCAAGACATTTCTCTGATAGTGATAAGATTGAAAAGTGTGAAGTACAAGCAATATTACCTACATTTAAATTGCGTAAAACGAGGCCTTTACCGATCATAGCATATTTGCTCATTAAATCTGTTGAAGCTCAAACATCCTCCCGTTGGTGTGCTGTGGAAGTTAGGAGAGGGGATGCCAACTCAGGTGTCATCCTCATCCCTGAACCATGGTTCAAAATTACAAGGTCCGTCACCGAAAGCCTTCGTGTGACAATATTCACTCATTCGGCAGTGGAAATGCTGCAATCATCCAAATGGTTATGAATGAGATTGATTTCAGCTACGGTAATGTGAGGAAATTATTTACAAAAAACTGCTCTCAAGGAGCCAGCATGCTGGATTCTACGATTACTGACTCCTTTCCAGAACCAAACATGGCATGAATCATGATGTTGAATCTTTTCGAGGAAGAAGATAATTTTTTTGGTCACCTAATTATGGTAAATCTTGGATCTATCAATATGATCCAGAGACCAAAGCGGGATGAGGGGGACTGGAAGCACAATGACCCAACATACCCCAAGCAGCTAAGATACAACAGTCTGCAGGAAAGATGGTACTGTATGTATTTGTATCGTGGACTCATCTTAACAATCTGGTGATGTTTATTACTGTACACTATTAAAAAATTACGTGATGCTTTGATCAGGAAACATCGTCATATGGATACCCAAGGTGTCCACTTTCTAGCCGACAAGGCACTTGCTTACTCATCACGAGGTGCGATTGCATAATCTAAGCGATAAGACAACAATTTTACCTAAACCCTTCTCTTATTTCCTGACAATCTTCTTGTATCCAGTAGAAATCAGACAAATGTCTATCACTTAAACGACATTCGAATGCCTTCTTTATGGGATCTAAATCATGGATTTGTGCAGCTGAAATATCCTTCAACACTTCAGGCTGCTTGACAACAAAGAGCTTTTAAAATTCAGGTTCATCTTGTCCAGTTATCACAGCCATTAGCTAACGAGATATCTAATTTGTCCTGAAAACAGTCCAGGAAGTCTATCCGTCATAAGTAGAGAGCTTAATGATGGAACAAGATGTCTAGTTTTTTGACAAAGTTACAATAATAGGACAAATTTTTAAAAATTCTACATGTTCGAATTCCTAGAGACTGGTTTGTCTACGTTCTCTAACCTTTTTTTTTTCAATTTTTTTCTATCTTTTTGAAGTGATAACTTCTTTTGGCGCGTTTTGTTGAAGAGTGACCTTGAATGAACGTCAGGTGAGTAACACTCATTCGGCTTTTTTCGTCTTTAGTCGGAAATCGTGTTTGGACAAGGTCGTACAGCCTTAAAAAGAAATCCCGTGTCCAAAGGAGGGACGTTTTCCCCCTGTTTTGAGTAATACTCAGCCTTCCATCTTCTCTACTTATATACAGTCAGTCAAAAAAGTATTGGGACACACGACCAGTTCATAGATTTTTATCGTAACATTTTACTTATACAAATGAAGCCCCCAAAAAAGAAGTAAACGTTATTTTGTTAAATACAAATAATAATAATTTGAACAAAACTCATACATTAATACAATTATGGTTAAAATTGAAAATAAAAGAAATCGACTTAAAAAGCGGGCTCAAAAAAGTATTGGGACACTTCCCAATAAATTAAGAAAAAAAATTCAAACTTAGAAATTAATATCTTGTTGGTCCCTCCTTGCTTTTTATGACCTCTCGAAGTCTATTTGGCATGAATTGGATCAATTTTTTTATAAAACGATCTATCGATTTTGGTCCACCCTTTGACCAAATATTTTCTTAAATTCTGCTTGATAGAAATTTGGTGCTCATATAGTTTTTGCTGCAAATAATCTCACACATGTTCAATAGGATTAAGGTCTGGACTTAGTGCAGGAGTTTTAATAACTCTAGGACAGTGGTAGAGGACCCATTACTTGCAAATATCTGCAGTATGTCACGGGTCATTATCTTGGTACAATTTAAAATATCCTGAGATTCCCAGCTTGCTCACACTTTGCGTTAAATTTCTCTTGAGAATGTCAAGATAGACATATTTATTCATTATACCATCAATAAAATGTTAAGTTCCCTAAACCAGAGACAATTGGTCAGACAATTTGGTTACCCCTTCCATATTTGACAGTAGGCCGTAAATTTTTGACATGCATTGCTGTATTTGATTTCCACCAAACTTTTGGTTTGCCATCCGATCCTAAAATGTATGTTATATTTATTTTCATCAACAAAAATTATATTTTCCCAATATTCTGTTGGCTGCCTTACATACATTTTAGCAAATGCCAACCTAGCTTGTCTATTTGCTTTGCTGATGTAGGGTTTTCTTTGAGGTACTCTGCCATGATACTTATGTTTTCTTAAAACATTTCTGACAGTTTCAGGATTTACTGATTTTCCGAACCTACTTTTACATTGCAAAGCCATTTTTAAAGCACCAGTTCTTGGATTAATGTGTACTTGTCTCACAATCCACCTCTCTTCACGTTCATTAAATATCCTTGAACGCCCTGATCTTTGCTTGTTTTCAACACTGTTTGTTTTCTTGAACCTGTTAATGATGTTAAAAACTGTAGACTTACTCAATTTCAATATTTTTCCTATACAGTGAATTGATTTCCCCTCTTTCCAATGACTTTTTACGAGATTTCGCACATCAACCGATATATCTTTGTTTCTCGCCATTTTTTCTATAAATGATCTTATCTGCTGAAACATTTGTGTTTAAACTTCTAGTCTAAAAAAGTAGTGTGAAATTAAATTCTATTGATGCGCTGTATATTTGTTAAATTTCTCATTTTAAAAGTGTCCCAATACTTTTTTTGACTCCACAGTGTGCCTTTGAATTATATTTGAAAAGCTAGATCAAATTATAATTCTATAATACTAATAAAATTTTCCTTATATACTGTATACCAAATGTTAAAATATCACTTAATTCATTTTGTTTTTGTTTTAATGTGATAAATATTTTTATAAATGACTTTACAGTTATGCACGTCAAGTGTCCCAATACTTTTTTGAGTTAGTTTATATTCCCATGTGTATTTATTACTCGGGATATATCAATAAGAATAACCATAAAGAAAAAGTACCATATTTATATTATATGAAAATGTCGAAGGGACAAAATATTTGAGACTTCTGGATAGAGGAGGTTTGAAAATGCCAAAGATATTGTTATGAAAATCGTTTCAACGCAACGTTTTTATTTTTAACTTAATATTGAAAATATTCGAGTTAAAATATTTTAAAATTGATTGCCAATTATCTTGCTTTATAAGCATAACAGAACCATATTAATTAAGCAGTTAATTATTATTATATTATTGTATTGTCATCCAAAATAGTCATGTATATAAAGTTTGAGCTCAATTGAGCACTTTAAAATGTATTTTATTAACGATTGAAAATTCCACCAAGATAAATAAATAAATAAACAAATATATATAAATAAATATACAGAGATTGTGAGCTAATAGTAGGAATTGTGAATGAAGAAATTTAAGGTCATTTAAATTATGTTTGCTTTTTATATTTCCCTCTTTTATTTATTTAAATATTCAATTATAGATTCGTATATTATTCAATGTGCATGTACTTCCTTATAAAATTTTTTTATACTATATAGAGAATGGATGTAACATCAAATACTACAGAATCATTTGGTGAAATGTTGAGCAGAAAATGGACAAATAATCTAATAGTTGCTATTTATATTTCACCAAATCAAAGTGAAAAAAAATCATCGAATTCATTCACAAAAAAATCAGTTGCCTACACTGAACAAATTACCTATGATTTTAAGTGGGGATTTTAATGTAGATTTTTCAAAAGACAGATCAAATTCTTTAGTTGATTTTTTTAAATTAAAATTCAATTTAATTATGTCAAATGATCCAAATGAAAGCACGTCGAAGTACGGAACAACGCTTGACGGAGGTTTTTTTTTTTTAGATATTTAAATATATATATAATATTGAATCTAAAAAAATTATAACCTATATATATTTCAGCTACCATAAACCTATTTTTTTTCTTATGATTCAATTAATTCACAAATATGATTATATATTCGGCAAAAAATATTACTTTATCCCCTTGTTTTTGATTCACCGAACTAATTCCCGAAGTAACATTACAAAATTTGAAGTTTTCACTTCTATCGTGTAGTCATAAGCACACGCACATTTTTTTTTAATTCCTTATTTTTTCTTCAATTTTTCAACTTTTGTTTAAAAAATTCCTTCATTTCTTCACATACAGCTTTAATATCAGACTTCCGTTCCTCTCTCTCAGCCTGTCATTATTCTTTTATTTAACTCTATTGGACAATTTTCCTGTCTTCTTACCCAGGGTAATCGTGGCTAATTTCATCTCTTTCATAATGAGCATCAAGTTTTAAGATGCAGGGGGGGAGGCAATAAAATGGCAACCATATAGAATTAGAGTTTCTGTTCTGATTTCCGATAACTACCCTATTTGAAAGAAGGACATTACCGCGATCTTGATGGATCGTGACTACAAGAACATTGTAAAAGGTACAGAGCAACCATCAGAAGACGACAGCAATAAGAATAAGCATAGCTACTAAATGCTATAAACCGTATTCCCCAACTGTTTGCTTAAATACTACTAAAGAGTTTGAGCTCCTGATATCCGATATGACTGATGGAAAAGAAGTTTGGGATATCCTGCATAAACATTTCCAACTAAAAAGAAAAAGAAAGAAATATAAAGCTTTCCAACTGATAAGATATTTACTAACTGATTTCTAGTCAATCGTGTAATTGATCTACGGGTGAGAGGATTTCAAAATTCACCTTTGATAATGTATTATAACTTATCACGGAATAGTCACGATTATTACAATGCAATCGCAACAGTGATCTCGTTGCAATGAATAGTATAGTTCGTAAAGTACAAAAGCAATCAAGTAATTCAAAAGGAAGGGAAAAAACAAACCTCTTCAAATGCCATAATGAGGAGAAATTAGCCATCTAAAAGGCTATAGTTCGGGAAAAGAAAATCCAAAACGTAACACTACACTTAAAGATCAAGCGAATGACAGAGAAAAGTGTACGAGAATCCATAATATTGGATAGTAAATGGTGTAGTTTCATCCTACTTTTTGCGGAAAAGGAGAAATATCTGAAATCCTCAAGTCTATAAAAAATCCTTTTCAAAACGCACTCTGTTGAAAGTGTACAAATCATCCACCTGAGTTTTTGATATATATCTTACAACGTTTTATTAAATAATCTAAACTTCTTAAATCGGGTCAGCCCGATTTGAGAAGTTGGACGAAGGTGGATGTATGTTCATCGGAAAAAACTCATCCATTAACTTTTTTGACAAGAGTAACTATGAGATATTAACCGCCAAGTTTCAAAACGGACTCTACAGATGTTATGCAAAGAACATCAAAAGAAAATAGCTCACAAAAGAAATGTTGGGGACCACTACAAAGAAGGAAGATTGCAAAGAGTGACAGGAAAAGATGAGGCATATCAAGGTTTACGTCAGACTCGTTTGGTGTGGCAAGGTTATCAAAACTGGATGCAAATAAAATAAGTCTGTCAAGCTTGCCATCTAGCAAAGACCAAAAGGATACTAAGTCCACCAAACCACTTCAGTTGATCCATAGTAACATCTGAGGTCCATTTCAGAAACAAACAACAAGAATATAGGCATCCGAAAATTCCTGCCACAAAAAGTTTGCTTCTTTTCTTTTAAAGCGGAAAGATGACTCGATAGATGCATTCCATATGTTACTACATTCAGCACGTTGAAATTCACCAGGAACAAGATCATTGCAGTAAGATGTAATAACGGCGGAGAATTTCGAGTAATGGACTTCGAAAAAGAACTAGGAAACATGGATATTTAAACTGAATTTGCTAACACCTATTCACCTGAAAAGAACGGGATTGTTGATAACTACACAGCTAAAAAGTTATAAAAGCTTTGCTGAAAAAAATAGTAATTTACCAGAAATATTTTTGCGGAAGATTTATTAGCTTTCACTTATTGTTGAATACGCATGACTTACAAGAAATTAAAGAAAACATCTAAGCTTTTTGGAAGTTAAAAGCCATTTGTATTTCATCTACACAACCATTCATAATAATTATCAACGTTCCTAAACAATAAAAACCAAAGCAGAAAATATGAGCTAAAAAGAGTATCGTAGTAGGTTGATATGCGATGAAAACAAGTGGGTATAGAATCTATATCTTTCTAGAGATAAACAATTGACGTTTCATTCGGGGATGAAATGATGGCAGCAGAAGTCAAAGCGTAGAAAACAATTTGAACTCGCCCTCAAGTGATTCACTTCCTAAAATCTACGCGATCACAGAAATCTAAGAATAACCTGAAACCAATAATACCAAAACAGAATCCAACACCCTCTAGCAGTTACTATAATTTTTGTGAAGAATCTTTAGTACAAAGTCAGAAGCCGACCCAAGTAAACCAAATCCGATCGCGTCTGGTTAACGATTTGAACAGTCACACTTTGACCAAGAAGAAATTTAAGATAACGATGTTGACTATTCAGAATTAAACTGGATCAGAAAAGCTATTTCACGTAAATACGGAAGTAAAACCGATTATTCTTTTACTGGCCAGAAAGTTCGTTTCTGATCTAGGGAAGACAACAAGGAATTTCTGTTTTCAAAAACGTGACCTCGAATGCAAACCGGGAACTTTATATTTTTCAGGCAAATACAAGTATTCTGTAATACTTAAGATCGGTAGGAAGACCCAACTTGTGAAACAGATAAGGCATGACCACCAAAGACACGAAAAAAAATCCCTCGTTTTTCCTCCGGAAATTATTTACTCCCCCGACGCCAGATTGTAGGTCCTTCCTCAGTCTCGCGTTGTTTCAGAGTGCGATGTAAATTAAAATAAATATATTAACCTATCATTGTGAATATAAAACGATAAATAAGACCTACAGGGGGGAATAGTTCTTAATAGTAATTAACAATGTATAGTTTAGAATATATACTCAAATAATTATTAATTATCAATAAGAATTCTTAGTATTTTATCTGAGCCCCGTCGAGCATAATTTTAATTATGTATCATTTTAATGTTCCAGATTTCATTTCACTTTGCCGACCATGGACACGAATAATGAAAAGGACTTTGAAAACAGAATGGATATCTTATCTGGATCGACTAAAGGCCCCCGCCCGATAATTCTGCCACAATGCTACGTCGGAAACGAACAATAGTTCCTCTACTCTGCAGGCGCCCCATTGCTTGTCCTTCAATATGAAATTCGAAAACTCAACAAGTTTAAGAAATTCCACGAACACTTGTGATTACCTAAGAAGCGACCTGGACTATAAGGATCAGAAAGTGATTGAGACCATCGATGCCTATAAAGACTCGACCACATGGTGAGTACCTTTAGATCTATTGCTCCCAATGATGCTCCTAGTTATATTGCTTATACTTTCTCCTCGTTCTCCCGTTAAATTAACCAAAGGCTTATAAGCGCAAAGAAAGCGAAACTAATGATTTTGTACTGTCTGCTCAAAATGTGTCTGTTGTCCGACGTGTAACCATGAGCGCTGATAGCAACATTCTTTGAACTAAACGCATCTTCACATTTAGTATTCCAAAGCTTCACCTCTCTATCAAAGTTGGCTATCTTAATTGCTCCATTCAACCTCATATTTCAAACCCTTTCCGTTGATTTCAGTGTGGACGTTTCGGTCACTCAAACATTTCTTGCCGCGATTTAATAATTTGCACTGATCACTAGTGATCACTGTACATCCGCATTAAGTTGTGAAAATTGCCTAAGTGATCCTAGCTCAGGGGTACTCAACCTTTTTTTCTGTTGGGCCGCATACTTATGTCATCTATTTCATGGTGGGCCGCATACATATGCTAGCAATTTCAAGCGGGCCACATCTTGAGAATAAAGGGGGTGTTTAAAATGTGAAAAATTTGTCAAAATATTTTAACTCTTGTTTTGCTTTTTAATTATTTTTTATATTTTTGTCACTAACACCGCATTAGAAGCATTTAAGAAACACTCCTTCACAATTTCTGCATCACAGTAAACGGTTTCATATGATTACCAATAATATAACAAACTACATAAGATGTCTTTGCTACCGCTGTGACATAACCACTGACAAAACATTTTGTTGCTGTTGCAAAAGACTTTTTAAAGAAAGCCTGCTTATTACATTTTGAAAGATCTTCGAGAAAAAGTGTCATTGAATGATTCTTGCTAATTGGTATATTTTAAATTCAGCACTTTCGTGACAATACGAACAATTACTGATACATGTTTGTTTTTCACTACAAAATAGTCAACTTCCCAATCGTCTTGAAACGATATATTTTCTTCGGATATTTTACGCTTGCAAGATATGAAAGACAGTTAAAAATTAGTTTCACCCATAAAACTGTCACTACTCCACTGTTGTCTGTTATCACTAACCGTAACCATTACAAATAGAAAAAGAATTTCAATTCGCACTCGTACGACATCGACATCAAAAAGCAAAATTGATATATTTGATTTCTTGACACCAACTTTTTAATATATCGTTCTTAAATAAGTGAATTTTTCAGAGCAATGAGCACCGACCGGGTCACTTAAAAAAGCTCGGTGGGCCACAAGTAGAGTATCACTGCTCCAGATCGTGTCTTAAATGTATCAATGAAAAGGAAATAAAATGTTACAACTTCTCATGTATCCTGAAGCACTGTCGAGTATTGTTAATTTCCGCACTGCCCTGCTAATCCTCTATCCATTAGAAACTAACGATCAGTTGTTGTTGTTGTTACTAATGCCACCTGATCGGCAAAGGCCAGATCGAGGCCCACGAAATTCATCATTGCCAGGGGTGTCCAATCCACGGCCCGGGGACCGCATGTGGCCCACCTTGAATAATTTTGCGGTCCGCGAGATTCTTTACAACTTTAGAAAATTCGGCTACTTTGCACAATATTTTTGTTTAAAGAGTTTTTTTTCTTTGTAAAAAATAAATCCCTTAACTGTTATTATCTTATCACGTTTCTTCTGTAACTGCGAACCTTTTTTTTTTTGGTTTCCAAATTGAAATTTATCAAACATAAATCGTGCTCAAACTTAACGCACGAAAATCTGCAGTATCAATTACGATACGCAAACACACATTCATTGAGATCGACTCGCAAAAACTACGTGAAAGAGTTGAAAAACAGATATCTCACTAATTAAATCAATTTAACATTATTTGATCATTGCATTATTATTATGTTATTTATGTTTGTATATATAAAAAACAATTAAATTTATTAAATTATTATTATAAATTTTTACTCCAACAAATGTTTGTAATGGATCCAAATCTAACATAAAGATACAATAAAATACAAAAAAGAGTAATTAGTTTTTAATAAAGATGCTTTTATACATAAAAAATAAGATTGTATCTCTAAAAAAAAAATCAGAGCACACATAAGTTAATTTTTAATGAAACGAAAGACAACATTTCGGAAAAAGCGATTTGAGTTTTGTGATCGATTTACCGGTTTTGAATTGGTGTGATATTTGGCTTGAATTTATTTTTTATAGTTTTATAGCTTAAATCAAAGAAATTTATTGTTTAATTTTCTGTTGGATTTGAGTATTTGTTTTTTTAACACGCTTTATAAGTTTCAGTAATGGATGTAATAAGTAATGGAATATTTGAACCCGATTTTTACTCACTTTAAAAGGTCAGATTAATTCAAAATTTTGCTCATTTGTTCAGGACCGATAACAATACAATAATTTCATAATTTTGTTCCATTGTCCTGAACGGGATAATCAGGAGAGAGGATAGTTCAGATTTGGCGAATAATTCACTATACCATTTCCACATTAGGCGACTAATTCCATGTACCATTACCAGATTTGGTGACTAAAAGATTAAGAGTAACCCTAAAAGCGAAAACTTTTTTTTGCGTCAGCAATTTCTTATAATATAAGCAATTGTCTAATCTTTCTGAAAATGGAAATAATAATAATAATAAAAAGACTCGTGCATGTGCAAAAAAAAAATTGTTCTAACTCAGAGATGGGCAAACATTTTCGGTCTTGGGCCAAAAATTAAAAAAAGTGAATGAATGAATAATTGTTAAAAAAAACTAAAAATACATGCTTTTACTGTGTATCGAACCAAAAAATAAAAAATAAATTATAGTTTAAAAAAACTAAAAAACACGCTTTTATGGTTAATCGAACTAAGAAGTAAAAAAAAAACTAATTCTTAATATAAGAATAAAATGATTTATGAGAAAATTAATGTCATTGTGGTAAAGGCAAGGGGTGCTTTGTTCTAAATTTTTACACTAACTCAACATTTCGGAATAGAACTAGTAAGAAATTATAACACGCTTTTACCCCCAACGACATTAATTTTCTCGTAAATCATTTGATTCTTATATTAAAAATGGTTTTACTTTTTTAGTTTGATTAACCATAAAAGTGTTTTAGTTTTTTTAAACCACAATTTTTTACTTTTGCATTAAATATCTTAAAGTGTCTCAAGCTCTCAAATCAAGGATACCGATGAGTCGAGTATAACTATGAAAGAAAACATTATGGATATAGGAGCATATTTTCGAACCCCTAAAAGTGATGCAGAAATAAGGTATCCGACTACGCGTTCGGAGCCGTGATTTTAAAAAAAGCACAAATGGATAATTTTCATGATATTTAGTGTCACTTAGATTAGAATACATGCATAAAATTGTAATTTAAGAACATTTTGACAAAAAAAATATTTAAATACAATATTTTGGCAAAAAACTAACTTAGAATAATCTTTTTTCAAAATATCCTTTTGTGAAAAATGCTTCCATTATACTAATATTTTGCCTGTATATAGCTCAGACCTCTCTACAGAGGCTCAACTAGAATTTTTGGAAAATTTACATTATTTTCAGAGTTACCACCAATTGAAATATAATTATTGGCGTTTTTTTTCTTAAAATTGCTCCCCTGTGTTGTCGTAAAATATGGATAAACCCACTTCTAAGTTATACATTTCAAAAATTCTAGTTGAGTCTCTGTAGAAAGGTCTGAGCTATATACAGGCAAAATATTATTATAATAGAAGCATTTTTCACAAAAGGAGAACATTTTGAAAAAAGATTATTCTAAGTTAATTTTTTGCCAAAATATTGTATTTAAATAAATTTTGTCAAAATGTCCTTAAAACAATTGTATACATGTATTCCAATCTAAGTGACACTAAACATCATGAAAATTATCCATTTATGTGCTTTTGCAAAATCACGGTTCCGAACGTAGTAGGATACCTTAATAATTACAGCAGGACAACGAAAAGTAATTGAAATAAATATTTTATTGGAAAAAGAACTAAAGTCATATCAAATACCAAAATCCTACCCCAATTTATTATACGCTTAAATTAAATCAAAAAATTTTAAAAAATGAAAAGATATTGAAACTAATTTGATATCAGAGTGCTACGCGCCGAGTGCTGTACCATCTCTGGTTGTCGAGTGATATGGAATCCAAGATGGCGGCCTAGATGTAACAAATTGTCAGGAAAATAATTTTAAAGAACTGTTTTGAAATATCTTTCAAATAAATAATACAGGAATAGATTGAAAACAACCAATATCAATCAATAATTAATATCAATATCATATAATAAAAGAGAAACGAGCCTCTTACAGTAGTCGCGCATATGATGTGTAAAATCTGATATGTTGCAATAATAACTTATATCCAGAAAAAAAATGAATCGGGTATGATTGGAAATAATTTTCTATCGAATAATTTTATCTTTAGTGAAAATTTTATTCAATTAACACAAGGAGTAATGCAATTCTTTATCAAAAATAATTATTCTTGTTCAATATGGGGAAGAGCGGATATAATAGACTTATAACTAAAACATGACACATATACTTGTAATTTCAAAGTATTTTTAAAAACCATTGAAAAACAGCATCAATAACAGTACCACTGTTAGTTGTCGAAGCATTTTGATTTGTGTTCATTTCGAACGTGAGTTCATCATTCAAAAAAGCTGTGAGTGGCTCAGCTTTTGGCACAAACTGATGTTAAAATTAAAATCACCACTTAAAATCATGAAAAGCGAAGGTTTTTTAAGAGCAGAACCATCTTTGGTATATCTCTTTAAGATACGAAATATTTTTATCGTTAAATACTAAATTCTTCTGATTATTAATACTATATGGACCCCAATGACACTGGGAAAAATACTAAAAAAAATTCCCACGTCGACTAACTAGCAGAAATTGCTGATAAACGCCGAATATGATAACAGTTTAATGAAACTTCATTAAAGACTTTGGAGAAAAAAGTATAAATGCACTACCCTAGCAGATTAATCTGTTGTCAACACATTTTCCTCGAAGACGGAGCCGACTTAGAGGTCCAAAATCTCGATCTTGTTCTCCTGCAGACAAATCTAACAAAAGTTGTTGGCATCATCGTCGTTACGCTGAAAAGGCTAAACGATGCATTATGCCATGTTCAATTTTCGGACAATCGTTAGGTTTAGCGGCTAATGACGGAAGAAATGTGATTTGAGCCACTTATTTGTTTTTGACCGTAATTCTAAATTGATGTTTTTGATAGATAGCGGTGCAGCTTGTTCCATTTTTCCAGTTTCTTGCGCAAATCCAATTCGGCGTATACCTGACACAAATTTTGTTTTATATGCAGCACAAACTATTCCGTTAATCACACTTATGAAACCAAACATTTAGTATTAGATCTTTGTTTACGACGTTTATTTCCTTGGATTTTCATCATTGCGGACGTTCCTGGACCAATCTTGGGTGCCTATATTTTAGAGAAATTTGAATTACTGCTTGATGTTAAAAATCGTGCACTTATCGATCGTGACACTTCACTAAATGTGGATACTAAAACAATCAAAAGTCAGTCGATTGGATTAACAATAATTTTGGGCGACAAACCATATCATAAATTGCTTTCAGAGTTTCCAAACATAACCAGACCTGCCTTAAATCTGATATCGGTGAAGCATTCCACTAGTAACTGTATACTAATCAAAGGACCCCCAGTATTTAGTTGACCCAGACGACTACCACCGGACAAAATGAAAGCTTTGAAATCGAAATTCAATTCTTTGATAGACCAAGGCATAATTCGACCATCTAAAAGCCCAGGCCAGCGATACTCAACATGTGGCCCACCGGGCTTTTCTGTGTGGCTCACTCATGACCCTACAAATTCAATTATTTAAGAACAATGTATTAAAAATTTAGAGGGAAATCCTCTCAATCAAGCAATCAATTTGACCAATTTTGCTGTCGATGTCGTACGGATGCGAATTGCAAGATTTTTTTTCTATTTAAAACTGTAACGGTTAGTAATAACAATGAAATAGGGAAGAGAAAAAAAATTCACCAGGATTATATATGGTTGTGCTTCGGAATAGGAAACCTCTATACCGACAATGTTAAATTGGCTGTTTTCGATGTACCTTTTCTCAAAATCTGTTATATGTACATGTTTGAAATTTTTTTTTCATACAATTAAAGTACACCTTTCTCATTATACTGAAATGAATTTTTAGCTAATTTTGAATTTTTTCATAATTTATAAAGTATTTTATCAAACATAGTGAAATTTGACCCATTTTTACATAAAAAAAAATTTTAAAAAATAAATGTTTGAGTTTTTTTACAAAAAGCTTCATTTCAGCATAGTTTAGCCATCATTATAAATATATCATAAAAAATTTACATACCAGTGAATAGTAGTTCTCAGAAAAGGTACATCGAACATCAAAATTAACATTTTGAGATGAGTTGATTTTAATGTATACAGTGAGTCTAGGGATTGCAATACCGAATACCGGTATTTTGAGCTATTTGTGCAATTTTGTAATAATGGTATTCACAAGTTTAAATACCGGTTTTCGGTATTTACTAGAAATTTTTAAAATCGTCTCCACTATATGTTCAAGGATCGCCAACATAGCAAAATAGTATCCGTTTTTGTTTTTATGTCTCCTTAACGAGTGAAATTAATTAAACTGTGAATACAAAGTTGCATCGTACAGTCAAAGAAAAGTGATAAAATATGTGAATTCGAAGGTGTGCAAAACCTATCCTATTATAACTCAGAGCGATACTGCACACGCGCAGGATTCGTAGTTTGATATTCATATATGTGAAAACAAGGTTGTATTTATAAAGAAAGTGCGTAATATTTCAATATTTTTTTTAATTGGCGAGTTTGTAATTCACATTGTATCTGCATATCATACTTTAGAGTTCAAAATATTTCTTCAGATTTATTATATATATACTCATAAATAATAACCCATAATAATGCATAAGAATAACTTTAAAAACAAAAATAAATTAGTTGATAATACTTCGGTTTGGTTTCATTATTTATATAATGAAAACCACAGAACCACAGACTGAATAGTGATATTTGCATTTTTTTTGTTTTTTAAAAACAAAAAAAATTTTCCCTTTTACTAATTTGTCAGTCTGTATATCCAATATAATTTATAAGTTAAACATTTTTGTGATATTTCCCCCCTCTAATATAAAACTGGCAAAAAAAAAAAAACACCTGTGTTTTCTTTTTCTTTTCTTTTCTACTACCGGGAAAACCGGTATCAAGACCCAAAAAAATACCGAATTCGGTATTGAAGTGGTCCGATATTGCAATCCCTAAGTGAGACCCCTAATCGGCTGGGAAAAAAAAAAATGTTTTCTTACTTATGAAAGCACGAAAAGAAGTTATATTTTTTTTGGCGTAAAAAGATTAAAAATTTTTCAAAAAAATTTTTTAAAGGGCAAGCTGGGCCAAGGGCAAAAAGGCGGTGACGAGGGGTTGAACGATACTAACCTTCAGTTTTTTCCCTAAATTTGGGACCAGCCAAAAATCACGATTTAAATAAAAAACCCCCCCGCAAAAAGGACAATGGGACCAATAACATGGGGGCAGGGGGTTTATCGGGAGATGAAGTGAGCCCAATGTGCATCTGACCTCATATTGAATGTCTCGGCGGAAAAAATCGTTCCAAAAAAAATTAAGACACCCGCCTAAAAAGACCCCCCGAGAATGGTCTTTTTAAAAATAATTAAAACATTTAATAAAAGCCACAGGGCACCCAGCAACTCGAAACTGGGCCTGGTTGTGAGCAAACACAAGAGGAATCCATTAGAACCGGCCCGGAGTCTGTAAGTTGAAAAATGGGCGGCCCCCAAAAAGCTGGGGAAAAAAAACGAAATTAACCCCCCCGGGTGGGAAACAACTGTGACGTAAAGGGTCGACTTCCTAACGATCCCGGTAGTAGGTGACCCAAAAGTTTTATCCTTTTTTAATCTCTGTACTACCGTTACGTCATCAAAAGACCCAAAACCCCATAGGAAAAAATAGGCATTCTAATTTTATGATAACGCCCCCCCAAGCCCATTATCTACACATGAATTATAACAGATGAAACAGCTCAACGAGGAGAACCATGGCCCGATTTTTCTTTAAAGAATCTAAAAAATCCCCCGGAGGTATGCAAGATTTAAAAAAATTATAACTTTAAAAAAATTTTTAAAAATGTTAAATATGGGGAATAAATGGGGCTATGGCCCTAAAAAATATATCTAGGATGCTCATAGGAAGAACAATCGAATCCAGCCAGTACGATCGACCAAGATATAGGTTTCGAGTTATTTCTGGGGAAGCCCTGTGGGGAAAGGGAGGGGAATTCCCGAAAAAACTCGCGCTAATGGGAAAATAATGGCGGACCCCCAAAAAATGAAGTTCCAAGCTCACTTTTTGGGGGGGTGAAATTTTTCCAGTCCACATAGGATTAACATGGGGCATGATTTTTGGGGGTTAAGCCCTCCTCATGCCTACACAATGTGAATGAAGCAGATGACGGGATGGGTCTCGACAGGGAACACTTTATTCAAATCAAGCCCGAGATTCGAACAGGAGCAAGATATTGTAAATTTTTTAAAAAATTCAAAAATTTTAAAAAGACAAAACTATGGAAGAAATAGCCTTAAGAGAATGAACCAACTGGAAGAGCAGATAGGGGGGACCCGAATGAGCCAGGCCCCAATGGACTGTGAGGCCCCCGGGGTGTTTTGGGCCCAAAAAAGCTGTAGAGGGGGGAATTCCAGGGGGGATGCGCCCCAAACAGATATGGTTTTAGAAATGGGGTTTATGACCCCCCAAATATAAAAGTGCCATAGCCCCAAAAAAGTGGCATGTTAAAATATTAGACAACGGTGTGCGCGTGCGCATCGGTGTCGTGAAAAAAATTTAAAATCGTAAAAATTTACCCTCATCCTTTTTCCTTAGCGCCCAAAAAGAAGGAAAACTTCAAAAATAAATATACGGATACAAAAGGCTTATAATTTGCAACAATGTAGTAAATGTGTTCATGTTTATCGCATTGCGTTCGTAGTAAATACATCTATAAACATATACTTGCAATTGTTATTTAAATAGGTAAACTAATATTTACTCTTATGTTTTTTTGTACAAAAAAAAAACACAATTTAAAAAATTAATTTTCTTTAAATTTTTTTTTTTTTTAATTTCCGAAGTATGTTTGGTTTTTTAAAAAAAAAAGTGTTCAAAAAAAATGCATCAAAAACTCCCCAGAGGTAGAGCATTCGACTGCTAATTGAAAAGGTTTTACGGTTCAAACCGGGTGTCCTCTTTTTTTCAGGGAAGTGAAAGAAATATTTTTTGGGGGGAATTTCGAAGTCGGCAAAGTCGGTCCTGTTCTGTATATTTCAGACCAGTGATGGTGAACCTATTACCCGTGGGTCAGACACTAACCCATGCAAGCTTTTTTAAATGACCCCCCTATTGCTAGGCAACCACTTCTTTGTTAATACGGGGGGTTTTTTAGTTTTTTTTAAATTTTTGGGTTATGTATATTCTATTTCTATTTTTTTAAGCACTGCATTGACACAAAAAACAATTTTTAAAAACTTTTTCTTTTAAGCTTCAGTTTGATTATAGTAAAGGTTACGTAAATGACAACGAAAAGTATGAAAATTTTGTATGATTTGAAATAAAAACAAAAACGTTTACAAATTATTAAATAAAGTGTATAATTTTAATAAACTTTGTTTTAAAAAAACGGGAAACCCAAATAACCATATTTAAAAACACTTTCTTTGGGTAAAGTGCCGTGGCCGCGGCAGCTGGTGGGATAGGTATCGGACCGGGACCCTGCCTTTGTCACGAGTTCGAGCCCAGTAAATAAAAAACCCCCGTGTAAAGGGGAGCGGGTGCACGTTAAATCTGTTGGGGCTGGGAAAAGTCCCACCATTGGTGTGGTGTGGTATTTGGAGAGGGGGGTGCCAGGGGGTCGTCCCCTCTGACCATGGTTTAAAAATTTGGTGGTCCGTCGCCAAAAACCCTCGGGAGCCAAACAGGGGGACGTTAATATTCAATCAATCAATCGGATAAAGTGCCCCTTTTTTAAAGGGTTTTGCCCCAAATTTTGTTTGTACGGGAACTTTTTATGGTCCCTCTTTTTCAACCTTTTTGAGGGGGGCCCAAAGTAAAATGCGTATTCTGTTATTCTCGATACTAATAAAATTTTTGACTCGCAATTTAAGGTGCACCGTACCAGTGAGAACCAAATGTTGAACAAAAGTGGCATCCATTTCGAACGCTTTTAAAAAATAATATGAATTGAAGTGTGAGTATATTATGTATGTCAAAACAAAAATTTTTTCTCAAAATATTTCATTCTAAAATATAAATAAGTCAGACCCAATTTAACGGGTGAGCATTTTTTGTTAAATCGGGGGTTTTATTTTTGTAATATCGGGGGGTTTAAAAACCAATCTTTTTTTCACTTACCTTTTGGAAATTTCCCTAAAACAACTACGCAAAAAAATCCCCTTAGAAATTACACGCTTTTTTTTTCAGCAGCTAAAAAAACTATTTTTTTCGAATTATTCCCCATCAGTTAATTGGAAATGTTTAAAAAATTACCAATCAATGTTTAAATTTTTTTTTCTTTTAGAAGAAAAAATACTTGCATCCTTTACATCCTGCTGTATGAGGTATATTTTCACAGTTTACAAACAACGTAAAGATTTAGAAAATGTAACAGTTTTGATAGAAGTTTCATTATCAATTTCTGCAAAAATATCCCCACGCATTTGGTTTTGACAATCTGAAATGCTTAACAAATTTTCAAAAATAAAATTTTAAACAAAATCGTACGTATAATTAACAACATTTCTCTCAGGAAAGAGAGCAAATGGTAAAATCTCTTAAAATATTCCTGCGTTCTCTGAAGTAAGACGGAAATGATGGAATTTCCTGTACTATTCAAAATTCACACGGTAGATCACACTCCTGACTCATCTACACCTGTAAAGTCAAATAAAGGGTCATACCCTTCTCTGCCAAAATTTGTCACTAACAAAGAAAAGTCTTTTTCAGTTCCTGGCAAAAGGGATTTATTTCATTTGAAAAGTACTATTTTTTTCAAATCCAAACTAATGAAAAAAATGTTTCTCGGTTGTTGAAATAATTAGTTAATTCGGGGTTTAATATTCGTTAAATTGGGGTTTTGCCTCCATTTTAATCGGGAAGAAGAAAAATCTTTAAATCGGGGTCCGATTGTATTTTTAATTGTAGCCCTGTACTACGTTGGTGGTTAAAATTTTGTTAATTATAAAATATCGGCTAATGATTTAATTAAAAACGTCATACAATTTCCAGGATATATCAAGTTCAATGGTTTGAGCGAAAGGAATAAAATAGTTGTATATGTAATTTTTAATGAAAAAGTAACTTCACGTACATTTAATGTAAAAAGGCATTTTGAAACGTTACATTCTAATTTCGGCATGTCAACAAATGAAGAAAGAAAAGCGTATTTTTTACAAAAGAGAAAAAGGAAATTTTTCTCAAAGCAGTGTTTTAAAAAGCGGCTAGTTTCCAAGTTGCCCATTGCATTGCTCGCCACAGAAAACCTCTTCCAGGAGAAAAATTTGTAAAAAAAAAAATTAATCTTTCTAAAAAATCTTTAGCAGGGAAAGCTGGGCCAAGGATGAAAGGCGGTGACGAGCAGAGTTGAACGATACTAACCTTCAGTCAATTGGACCAGCCAAAATAATCACGATTTAAATAAATTTAAACACCCCCGCACAAGGACAATAGGACCAATAACATGGGGGTATCAGACTGTATCTGGAGATGAAGTGAGCCGAATGTGACATCTGAGACCTCATATTGAATGTCTCGGCGGGAAGAATCGTTAACGAGAAAATTAAGACATCCGCCTGAAGAGCCCCCGAGTTATGGTCATTTTAAAATAATTAAAACATTTAAAACAATTAAATAAAATAGAAGCAGGGCACCCAACAACTCGAAACTGAGCCTTGTTGTGAGCAAACACAAGAGGAATCCATCAGAACCGGTCCGGAGTCTGTAGTTGCAAATGTGTCGGTGCTAGCTCGGGAAAGGAAAGCGCAATTAACTCCCCCTGGAGGGGAACAACTGTGACGTAAATGGTCACATACATTCCAACAATATACAGAGTAGTAGGTGATCCAAAAGTTTTAATTCTTCTGTCTCTGTAATATCGTTACGTCATCAAAAGATCGACCCCCATAAGAAAAACATGGGAATTCTAATTTTAGCGATAACGCCCACTCCCCAAGCCCACTATTTACACACGAATTATAACTGATGAAACAGCTCAACGAGGAGAACCTATTGTCCGAGTTTCATCAACGAATCTCAAGAATCCTCGGAGCAATGCGAGATTTAAAAAAAATTATAACTTTAAAATAATTTTAAAATGTTAAATATGGGTAAAGAAATTGGGCTATGGTCCTGAAAAAATATATCTAGGATGCTCATAGGAAGAACAATCGAATCCAGCCAGTACGATCGACCAAGATGGCATAGGATTCGAGTTATTTCTGGGGAAGCCCTGTAGGGGGAAGGAGGGGGCAATTCCACGTAAAGCTCGCGCTAATAGGAAAATATGGCGGACCTCCAAAAATGAAGTTCCAAGCTCACTTCTTTGGGGGGGTGAAATTTTTTCCAGTCCACATAGGATTAACATGGGAGCATGATATTTTAGTGCTTAAGCCCTCCTCATGCCTACACAATGTGAATGAAGCAGATGACTGGATGGGTCTCGACGAGTGGAACACTTTATTCAAATCTGAAGTCCGAGATTCGAACAGGAGCCAAGATATTGTGAATTTTAAAAAATTCAAAAAGTTTAAGACAAAACTATGGAAGAAATAGCCTTAAGAGAATGAACTTATAATAACTGGAAGAGCAGATAGAGAGGGATCGAATGAGCCAGGTCCTAATGGACTGTGAGGCTCGGGTGTATTGGCCAAAAAGCTGTAGAGGGGAGAATTCACACGGGGGATGCGTCCCAACAGATATGGTTTTAGAAATAGTTATTATGATCCCCCAAATATCAGTGCCATAGCACCAAAAAAAAGGGGGATTTTAAAAAATATTGGGACAAGGGGTTCCCGGGCGCACGGTGTCGGGGAAGGAAAAATTTAAAACGAAAAAATTTACCCTCATCCTTTTCCTTAGCGCCCCAAAAAGAAGGAAAACTTCAAAAATAAATATACGGATAAAAAAAGGTTTTATAATTTGCAAAAATGTAGTAAATGTTTCATGTTTATGGGGCATTGCGTTCGTATTTAAATACATCTATAAACATATACTTTGCAATTGTTATTTAAATAGGTAAACTAATATTTACTCTTATGTTTTATGTAAAAAGAAAAAACAAAATTTTAAAAGATTAATTTACTAATTTTTTTTTTTTTTTAATTTCCGAAAGGGTATTTTTGGGTTTTTAATAAAAAAAAAGTGTTAAAAAACAAATGCATCAGAGAAGCTCCTCAGAGGTAGAGCATTCGACTGCTAATTGAGAGGTTCACGGTTCAAACCCGGCTGTCCTCTTCTTCAGGGAAGTGAAGAGAAATATTTTTGGGAGGAATTTCGAAGTCGGCAATGATCGGTCCTGTTCTGTATATTTCTAGACCAGTGATGGTGAACCTATTACCCGTGGGTCAGACACTAACCCATGCAAGCTTTTTAACTGACCCTTATTGCTGGGAAACCCACTTCTTTGTTAATACGGGTTTATTTAGTTTTTCTAATTTCTGTGGATTATGTATATTCTATTTTTTTTTTCAAGCACTGCATTGACAAAAAAAAGCAATTTAAAGGGCTGCCCTATAAGCTTCAGTTTGATTATAGAAAAGGAATTTAACGAAAATGAAAAGTGTTTTTAAATGAAAAGGTTTAAATTTAAAAAAATGATTTTTGAAATTTTTAAAAAGGCAAAACCAAAAAAATTTAAATTTTTTAAAAATTTTAAAAGTGGTATAATTTTGGGTTCCCCTTTGTTGAAAATCCAAACCCAAACCCCAAATAAAATTTAAGCACCTTTCTTTGGATAAAGTCCTCCCGGGAAATGGGGGTTGGGTTTAGGGGGGGGGTGCCGCCTTGCCCACGATTCCGGAAAAGGCCCGGGAAAACCCCTACTAAAACCCGCCGTGTTACAACAATAAAAGGGTTAAACCCCTTTGTTTTGAAGGACAAACCCCAAATTTTTGGGGCCCCTTTGTTTATTTTAGAGGGGCCTTGGGGTTTGTCTTTTATTCCTTAAACCAAATTTTTAAATTTTAAAAGGGGGCCCGTCCCAAAAGTGGAGTAAACCCAGGGGAAATATTAAACCCTTTTCAACGAAAAGTTTTTGGGAAGGGTTTTAGTTATTATTTTTGTGAAAAAAAAATTTTTCCCAAAAAGCCCAAAAAAAACCCCGGAAACAATTTAACGGGTGAGCATATTTTCGTTAAATCGGGGTTATTCGTATATGGGGGGTTCAAAACTGCAATTTTTTTTTACACTTCCCTTTTAAAATTCCATAAGCAACTACGAAAAAAATATCCCGTTAGAAATTACACGTTTTTTATTCAGCAGCAAAAAATACTTTTTTTGCGAATTATTACGCACCCGGTTAAATTTGGAAAAGGGAAAATTTTGGGCTAAATTCAATTTTAAAATTTTTTTTTTACTTTATGCAGAGAAAAATCTTGCACCCTTTTTAATCCTGCTGGGGGGAATTTTTTCCCAATTTAAAAAACAACAAAAAATTTAAAAAAATGTAACATTTTTGATAGAAGTTTCATTATCAATTTCGAAAAAATACCCCCCGCTTTTTGGTTTTTGACAATCTGAAATGCTTAACAAATTTTCAAAAAAAAAATTTTAAAACAAAATCGTCGTATAATTAAAAAAATTTTTCCCTCCCCCGGGAAAAAGGGCAAATGGAAAAAATCTCTTAAAATTTTTCCAACCTTTCGAAGTAAGACGGAAAGGGATGGAATTTCCTGTACAAAATTCAAAAATTCACACGGTAGATCCCCACTCCTGACTCATTTTCCTGTAAAGTCAAATAAAGGGTCATACCCTTCTCTGCCAAAATTTGTCACTAACAAAGAAAAGTCTTTTTCAGTTCCTGGCAAAAGGGATTTATTTCATTTGAAAAGTACTTTTTTTTCCAAACCCAAAACTAATAAAAAAATTTTTTCTCGGTTGTTGAAATAATTATTTAAATTTGGGGGGGTTTTAATATTCTTTAAAATTTGGGGGGTTTTGGGCCCCATTTTAAGGGGAAGAAGAAAAATCTTTAAACCCGGGGTCCGTTTGGGTATTTTTAAATTGTAGCCCTGTACTACGTTGGTGGTTAAAATTTTGTTAATTATAAAATATCGGCTAATGTTTTAAATTTAAAAAAACGTAAATACAATTTCGGATATATCAAGTTCAATGGTTTAAAGGCGAAAGGAATAAAATAGTTGAAATATGAAATTTTTTAATAAAAAAGTAACTTCACGTACATTTAATGTAAAAAGGCATTTTGAAACGTTACATTCTAATTTCGGCATGTCAAAAAAATGAAGAAAAAAAAGGGTATTTTTTAAAAAAGAAAAAAAGGGAAATTTTTCTCAAAGCAGTGTTTTTTAAAAGCGGCTATTTTCCCAAGTTGCCCATTGCTTTCCTCGCCACAAAAAACCTCTTCCAAAAGGAAAAAATTTGTAAAAAAAAAAATTAATCTTTCTAAAAAAACTTTTTGCAGGGGAAAACGGGCCAAGGAAAGGCGGTGACGAGGGGAATTGAACGATACTAACCTTCGCCCAAATTGGGCCAGCCAAAATAATCACGATTTAAAAAAAATTTAAACACCCCCGCACAAAGGGCAATAGGACCAATAACATGGGGGTATCGGGGGGTATCTGGAGATGAAGTGAGCCGGGAAAGTGACATCTGAGACCTCATATTGAATTTCGGCGGGAAGAATCGTTAACGGAAAAATTAAAAACATCCGCCTGAAGAGCCCCGAGTTTAGGGGCATTTTAAAATAATTTAAAAAATTTAAACAAATTTAAAAAAATAGAAGCAGGGGCCCAACAACTCCCCAAACAGCCTTTTTTGTGAGCAAACACAAGAGGAATCCATCAGAAAAGGTCCGGGGTCTGTAGTTGCAAATGTGTCGGTGCTAGTCCGGGAAAAAGCGCAATTAACCCCTGGGGGGAAAAACTGTGACGTAAATGGTCACCATTTCCCAAAAATATAAAAAGAGTGGGAGGTGATCCAAAAGTTTTTTAAATTTTTCTGTCTCTGTAATATCGTTACGTCATCAAAAAAATCGACCCCCATAAGAAAAAAAATGGGGGAAATTTTAATTTTAGCGATAACGCCCCTCCCCAAGCCCACTATTTAACCCCGAATTATAACTGATGAAACAGCTCAACGGGGGAACCCCCCTTTTCCGAGTTTCATCAACGAATCTCAAAAATCCCCAAGGGATGCAGGATTTAAAAAAAATTATAACTTTTTAAAAAAATTTTTTAAAAAGTTAAATATGGGTAAAGAAATTGGGATATGGTCCTGAAAAAAAATAATAGGATGCTCATAGGGGAAAAACAATCGAACCCAGCTGGTGCAGTTTGACCAAGGTGGCATTTGGGGTTCGAGTTGGGTTTTGGGAAGCCCTGTAGGGGAGGCCCCAATTAAAAACTTTTTGCGCTGATACGAAAACATTTGGGGGACCCCCAAAAAAAGTAACTGTAAAAATTTGCCCGGGGGACATTCCGAATCCTCTGAGCGTTTCCGGGCCCGAGGTTCGGGCCCTCAAACTTTTCCCGCCCGGTTTGGTTTTCTTTCTTAGATGTGCATCTGTTGGACATTTCTTCCCCCAGATTTTTATCTAGGCAAAATTGATTAAATTTTTCAGAGTCCCAACAGTCGTTCCAAACCCCGTTCAAAATGAAAATTTGAAAAGAAAAAAATTTAAGAAATCAAAACAAACAAAAATATCTCCTATCCCGAAGCTCGAAAAAATTTAAAACTACCACAAATATCTTTAGCATTTTGCCCAAGCTTCCCCAAAACCTCAACTACAACCACAACAACCCAAACTGATGAAAGCATTACAAAAAAATATGCCCCCCTTTGGGAAAATTTTTACAACCAATAACATCCGTTCCGAAACCAACAATGCCTTCCCAAAAATTTCCTTTCAGTTACCCTCATCTACATCCCAAATCCGCAAAACTCTTACCATCCGGATCCTTTTTGCCCGGGAGCTACATCATCAGAATCTCAACCACCTGTTCCCCTTTTTTTATTACTACTTCCTCTGCATCCCAATAAATTTAAGTACCCTCTACCCAAAAAAAATGTTTACTGCCTTATCAAAAAGAAACGCACCCCCCTGCTCTAGAAAATACCACAAACCAATAGTATAACCTTCAACTATCACATCCCTGTACCCCAAGCTTTCTAAAAAAAAAAATCTCGTTGAAAAAAGCGAAATCCTACAACTATATGTAACGTTGCGCACCCCCTGTTAAAACCAAAAATAGAAATTAAAATGGCACCCCATAAAAACCCAGAAAAAAGTTCACCTATTTAAAAACACCGACGATGAAACATTATCGTATACGACATGGAAGAACAAATAGAAACACCGAAGGGAAATATGATAAATATTTCTTTTTCGGGAATATTGGGAAAAACGAGACTTGGGGAAGAAGGGTTTCCCCCAAAACGTGATGACTCCAACACGTGTTAGAAACAGCCAGAAGTAATTTTATCTTTTACATTCATAAAACATTTTTCACCGAACTGGACAAAATTTTAATATCAATTTCTACATTTTAAGTTGTCATATCTCATTTTAATCTCGGTTTTCTTATGATGTTGTCTTCCTTTTAAAAATTGGATTTTTATATCTTATTTTGTACTTTTACTTAATATTTAATAATATGCATGCATATATATATATATATATATGCATGTGCTCTCTCTACATCAATACAGGATGCTAACCAAAAAGCAAAAACCCGAGCAAGAAAAAGGAAAAAGAGCTGCTTAAAAAAATGAATGATGCAATAATAGAAATAAAGATGAAACAGCACAAACCGCAAGAAAGTACACCTGAACAGGCTTCCTCAGACGAGGATATGATTGAGTACAACCCGGACGAAAACGTCCAGAAACATTATAATATTGGGGAATATACCCTTTATATATATGTTACCGGCAAAGTATTAAATCCGGCATTCAATAGAATGCCTAAGACTAGCCGGCAATGTATGAAATGATTTTTATTTCATACATTGCCTAGGCATTCTATAGAATGCCACAAATGAGAAACCGGCAAAGTATGAAATACAGCAATTAGCTCAGTCGTTGGTGGGGGAGGAGAGCGAGAGGATGACTTGAGTGTACGTGCGACCCATTGATTGACAGGGGAGAAAGAATCTCATGATTTCACCCCTGAAGGTCACCGCCTATATGTCGCAAGGAAACGATGAAATTAGGGCTTTCGTCTAAGAGCCCACGACTGTCAGACCTTCGTTATTTTATAAAAACTGAAAGTTTCTCTGCGGACGTCACCAACACAGGTAAGAACGATCAGCGAGTATGGAGTTTGGATTGTGGTTACTTGCGCAGGTAACAGGTAGTAAAGGTGCATAAAATAGTACCTCAACTTCCATAAAGTATAAAGCTCAATTTTTTTATATTTTCTTCGGAATAACATTAGAAATCACGTCATCCATTGCCGGACACTTAGTGTAGTTGCAACCCCTGCCAGACACCCCTTAACTTAAAAAAATAATTATACTTTCGTTATAGTATAAAAGCTGAATTTTATATATGTTACTTGGGGACCTATAAAAAGATGTTACCTCAAAAGCCGGACAGTTTTAATGGTTTTTACATCTTGCCAGACACATTGAAAGTCTGCTGCAGGTGTGAGTTTAAGGCAACTGTTCAAGCGGGTGCGAGTGAGATAGGGCGTTTAGTCTATTGCGATCGCTTAAGAAATCCAATGAAAAAATAGTTTTATTACGTTTATAAGCATCTTATATAAAGTAAAAAATATTATTTTATTATTACTAAGTCCAAAAAAAGTATTATTACACGTAAAAATCATACATCATTGTCGTCGATATTTTCATCTTCGTTAGTACTACTCCAGTCCGTGGCTTGATTGTCATCAAAATCGCTTTTTCATCAGTTTCCGAAAAAAATTAAGCAAGTTTATATAATTATGAATAATTTAAAAATTATGTACAATAATTTGACATACTAATTGCATACCTGATTGAGTTTTAAATGAATCACTGACATAACTTGGTAGTTGATCCCCTTCAAACCATTTAAAATGGTATTTATCATTTTCGAATACCCAGCCATTATTTTCTGGTGGATATGTGGCTGGATTTTTCAGATGAACATTGTTCCAAATGGTACATGTATAGTTTGCTCGCAGAAACTGCTGCAATAGCTCGCTTTTGCAAGGTGCTTCAAAAGCTTCGTTTACATCAGAGATTGTATACAAGTCGATGAACATTTGAAGTCGAGCGGCATCAACATCAATTACATTACCGGCATTGTATACATTGCATATAAATCTCTGAATAATATTAAAGACGTTTTGTTCTTCATCTGTATTTTTAATTAATTCGCTCGTACCGAAGCTCTTGAAAGCTTCCTGGTACTCTGGTTTTTTTTTAATGTTTTGTAAGGTTTTAATTTTCCTCTGACGAATGCACAATTAAAAACAAATCCTATGATGGCACGATATCCAGGTAAGCTGTGGCTACTTAACTGTCCTAACTCTTCATGTATTTTGGTTAGGTCCATATATATCTTAAATTATTCCCAGTACCCGTAAGCATCCAAACAACCGAATCATTTTTAAGAGGGTGCATGTTACCAAGCATTATAGCAGCAATATCAGTATCAATACTTCTGATTACTATTTCTGCTGGATAGTTGATGTTACATGCATGGTATACGGTCTTTGTATCTGCTTCCTCATGTGCTGGGCCCTCTCTAACTGGAAGAGCAGTTAGAGAGGGATCGAATGAGCCAGGTTTTATTTCCCTTAAGAGGACTTGGCACCCTAAAAATGATCAAAATATCGTTTGTTTATTTTTATTTAGTTATATTCTTTGCATTATTACCTATCTAATGATACGACATTTTTGCATGCCTGAAAATTAGAAGATGGAAAAACTTCAATTGAAAAATATAAACAAACATACCTTTTTAGATTTAAAAAAAAATGAGAGATAAAAAAAAAGCTATTGTAAAAAGTGAAATAACTAATAAAAAGCACAGGATATTTCTTAAATATTAAATCAATGTAATTTGCTTTTCTTTAGAAATGTGTGTATGTGAAATTTTTTCATTAAGGCTTTTTTTTAATTTTTTTTTTATTATTTCAATTCTTATTCAGCATATGTTTTCTATAAAAATATAATATTTCAATATTATGTGGAGAAAAAAAACTTTAAAATTTGTGCAATTGTACAAAAAATTTTTAACAATTTTCCTTGAGTTTTCTTATGCAATTTATACTCATTAAAAAGGGATCATTTATAAAATACATGATTTGAAGTAATTTGAAAATGCGATTATTCTTACGAAAATATGTAGCTAATATTTTAAAGAGATATTTTATGTTATTTAAGCTTATAATAATTATTTTTTTAGAATTAAAAACTTAACAGTGGTTTATCTCAGTTTGTGTTTTTTCGCATTCAAAATGCTTCTCCTTCCATAAATATTAATCAATCACTTCGCTTTTCTTCCCTGTGTTTTATGTATAATGCATTTAACAAAA
>BMAV01005246.1:0-10356 GCA_019973955.1 Trichonephila inaurata madagascariensis
TTTGTAGGGCCAAAGGCTATTCATCAGAAGGGGGACTGATTTAACAACTGAAGCTTTTATTTGCTTTGAAGCTATTGCCCGCAGAGGTCGCATTTCAACATTAATGTCCGATAATGAAACTAATTTTAAAACCCAGCTGCAGAATTTAATCTTTTTAAAAATTAATTTGTAACAAAACAAACATTAGCAAGTTATTTTGTTTAGAAGCTACCCAGGGGAAATTTACCCCTCCTCGCTCCCCCAATTTGGGGGGTTTGGGGGGAGGCGGGGGGTAAAATGATTCAAACACCATCTCTTAGAATTTTAGTTAATATTAAATAACTTTTGAAGAATTCGAGACAATAGAAATTCAAATTAAAGGTATCCTTAATTCACGTCCGTTAGCCCCATTGTCAGGTAATATCAATGAATATAAGTTTTAACTCCGGGACACATAATTGTCGACCTATCATAAATCCCTAGCCCACAATTTTAGATATTTCAGAAAATGACTATCTAGGTGGCATATACAAAAAAGTGTGTACAAACTTTTTGGGAAAACGCGGGAAAAAAATGTTTTCTTTCTTTTTGCGGAAACAAGTAGTTCGAGAAAAATAATGTTGCCATAGGCGTTTAGTGCTTTAAAGGGGGAAAACGTTTGCCTCCTGCAAATGGGCAATGGCAAGAATCTTGGGGTTGTTTATGGAACGGACGGCAAGGTCAGGTTGTTAAACTGAAAACGCCACGGGAATTTAAACCGTTCTATCTCTACCAATAGAAGATAATCAAAATTTAAATTGTAAGGGATGTATATTATATTCTTAGAATATTGTTTTTTTTTCTATTTTAGAATATTGTGTTTATTTGTAATTTAAATTTATTTATACATTTGTAAACTTATAAACTTGTATTTTTTAAGTATATTTTTTTAAATATTGTATATTTTAACGCCATGGAATGTTCGTCTAATGCACTGTAGAGCCATCGTAAAAAATTTTTAAAGTAGTATATAAGCTGTAACCCGCAAGGCGGGTACAAATAAAAAGAAAACAGCGTTGCGGAAGTTTGATTTTTTATTCTTACCAGTTTATAGTCCACTCAAATATTGACGAAACAACATGTGTTTCTAAATGTTTATGAACTTTTATTAGAAGATAATGGATTAAGGAGCACATAAATTTTGTTATTTAATCATTGTCTGAATCAAATTCAACTTCACTTTTTACATGGATATTTAAACTATGTCAATTATAATTTTTTTCTATAATTGTAGTTGAGTATGGGTTTGAATATTGAAATATAAAATTTAACAAAATAAATCACTATTTCCATTGAAAAAAAACTCTTATATATCCAGGTTAGGAAAAAAAAAACGATATAATTATTTTAAAGATATATATAAAAGTGTAAGAAAAAAAAGAATAAGATTATTTGGATTTGAAAAAAAATTAGCAAATTTTAGAGTTTTTGTTTTGAATTGTGTTAATTAGTGTTTTAAAAAATACTGAATGAAATGTTAATTTAAGATAAATATGTTTTTTACCCCAATGAACTCTTGATTGATCAATTTCCTGTTCAGACAAAGTGGCGCAGATAAAATATCAACTTTCAGTCATCCCTTTCCAGAATCCTGGAGTCTGTGAAAGTTGAAAATTTGAGATTTATTTTCAACACATTTATTATCTGGAGTGAGTAAATATTAACGTCACACTAATCAGCTACTCGAGGGCTTTTGGAGACGGACCTCGTAATTTTGAGCCATGGTCAAGTGACGAGAACGACACCTGAGTTGGCACCCCCTTTCCTAACTTCCCCACCACACCAACAGGAGAACGTTTGAGCATCGATAGGTTTTTCGTGCATTGCCCCCCTACATTGCGGGTCTTCTGCGGTACTGGGCTCGAACTCATGACACGCTGGCCACGAGAGTATTACCTTGCCCACTAGGTTAACGCGGCCATTTTTATTATCTGGAGCAGAAATGAATTTTCTTATACTATTCACAAACTCATACAATATCAACAGTTTTTTGGAAATCTCTATTTTTTCGAAAATCTATAAATAAAAAAAAGAGAAAATGTGTAAAATACTGCACTGTAAGAATATATTCACTTCCAAATTGTAACAATGTCCTTGTAACTATTATTTTGAAAAAAAAAATAAATAAAATAAAATAAAAATAATATGAAATAATCTGTGTTGTAAAAAATAAATCATCTCTGAATAAATATAAAGGAAGAAAATTCAGAAAATCATTTGATTATTTCTAGAAAATGGTTATCTCCTTTAAATTAAGTACATGGTAGAGATAAAAAGAAATAATAGAGATTTAGGATAGTAAGATATAGGGGTGCAGTTAGATTCTGTCTCAGTAATGTGTGTGTGTTGACTAGATATTCACCATTGGTTATACTAAAATGTGTATTTTTATAATTATAGACCAGTATTTTCCTTTGTACTGGCAAAAATTAAAACTATGTTTAATTTGATTTTCCCTTGTCTTGTATTTGTAAAAATAATTTAATTTAGCTTCAATTTAAATAATTCTTTGCTGAAAAAACCCTTGAGAGGGAGAATTTAAATGTTTTGACACATATACACAAAGTTTTTTTTTTTATCTGATTTTTACGCGATAAAAGTTAAAATGTAAAGATTCGAAATTGTTTAACCTACCTTAAATTACACTGTGTATTTTCAGAAAACATCAGCATAAAAAGAGTCTAATGTCAAGGAATACGGTGATGTATTGTTACTACACTTGAGTCATTTTCTGAGGAGAATTGTACCCGCGCACACACATATAGTTACTACAAAACCATTGATTCCTTTCAAGGGATACGCCTTGGCAATCGACCTTCGGCTCGAAAAGAAGATTTGGCGGTGGAAAATCCCAGTCCACGTTACTGAAGTTTTCCCGTATTTACGTATGAAGGCAAAATTTCCTGGCATTTTATCAACATAACCTGTAATAAATTTATTTTGCATATTTTTAATCTGATTTCTAATATTATTTAGTTTTGTATCTATCACCATAGTTATATTTATTAAGCTGCTGTGTAATATTACCTTTGAATTCTATGTGAATGCCTCTATAGGCATACTATATTTAATGTAATGCGACTGGTACTGTATTTGAAGGTAAAATGCGGGTTTTAAAGGCATAAACATCTGTACGACTGCTTTGTTGCAGTGCCTCCCTTACAAAGGAAAGAATGTACAGAATTATTGGGTGCTTGAGCAAGGTGGGGGTGACGATCGCAGCGCGCCAACATCCCGACCCCACGTTGAAATAACATTTCAGGGAAACAATGTTACGTAATCATGCATAAAATACAAATAAACAAAAATAAAATATGATCAATATAGAAAAAATTGCACATTAAAATAAACAAATATATATATATATATATATATGAATAAAAATATTAATGCGTACATTTTTGAATGATTAATAGACATTTAAACACTTGGTAAATAAACAGATTTTTTGAAATTCCTCTTTTTAAAAAAATACCTTGGGGTGTCTTAACTCTTTAACAACTCCTAACCTTTCCATGTAGACGCTTAACTATCTCTAAAATTCTTCCCATAGTCCATTTTACATGGTGGAAGATTTTCCATCTTTTAAAATAACCAGCTGAATTCGGAGTTACATTTTCTTTTTCAGATTGGCGTTTCGCTAGCTAAGCCTGTATAAATTATTAAAAAGGTAATCTAACACTCCATTTTGCGCCATATAAATTGAACAAATTTTACGTTTTACCATTGAGATAAATGATTGTGCCATTTATCTGTCAAGTCTGAAACTCAGGTAAACTTTTGAAGGGTCTACCTATGAGAGAAAGTGTCCTGGGGTGAGAGATTACCTGCAAATCATTAGGATCAGGACATGGGAGTGAAGGGACGACTATTTAAAAATACTTTCTATTTGATTAGTAATTATTTATGAATTGTTCTAATGTTAGACGTGCATCACCTATTGTTCTTTTAAAATGAGTGTTTAAGGGAACACACGACACCCTGCTTCCCAAGTCCTCCAAAATTGGGTGATCTAGAGGGAATAAATTTCCAGGTAATTTCTTCTTCATTTGTTAAATAATTGGCAAGAATATCTGGTGAATTATATATTATTAAAAATATTACATAAATTATATAAACGTTTCATTTACTCTGCTTTTCCTATATGAAATTTGTAGCATTATCAGTACAAATTGAAGAACTCTCTCTTCTACTAGAAAATCGTTTGAGAGTTGCAATCATAGCTTCTGTAGTTGGATTCTGTGACAACCTCTATATGAATAGCTTTTGTAATAAAACAGAAATATGAAAAGTACAACATAACATTTACATGGTAAATATACCTTTTCGTTGGCCTTTATATTTAATATAAAAATGGGCCTGTCAAATCTATTCTACATGAGTAAGGGGAGAACTAAGGGTAATTCTTTTCTCTAGGTAAATTTCCCATAATTTGTTCTAAATTCTTAGGTTTTATTTTTTGAAACAAACAATACAATTTTGGACGATTTGTCTAGCAGTGTTTTGCCACCCTAATGAGCCCAGAACTCTTGTCTGACTAGATAAAAGAAAAGTAGGGTTTCAGGCACTACACGATTGCAAATTTTCAAATGGTAGTAATTCATAATTAAAATAGTTAACTTGTGGTTTTAGAGGCAAAATGGGAAATTTCTGACTATATATTAAATTTGAGTTGTAATGCCACACCAACTCTAAGTATGTTTTCTTTGTCAAGAAAGGGATTCAGATAAGTTAACTGATCTTTTTAATGGTTCCCCATTCCTAAAATTTCAATTTCTTTTATTTAAAACTGTTATGGATCCTTTTCTTAATCAAATGAAGTTTTGCTTAAGTTCCTTTGTTTGGGAGGGACCTGAATGGGGCGAGATGTATTTTTGACATTGTACAGGAGTCTGAAAATATAACTGAAAATGCGAATTAATTTCCTTATAGAATTATTTGTAATATTTAAAGATCATTTCCGAAGTTAGAGTCAAGATTGATGTCAAGCTGATATCAGATTGTTTTAAGTTCCGACATGTAAAGTTCATCAAGAACTGGTAATTGAAGGATCAATAAATTACGATTTCAGGCATGTCCCGATGCTGGGGACCATTCCACCATAGAGTCAATGATGAAAGTTCTTCAGGATTTACACCTCAGAGAGATGATATCTGGGGTTTTTGCACTGAAATTATGTGCTTCCATTCAAGGGTTTCCTGCGTCAGGTTTGTATCTTGGAAACTCAATTGCCGACTGGTATTCCAGTTGATTGGCCAGGTGTTGATCAGGCAATTACTTTATGGTTGAATGGGTATTTCAAGATGACTTTAGCTAAATGTACTTGTAAGAGAGATGCAGGCTTTTCACTAATTGAGCCAACGCTAAACACGCTGAGGTTAAGGCGAGGAATGGAGATGATCTTGATTGGTGTGACACGAGATTTACTGCCAATAAGCTTGGTTGTGGTGGTACCATCTTCTTTGACACAGTGCATGTACACCTACGGCTCCGTAGGCTTCCCCTCCAAGCATCTGCGTATCCCTAAGCATATGAGTTTCTAGGAATCTGTAAAAGGAGATGTATCGATCTATTTTGGGTATCCAGGGCTTGTAGAGATGACTTTAAAATTATGAGCCACTCTGGTGCAATTGCATCAGGTATAAGAATTTACTTTTAATTCAATTTTTCCTAAGCCATAATTTTTGTAGGAAGATTTTTTGCTTTTGCTGACAGGGGCCTATTAGTCAAAAGGAGGGCCATGCAGGAATAACTGCTTCGCGACACTTAAAACATTTCGTTTTGTGTGAATGTAATTTGAAGGGATTGATACTTTGAACGTAGAAGTCTCCTGTTGGTTTCCAGCTAACACCTAGGGTTTTATGGCTACAGTTCTACGTTGGTTGAAAGAGTGTTCTTGATATGCCAGATCAATTAAAGTTCCTTCGGGTAGATTCATTTATGTAATTTTCATTCCACGTGTTCCAGCATATTTTGCCACTTGCATTGTAATTGGCAGGGAAGGCAGTATCGAGATTTTGTGCACCCGACACTACATCATCCATGTACACTTCTTGAAGAGCTACTTTGGAAGCTAAGGGATCATCCATAGCTAACTGCTTAAGAATCCGTATTACTAAAAAGGGAGCACTGGCGGTCCCATACGTGACAGTTTTCAATCTATGAATGACTGGTTCTCATTTAGCTCTTGTTTTCCACATAATCCTCAAGAGATCACGTTGAGGCCGGATCAATGAGCATTTGTTGTTGGAACATCATCCGAATGTCGATTTGTAAAAAGCATATTTATTGTTTACGAAATCGTATCATGATTTCAAAATGTCTTCACTTCACACCTTTCAAAGAGCAGGTCATTTAAGCTTAAATGCAGTGGTAGAAGCTGAACCATTAAAAACGCTCTCTTAATTTGGTGATTTGTTTTATCAGACCGAAAGACTCCATGATGTGGAAGATAATAACAAATATTGTTTGCGGATGACCATCTGAATGTGCTTCCATTTTTCCATATGCCCCAGTCACAAAATTATTGCTGCATAAATTCCCTATATAAATTTTTCCACTTTTGTTTATCTTTAGATAATCTTCTCCAAAGAAACTGATCCTAGTCTCTTCATTTGCTAAACCTTTTTGGGTGTCCTAAGCGCTTGTATGTTTTAACTGACATTTGTACTACATATCGACCAGCTTCATTGCGCGTGTGAGTCATTTGATAATGATTTTCACAATATTCCTCTTCCTTGCTTAATGGCTTTTGACCTTCATTAATTGTTTCAATCTCCCAATACTTTTTGCTTACAGGTATCATCAATTTTTTGCATTTCGGAGAGTGCTGACACTGTCAATTGATTTTGTTTGTATGAATGTGTGGTTCCGGTTGCGATGTATCCGAAAACTGATCTGCGAAATACAAATTGGATTTGTCTGATGTGCGAATAGCTTCCTTCCTTAATTATGTCAAAAATACCTCCTGCTCCAATTAGCAAATCGATTTTTTTCCTGGAACACCAAATTTGGATCTACTAGTTCCTGATGTATTTTAAATTGTGGGGTTTATTTGAGAAACAGGAAGAAAGTCTGTAATTTTGAACCAGCCAGAAAATCTAAAAGTTGCGAAAATGAGCCGTTGCCATTTTATTATTGTAGCGTTTAATTCTGACTTGACTATGGTTTTATTTCCAAAGTAAACTGGAATGGGGAAAATTTAACTCATTTTGTGGAGCCCTAAATGGTTTTACGAAATCTTGCGCGTATTTCGGCGTACTAACAGGGGTCAAGATTGCGGGAAGCTTGGAATGCAACTTCCTGTAAAATGAGTTAAAAACCCAAACTACCACTTTGTGGGTAGAATTACGGTTTTGCTTCTACTGGTACAAGAAGGCGACACTGGCTGTATTTTTCGAGGGGCAAACTCCTCTGCGTTGGGGTTCAGTTCCACGGCCTTGTAGTGGTGAACCGCTATAAATCAGGGGAGCGTTGGCAGATTCCCCTTTACCTGTGAAGCAGAGTGCTGTGTCTAGAAAGCCACATGCACTACAAAATTTGATTTACACTTTGAAATTATGTGCTGATCACTTAAGCAATTGAGACACATATTATGCTTCTTAACGATTTAATTTCTCTGTATGGCATTTAATTTTAAAAAGAAATCGTACTTATAAATGGGATGTCTTTGCTTACACAAAATGCACGCATACACTAAAATTATTTAGATTTTTAAAAGGGGAAATTTTTGATTTATTTCAATCTTGTATAAACATTGGTGCTGGTGTTTTACATTTATATTGCTTTAAAACTTGAGCGCGTTTTTTCACAAGAAATGAAATATGAGTCATCAAATTTAGGAACTTCAGTTGAATTAAGGCTGTATTCAAATTGTTTTAAAGTCTCTTTATCAGTTTTTTTTTGAAGAATGATGTTTTAAAGATTAAAATGTCGAAGATTGTTTCTTTCAAATTCTAATACCTTCAAAAGCGAATGTTTTTGTTTGCATCATCAATTAGAAAATTATCTTAAAATCTTTTGCTGATTCGTTGTTTAATTTCCTTTATATGTTTTGCTTTGTTCGATTGCCTTTTATGTACTTGTTTCGACTATTAGTGTTTATTTTTCATAGTGTTCTTCTAAAGATTTAAATAAAAGATTCAAATGAATGCATTTATGGAGTCTCACAAATTCTGCGCTTTTAGCTAGATGTTAGGTGCAGATTTAAGATAGTACAATTTTTGCTCTGAGGGAGGGATTGTGAATTTGTTGAGATAATGTTATTAGAATTGTATTTTTTAAAGTTGCTCCATTCTTTATATTTTCGAAACTTTTGGTAAAGGGAATTTCTGGAAGTTTTAGTAACTTCATGGTCCTGTTTTGACCTGACCATACTTGTATTTGAATTTGAACGAAATTTTAAAATTGCATTCACGACGTTTGATGTACGATTTAATTTTTAAACTTTATGCTAACAATTTTTCCGAATATTTATTTCGGATCCGTTAATTTCAGTATTCAACTCAGAAGCATCTACTATTAAATTTTCCATTTCTGCATTCGGTGTGAGGTTTAGAGTTGCAATTAGTTGATCTTGTAATTCCTATAAGAGATATTATCTACATCATCACTGTTACTTTCAATGTAATTTTGAATTTTCATCAATTAATTTTGTTACGGCCGAACGTATAGGCGCTCTTTTATTTTTTAAATTTTTCAATTTAAGTTGTTTTGACTTTTGCGGTGACAAAACGTATATGTTTTTGCAATGAAATAAACAATAGAGGTATGAAATTGGCTTAAATGCGGAACCTTGCGAGAAGAAATCAAATGAATGGTATCCAATTGATGTGTTCTTGCGAGAGAATAAAAACACTTGGAGTGATGAGCGTTGAATGCTAACACAGTTCAAAGCGGGCCTTTATACACGGTAGGTGCGAAACGAACACAAAACGAAAGCAAAAGGGGGTGAGAGAGGGGTCCCTTTGTGACCTTTGACTCTGTCGATGGGGTGAATGTCTTTGCGACGTTCGAACAACTTTGGGCGTTGTTCTGCGAATTTAAGCAAATAATGCGTATATAATTTAGTTTAAAGTCTTAAATGCGGATATCCATAAGTTGCTGAAGATCTGCGTTGTCGATGGACCAAATATTAATGCGACTGGTACTGTACTTAATTAAAAATGCGAGTTTTAAGGCATAAACATTTATTGCGACTGCTTTGTGCAGTGTCTCCCTTGCAAGAGAATGTACAAGTGTGGGTGAGCAAAGTGGGGGTGACGATGGCAGCGCCAACAATATTTAATAGGTATTTTGTATATAAATCGCTCAGTATCATTATGTAACTGATTTTTTATAATTTTATTATTAATTCAAAATCATTAACCTAAAACCAGTACCTTTATTCATTGCTCGAACACAAGATTATTGTGCTTTACAATATTGAGATTACTTCCAGTAACAACATGCTTGTGATGTTCATCTATGAATTCTTTAAATTCATTACATTTACATATTAAGTTATCTTGCTTTATAGGCACATTATAGTTATAAATTGATCTACCTAATATATATATATTCTAAACAAACATTTATCAGTAGAAATTACATTTGATGGTAATCGACCTCCACTAACAATTTGTTCTTTGGCTGTAGCACAAGTACCTCCTGTTTCGTTATTTTCTAACTTGAATGCAGACTGTAGACCTTTGGTTACAAAATCGAGACGTCATACTGTTGAAGACAATAATTTTATGGCATTTGAAGTTCAAAAACTTCTCCAGGAAGGAGTCACTGAACCAAGTAACTCAGCTGAGGGCTCGGGGCCTTTTTCATTAGGGGAGAAAATCATAAGCCTAGAATGGTGGTTCATCCCTTAAAAAAAACTTTTAGATGCTCCCCCTTTGCTTAAAATAAAAGAGGTAATTTTGAAATTTTCAAAGAATCAGGTTTTTAGCGAAATGTATCTCCAAAGTGCCTTCAAATTCCAACCAAAAGGAGAAATTTTACAAACTTTTGAAGTCGCGGGGAAACCCCAGTTTTACGTGTTCCTTTTTTAGGTTACTAATGGGTAGCTTGTTTTCAAAGAGTCATTGACAAAATTATTGAGGATGAAGGACTCCCCCCCTTAAGAACTTTTTAACGTTTTAGTAGATAACAAACAAAGAAAAATTCTCACAGCCTCTTTAAAATTAAAGCAGTATTTATTTGCTTCATAGGGTTTCTATATATGAAATAAAAAGTCCAATAAATATGCCAACCGGTAGCCCCCCTCAGTCGCGGGCTTTCAATCTTTTCCCGAAACATTTTCAACGCCACCATTCATCCTCTTTTTTCGTTCCTTTCCCTTTTTTGGGG
>BMAV01005249.1:0-20486 GCA_019973955.1 Trichonephila inaurata madagascariensis
GATGACCGATTTTCACCCCGAAAAAAAAGTTGAGAGCAGTCAGAAAGCGCCTTGCTCAGAAACTCTGTACAGCAACGGCGACAAGTGTAGCGGTTTACTGGGGCCGACGCCTTCAAAAAGGGGGTTTTCACCCACCGTCCTGAACGCTGCAACCCGTTGAAAGATGGCCACCGAAGCCACCGTTTACGGGGACAGAGAGCACAAAAACTGGACAACTGATCAATGGAGTCGTGTTTCTTTAGGATGGGGTCGGTTCAGTACCGAAGCGATTCTCAACGCTTTTTGTTTTGGAGAAAATGGGGCCCCGGTTTTTATCCCAGTAAATAAAGGAAAGACATCGTTACGGGGTCCTGGAATTTTGTCTGTTGGCATTATGCTGAACGGCGGAACTGAGCTTCACATTTTCGACAGAGGGTCTGTAACCGGGGATCGCTATTGTGAGGAGGTACTTTTCCCCATCTGCTTTTTTCCGGGTGCCATTGGCCCACTTCATCTTTATGGATGACAATGCACTGCCACATCGCACTCTTGTTGTTGAGGAGCTGCGGGAAAGTAAAATATCACTCGAATGGATTCCAGCGTGCCCCCCAGATTTAAATCCCATCGAACAGGGGGGATGCTTTGGGGAGACGTATTGCCCCCGCTCACATCATGGGGAGTACAACCAACAACTCAAACGATGTTGATTGAGGAATGGGCACTCCTTCCTCAAGAAAGTTGCACCAGGGGGTTTGAGTAGGGGGAGAGGGTGCAAAGAAAACTTGTAGTAAGGGGAGGGCATATACCATATTAAGGAACACCCTTTTGTTGTTCTTCCTGTTGGATAGACAATCATGAGTCACGATACTATGCGTTCAATAAAGCTTTTTTTGTTTGATTCCTACCGTAGGGGTTTGTTTTCCTTTTTTTCGCGCCGATGCTTTCGTCATCCTTACGTTCATAATACCCCCCTCATTTAAAATTTCATGTCTCTCAGATGATTTTTCGTGAAGTTATGGCAATAAACCCACCTGTTGCTTAAGTTTTGCACACCAGTGTGTATATATATATAAAGGCATCATTAAAATCGAAATACAAGTTATCTACACTATTTTACACTTAATTCGTGACAATGTATATACATGTGTCTGTGTGAGCGTGTAGTTTAAAACTATCTGATATTTGTATGGAAATGTTCACCAAATTTTAGATTTTTGAGAAAACGGGTGAATTCTGGATCTTGATAAGAAAAACAACTATTGTGTTGTGATCTAGTCTCTTACTTCAGCTCTAAACAGTGTAACAGTCTACAAGTCCTCAACGTACAGTATTTTCCAGGCCACTGTCGATGACTTCATTCATCTGTTAAGTATATGCCTGTCGCTCACTGGTCTTCGTTTGCTTCCGATTCTAGCGCCATAATCGGAGAACAAACTGTGACAAATGATTGAGAGAATGAAGGTCCATTTCCCAGGCTGTTCTTCAAATCGCTTGAAGTAGTTCATAGTGTTTGTTTATTTATTTACAGTTTCACTGTCCAGCCATATACATACATGTCTGGAATATTTAATTTGCATATTCCTGTACACTAAGTAAAATGAATAATTGTTTTCTTGTGATATGAATTTCACAATTACTTATTAGTTCCCTCTCGATTTTGTCGTAATTTTTCAACTTTGTTTCTTTTTGCGAACTCGCATTTATTTCGTAATTTTTATTTATGCTCATGAATTAAAAACTGAAAAGAAATTCTTCCATTTTTTATGTAATGATGTTAGATATAATCTAGGGCAAAAAGAACATAAAATGAATAATTTCATGCCACGAGCAGGTGTTATAATTTCATTACTTCTTTCAATAACTGTGTGTTGCAGATCTAAATTTAAATATTTTGACTCTGAATTAGGATGAAATCACCATTTTATGAATCAGTTTGGCTACATCTTGCATTAGTTTTCCATTTCTGTTTGATTAATGCTAGTTTTTAATAGTATTTTAAACTGATGAAGTTTCCAATATAATCTTTAATTAAAAAAAGGTGTATTTAGCTATCGTAAGTGGTTTATTTTTGTATCCTAGAACAACTAAAACTGGTTAGGTAAAGAGATAGGTAAACCATTAGGTAAAGAGATAGGTAAACCACATAACTTACATGCATTTCTATCGGAAAAAACAAGATATTTATTGAGAACAGTTCTCCTTTCTGCATGATTTCCCTTAAATCACAATAGAGAATAAAATGATTCTTTTATAATAATACGTATTTCCATTTTTTTCACCAATTGCTTTTAAGGTATCCGACTACGTTCGGAACCATGATTTTGCAAAAGCGTATAAATGTATAATATTTATGATGTTTAGTGTCACTTAGATTAGAAAATATATATAAAATTGTTTTAAGAATAGTACTACAATAAAAAATTATTTAAGTACAATATTTCGGCTAAGAATTAACTTAGAATAAACTTTTTTCAAAATATTCTCCTTTTGTGAAAAATGCTATTATAATTATATTTTGCCTGGATATAGCTGAGACCTCTGTACAGAGGCTAAACCCAGATTTTGAAATATATAACTAGAAGTGGGTCTATCCATGTTTTTACGACAACAGAGGGAGAAATTTTAAGAAAAAATGCCGATAATTATTTCAATGGTTTAACTCTGAAAATAATGTAAATTTTTTAAAAATCAAAAGTTGACCCCTCTGTACAAAGGTCTGAGCCATATACAGTCAAAATATTATTATATAATAGAAGCTCTTTTCACAAAAGGAGAACATTTTGAAAAAAGGTTATTCGCAGTTAATTTTTTGCCGAAATATTGTATTTAAATAGTTTTGTCAAAATGTCCTTAAAACAATTTTATACATGTATTCTAATCTAAGTGACAGTAAATATCATGAAAATTATCCATTTCTGCGCTTTTTTAAAATCACGGTTCCAAATGTAGTCGGATACCTTAAAAGATTCCACTAATTGATCAGGAAAACATTTTTATACCTCTTTCTTTCTTCCAGATCCAGTCCTATGCCACAAAGCAACTTTACTTGCAATGGAATATATTTGAATAAATATCTGACTATAAGGCAATAATTATTAATAATGTTTTCAGATCGCAAGAAACACTGCCAACCTTATACGAGCGAATGGACGCCGTGTTCTACCACCTGCGGCACAGGGATTTCATCTCGTGTATCAAATGCTAATCCGGAATGCCAACTAAAGAATGAGACACGTTTGTGTTTACTGAGACCTTGCCCTACCAAAGAGAACCCAGAAATGATGATCCCCCATGGGCATCATGTAAGAGTATGTTACATTTTATTTATTCTGCTTGTCGTATTAGATACAGTTTACTCATACAATAACTTATCTGATTTTGTTCTTTGATTAATCTGTTTTTCTGTTTATATAGGGTAGAACAGACAATCATTGACAGTACTGATGATCATTGTTTTATATTTCTAGTTGTATTCTTTGACTTTCTTACACATTTTTTCAGATATTATTCAAAAAGTTGAAATATTCTAGAATACGCGCGTTTTGCGTAATATTCCACATTATTCTCGATTATTTAACACAATCTATGTTGTTGTCGTTTCTTGTACCACCTGAATGGCAAAGGCCAGATCAAGGCCCAGGAAATTCATTCATCATGACAAAGGGCTAAAGCTTTGATCACCATACAGGTGACAGTACCATTTGGCTGGTTTTCTACCACAATTCTGAGGGAGGATACCCTGGGAGTGGGTCAGGGGCCCTTCCCACCTCTCATCCCTTTCCACCCACCTCACTAGATGACTTGCGGCTCGATGGCTATTTAGAGTAACTCCATGCTGCGAAGGCCCCTATACCAGTGCTTCTCAAACTTTCAATGCTTGCGACCCAATATTTAATCCGAGTTTTTGTTGCCCCCCCCCTTCCATACAATAATGTATTGAATTCAATGATACTATACTTTGAAGCAAAAGCTACAATACGACTTTATTCTCTTAAGTGTCACCGGCGTGTATAAACGTATCGCTCGGTCAAGCCGTTAAAGTTACCCAGGCGTATATATACGTCTTTTCAAATTACGATTTTTTCTGTGCACTGCTATCCATAAAAAATTTCCGAAGGCAATAAAAGGAGATTGACAGTGTTTGCGAAGGATTTACTTAATTCAGAGAATTTGCTTATTGTGAATTGCTCCCTCCCCCAATACATCACATAGCATGCCTACATGAAAAAAGATGGTATAGGGTAGCGAATCGCGTAACTTTTAATCGGCAGTAAAGTAATTAAATTTAAACCGTACAAACTATCAAGGTAAAAGTGTTAATTTGGCAAACCCATGGGGTCACTGGTAGTAATAAAACTTGTTCTTAACTTTGTATTGTTAAATAAATTGTAAAGTACATTCTGCAGTACTGATACATTTATAAGTGTATTATGTTAGTGTAAATGTGAATTTTATTTTTTATTATGTCAGAAAATATTTTGCTTGTTTACTTTCAATAAATAAATAATTTTTTGAAATAATCTTTTCGTTTCGACTTTTCAATATGGTCGTGCCCCCCTCGTAATGTTATCACGACCCCTAGGGGGCGCGCCCCACAGTTTGAGAAACGCTGCACTAGACATTTACATTCCATGCCTTCTCCAGGATTCAAAACCAGGCCCTATATTAGAAGTCAGCGTCACTAACCACTATATTGGATGGGCGACACACAATCTATTGTTATGCGCGTCAGATATATAACATATCTCAAAAATGGCTTTTATTTTTATAATTTCATAAACATTACTTAAATGGTAACATGTTTGCGTATTATATATATTTGACTCCAAAAATATAAATTTTCTTTGATTCAAAAAGAAAATAAAGGCTATCAGTATTCAAGTTGAACGGAATATTAAAAGTCACATTTATTGCCTATGGTTCACTAATGGGATTTTTTTCCATGGTAGTGTATTTTTACGAGCAATTATTTTTTTAAATAAAAAAGAAAACAAGTCTTTTTTTGCAATATACCATATATTTACGCTGGCTAAGTGGCAAAGTACGAATGTTAGCTTTAAAGGGAAGCAATATTAGTAAATATGTATTCACAATATGCATTCTTGTAATATTGTAAAATCTGTTCCCATTTACTAAAACTATTAATGCAGAAACATTTTGTCCTCTGCATATTATATATTAGCTATTCATATATATTTTTTAAAAAATGTTTAAATTTTGCATTCGTTATTCGAACGGAAGTAAACATTTTTTGATTGGAACAGGCGTATAATTTGTATTTTCCACAAAAACGAAATGAATTAGAAGTATACTACATTCTAGTAGTATTATTTATTAAATTGCCATTACAGATATGCGGGTATATGCATTCTAGAATTCGCCCGCAGTTAGTCAAAGTCATTCAACTGATTCTAGATAGGAGACTATCATAAAAGGAGGTGCACCAAGCAATTTATGAAACAACCGGATGAAGCAGAATAACTTCTTTTATTCTGGACCATTTTAAATAAAACTCCGATCCAATGTTTAAGCTGCCGTAAAATTTTATGCGGTGCTGCGAAATCTCTTTATTAATTTGACGCTGTATGCTTTCGTGATTTTATAAAGCGGCTATAAAAGTTCGTGGCTTTCACTTTTTTAAACGAAATTTACTTTTGCCACCGCAAGTGATAAAGATTACATTCTAAATTAAGTTAGGGGGCATAATATTTGCATAAAAAAGAAATATTTTTACTGTGACGGAGTGCGATAAATAAAATCACCTTTTGTTATAAAAATGAATTTCTTTGGCGACGTGGTGTTGCTCAAAATTGGACCGTTAATAAAGAGAGAAAATTGAGCACTTATTTAAATTAATCAACTTCATAAAATATAAATTGAGTTTAAAAGTAACTGCTGGCTATGTGTTGCTCATTTAGCTTTAATATTTTTTTTTTTTGCTGATCCAAATAATGAAGAAAAACTAACGTTTTATTTTATGGAGTTGTAAAATATATTCAATCCCCTAGCCATAACAGCGTTTTGTTAGGTTTTATGTTGCGTGATGTATGTGTAATGTTAAAGTTTGGAAAAGACTTGTTCTTCAAGCTATCATTTAAAATGAATTATTCGATGAATTTGTGATTTTGTGAAAATATTTAAATACAAGCATCAATAAGTAATAGATTTCTAATAAAATAATATGATTATTAAATGCTATCTAATTTCATAATTATTTTGTTGTAAGTATTCTGAAAATAAATTATTATTTTAGTATACTTAAATAACTTACTCGCTTTTTAAAAATAGTTACTATGTTTTTATTAATAGTATGTTTTCTGTGATTTCACATGATCAAAATTTAATACTGACACATAATTTCAAATTATATATAGATTATTTTTATAATTTAAGTAAAGTTCCACTTGTCAGAATGATTTCAAGTTTGTGTACCATTATTTCAAAGTGTACCATTAGATCAGTGGTACTCAAACTGTGGTATGTGCCCCCCTAGGGGTGAAATAACCCTACATGTGGGGGTGCGATCATATCGAAAAGTTGAAAATAAAAGATTATTTAAAAATTATTAACGTACTGAAAGAAAGCAAAACAAAATATACATTCTGAAATAATAAAAGAACAAAATACCTATTTACACTGACTAAATATACTTATAAATGTATTAAAATGCTGAATGAATATACTTGATAATTACCGATACTAAATTAAAAACAGGTTTAAGGCTACACAGTACCCTTTTTCAAAAAAAATTTTGGTGACAGTAACAATAAAAATAAATAATGTTTTATATTCAGATTATATTATTAAATTGATTCTGAAAGTAAAAAGTCAATTTATATATATATATAAACCAGTCATTGTTTTACAATTTTGAAAAACTTAGAACTTTTGAAGTTTTTCAAATTTTTTTATAAAATGCTCACTTTTTAAAACTTTTTGGTCATTTTAAGTTATTTATGTTTCTTAGATTATTACGAACAAAATTTAGCATTTATTTTAAAATGTATTCCCTTATTGATTTTTAAAAATTATTTTTCTAGAAAAACTTGGAAAAAATACGAAAATTTTTAAATAGTAACTTTAGTATTGTTTAAAAAAATAACTAGAGATCTCAGCCCTAAATCCATACTAACGTTTATAGAACAAACGTTTGGGAGTATATACAAAAAATTCAAAGCTCTATGGTTAAAAGAAAAAAAATCCTTAGGGATTAGAAAACACTTATACTTTCAAAATTGAAAGTCTGAGAAAAACAAACACATTTTAAAGTTTGTAAAGGCATAAAACCAAAACATAGGATGCCCGTAAAGCTCTAATTTTTTAATATGTTATTTTCCAATGTATGTTCTACATTTAAACACTGTTTTAATTAAATATGACTGAAAATATATTTTTTAATTCAAAATATATTTTTGCATAATATTGATAGCATTTGTTACGACGACAGTTTATTCAGCTTAATCTTAAACTGATATTTTCACGAAAGTTTTGAAACACAAAACATGTATGTACAAAATAGTAATGATACTAACTTAAGCTAAAAATAGCCAGGTTTGTTTATAAAATTTAATTCTTTTGAGTTTTAAATCGGGCAGTTTAGGAAGTTTTTACTCTTGTTGTACGACTTCAAAATACTAAAATATAGTACTACAATATGTTTGTATAATGTAGTTTAGTACATCAAAAGGGAATATTCGGTTTTAACTGCAATATTTGAATTCAGAATACTTCTATTCGGAAGTCTAATTGCAGTGAGGGTTGATTTTTCGATGCATCATTTTCAATAGTATTCCATCTCTTCGATATGTTGTTTCTCAAAGCAACCGGAGAATGTTTTGGCCGTGGCATTTTTCAACAGAAAAAATTAATGACAAAGCTTTTAAGTTATATAAATTACTTTTTCTAGTAAAAATTGGCTTTGAAATCAATTTTAATTAATTAGTTATGTGGATTCAAAAAACTCAACTCATAATCAAGCAGAAATTATTTTAGTAATGAAAATTGGAATTAATAAGAATTTCACTCTAAAAGAGTTGATTATGCTCAAAAATATTCTTAATCAATTCAATTTAGTGTGGAAAAAGGATTTAAAATGAAACTGAAACTAAAACCATAGTTCAGATATCTTGAAAAACTAATTTGCTAACAGATCTGAAATTTCGGTGGCAAGCTTCTCAAGGATATGGAGCACAAGAAAGTGCAAAAAATTTTTTTCGGTAAATATGAAACTTGAAGGGTACTTGTGTACTCTTAATAATTACTAGTGACTTTTTTTCCGTGGAATTTTAAAAGGAAGGTTTAATATTAGAAATTGAACACTGTAATTTCTTTTTGCATATTTAACTCATAATTTCTTCAAATCAGCCACGGCAGAAAATCCAGATGGGTTTGGAATGGATGAAAATGGATGATTGGGAAATAAATATTTAATTTATTTAAAATTATTTTGCAATCTGTTCCAATTTAACAATTAGAATTAAGATTATTAACAATTATCTAATTTAACAATTAGATAAATATTAAACATAACACTTATCCTACTTGAAAAAATAACTTACATAAAATTTCTTACTTAAAACTAACATATACAAAATGTAATGCTTTGTTATTACATGGATGCGATGAAAATTAGGTAGCAAATATTAAAAGTTTGAGAAGTACTGCATTAGATGGTTATGTAAGCAGCAAAACTAATGTAGATTTGGCTGCTACAAGTGGCATTTTTAGTCGAGTTACGATGGTCTTTACCTTTGCAGAATGAAGTAATCCTGGTGCATGTGTGCAATGCCATATGTCAATGGCGTAACCGGAAGTTTGTCGCCTCTCTATTTTAATTATTAGTCAAAAAATTAGTAAAAGTTAAAAAAAGCAGCTTTAAATTTTTTATTGAGTAAAAATGCACTTTTAGTGTTTTTTTCATAGCAAATAGTTTATGCAATTGTCAATATCAATATGTATATCATGTTCAATTGCCAGAATAGCTAAATTTGTTAGCCTTAACGCGGACATAATCGATCTGAAACAATTTTTGATTAATTTTAGCTTAGAGAAACTTCTCTCGCGACTAGCAATACTGATGGCAGATGTTGAAAAATTCTCAACACTATAACAATGTTTGGTAAGCCATCTTCAAGTTTGGACTCAATAATATATTTTAATAAACCCAGAGATCCGGGCCTGAGTTCTTTTTTACAGCCAGGGTCTGTTGCAGTCTACGAAAGCTTGTAGACGTACGCGCTCAAGTTGGAATGTCTTCTTTATCAATGTATTGAGGAGCTTGATCTAAGTTAAAAGCATATTTTTGCGCTAGATACTGCAACTGTTGGAATCTATTTTGAATATCAATGGTTCCTTATTTTGAAGAAAACATTGTTCGTCTCAAGTCATCTTCGTACGATAACTGAACATATTTACTTCCGTCGTCAAACATATGCTTCCTCCTGATACGTCTTGGGGGTTCAAAAGAAATTTCAAGCTCTTCACATAAACTTTTAGCATATATTAAAGCTTCATCACGAATTCCTCTCATTTTGCTTCTAATACGGTCTGTAAAGCACTTATTTTTTGAGCACATTGATGCATATTTAGTCCTTCTGCTTGCAAATAATTTTGAGCATAATTGACTTCGCACAATACTGGTTGCCAGAAGCCTCAGTAACATAAAAATGAATGCGATAGCATATCGTCTAATAAACTTTCTTCATCTGTGCGTGTATTAAAGCTTTCATTCGTTTCCTTCAGTTTCGTAGCGGGGGCGTGATTAGGAGTTTGAAACATTTTTTGAATTTAAATATCCCGGCGCTTGCCGCCGCCCCTTTTCGTATGTCGCCCAGGGCCATGATCCCCTCTTCACCCCCCATACTACTCTATTGCCATATGTACAAAATATTAAGTTTAAATTCGAAAGTGGGGTTCTAATTATAATCCCCCTGTATACATATACAATATTACACACACACACACACACACACATATATATATATATGTAGAGAGGGAGAAAGTCTGTAAATTTTTAGTTAATTTATGGTTTCTAAATTTGTTACTTGAATCTCTCTCTTTTTTTAAACTTTTACACTCTCATAAAATGTTTTTTAAAATCGGAAGTTCACCCTAATATAACCCATTTTATATTTTTCTTCTTTCATTACCACGTATTTTATTGATAGAAAAATACATGTTAATTTCATAAAAAAATTAATTTTCAAAGCTCTTTAACCCGTTTATTATTCATGAAAAGCAGTGAGAATATTTTATTAATTTCTTAAGTTTGTTTTTTAAATTAAAACCTATAAAAAAATTATGTTTAATGATATTTGGGTTTTTTGAAATTCTATCGTAATAAAAATGTAACTTAATATTGATTTTTATAGTCAGACAAATGCTCAATAAAGGATTTTTTAAATACACATAAAGGAAAAATTATCAACTTAATGTATCCGTCTACGTTCGGAACCGTGATTTTAAAAAAGCGCATAAATGAATAATTTTCATCATATTTAGAGTCACTTAGATTAGAATATATGTATAAATTGGTTTTAAGGACATTTTGACAAAAAGAAATGATTTAAATACAATATTTTGGCAAAAAAATTAACTTAGAATAACCTTTTTTCAAAATGTTCTCCTTTTGTAAAAAATGCTTCTATGATAATAATATTTTGCCTGTATATAGCTCAGACCTCTGTACAGAGGCTCAACTATAATTTTTGAAAAATTCACATTATTTTTAGAGTTACAATCCATTGAAATAATTATCGGTGTTTTTGTCTTAAAATTTCTCCCCTCTGTTGTTGTAAAACATGGGGAAACCCACTTCTAAGTTATATATTTCAAAAATTCTATTTGAGACTCTGTACAGAGGTCTGAGCTATATACGGGCAAAATGTAATTATAACAGAAGCATTTTTCAGAAAAGGAGAATAATTTGAAAATGGGTCATTCTATGTTCAGTTTTTGTCAATATATTGTAATTAAATAATTTTTTATTGTAATACTATTCTTAAAACAATTTTATATACATTTTTTAATCTAAGTAACACTAAATATCATAAATATTATCCAATTACACACTTTTACAAAATCACGATTCCGAACGTAGTCTTCTTAGATAAAAATTAAGAGCATAGTCTATGATATAGATATGGTAGTTATTTTACTGAGGGGATATACTTTTAAAAAGATACATCCAGTAACTATTATATTTTCTGAAATGATGTTAACCTTATTAGAGTGTAGAGAAGCATATTTTATTGTTAATATATAATGTATCAATCTCCTTTCTTCTCAGAAGAATCATGTATGCAGAGCCACCATACGCAGCAGTACTCCCATACGACTAACTGATGAAGGTAACTGCACAAGTGTAGCTATGTATCAACCGAAATTCTGCGGTTACTGCACCAATCGCCACTGTTGTCACCCCAAAGTGACTACAAGCAAGAAGATTCAATTCCGCTGCATTGACGAAGAAGGTACTATTCTAATTCAGAGAGAAGTCATGTGGATAATGAAATGCAACTGCACGACGGTTTGCTAATAATGGGTCAAGGCCCTAATTTGTAATATCCATTTCTGATGCTACCGTCCAATATCATACAGAATGTTTTTAGAAGATATTTGTTCACATATTGTTACGAAACCAAAGATTTTAGAGATTAACTCTTCGTCTTGAACACGCTGGAATCTAGCGTAGTGTGTTCGAACTAAATGGTGAAGCGCACTTTTCAGTGTATACTTTAGCTAGATTTCTTTGATGTCAGTGATTTCATGTATATTTATGTCGAGGAAATGATACAGCATAGCAAATAATTATCTTTTAGGATATGTTTGAGTAGTCAGAAATTGAATAAATTAAAATTCATCCAATGTCACTGTTTAATTTGAAATTGAATATAAATGTATCATTACTGAAGAGTGTGATATACTCTCATTCTTTAATTTTTACAGAAATTCAGTTCCAGGGATTATTTGGGAAGAGGATTTTATGTGTTGAATGTGAATCACTAATAATGCGTATATATCACATCAATATTTAAGTAATGTAATAAGATATATTTAAATAATAAAACAAAAATTGCGGATAATTCAAATTGTAAAAGCATTTTAGTTTTAGGAAACATTAATACTAAATCATTACTAGTGTTTTCTACATTTTATATAGTATATTTTGAATTTTTCTAATTAATATTTATCTGAGTAAAAGAGAAATAATTTCAAAACTACGACTTACGAGACATAAGAAATTTTAAAATTAAACATAAATTTTACTAATTAAAAGAATTTTTTAATTAATTGAATAAACACTCACGCGATTTATGGATACTGTTAGATTGTTAGCATTATTTGCTAATGCGATAATTATTTGCTTTGCATATATGCTGATTCTTTGAATTTATTTCGAAAAAACAATTATACAAATAATTGTAGTAAGTGTTACTTTACAGACAACGTTTACCAGTGTTATTGCATCTTATTATAAATGTTATTAGTATATAAACAGGAAAAATATAATGTACATATTAGTTACAACATGGACACTATTTGGACTTAATGTGCTCATGTTATAAAATATGTTATTTTATGTGAATAATTTAATTGATGTATGTGTATTTTCAGTCTTAATTGTTTTCCTGTGTTGTACTAGAACATGATCTTAAATATGATTTTGATTCTTAAATTTCCATAAATAATTAGAGTGTGCATCTTCATGTTTTAGCATATTTTCTTTCGAATAATCAAATTCAATTTTATTAATGATTACAGTGACTTTTAAATTAGATTACATCAAAACTTTGATTTTAAACCCCTGAACTTAATAGGCCCTTTATGGTTTTATACCTTGAAAAAATTATTGGAATTTTGAAAAAAATCATAAAAAATATCAATATTTCAAAATATTAAAAATGTTGATTCATTGCAGGCTATGGTATTAAAACAGTTTTAATCTTTTCCCTTTTTCCCTCTTTAAAAATTAAACCAATTTAAAATGTTACTCTCTCTGTATTTGTAGTTAAATTTAAAGAAATATCTTTTTTTTTAAAAAAAATTTATAAATATGTCATCAGAGTAGACTGAAATGACAGAGATTGATGAATTTTTACTGCGTTATCAAATTCATAAAATATTTACTGGTGCAATATTTATCCTATAGTTATTATTCAAATAAGTTAAATTACACATTCCTCACACATTATTATTTTAACGGGTAGCATTCGAATCACAATGGATTTAAATAACGCAATTGAAGAAATAATACAGATATTTTACACAGAAAAGCAATAAATAAAACAAATATTCGAAATTGTTCATCATTTTATGTTTAGAGATAAGGTGTAAACTTATGATTTACAAGAAATTTTCAGAATAATCAAGGCAGTCTGTATTGATTTTGTAAGAAGAATACTCACAAACACACACATCCCGCTCACTGAAACTTTTTATTATTGTTATTTTTTTTGTCTAGAACTTTAAAAACTCAATATACATTTCATTAGATTAATGCTAAATTAAAAATTTAGAAATTATTATTATTTCGAATTAAAAATTTTTTTAATTTAAATAAAATAAATATTAGTTAGGGAACACAAGTATCATGCAATTCGTTTATGTTCATAAGTTCTTTAATTGATTTTTAATTTTTCAAATTAATATTTAATTTCAGTTAATACCAAAGATTTCCATAATGGAAGTTTGGTATGCAATCATAAAAAAAGAGAAGAAAAAAAACAACTATTTTAAATAGTGGGGGACCACAAGTTCAAAATTTCCCTGTTTTTTTTATGAGTTTTTTATGAAGGAAAGCGATCCATAAATTTTACAAATTCTTTAAACTCTTTTTCCCAAGAATTGAATTTTATAAGCAAATTGATTTGGGAAAATATGTAAGTTTGTAGAACGTTGGTCGTTAAAATTTTTTGCTAAAGAAGAAAAAATTTTTGGGGGTGGTTAAAAGAACCTCTTTTAGTGAAAAAAATTACTTACTGTTTTAAATTAAGTTACGCAAAGATAAGAGAAATATCGTTAATAAAAATAATGAGTTAATAATACAGAGGGTTTTTTCTTTTGGAGAATTCCTCCTTTACCGGGCCCTCTACTGTTGATAAATGGTCGCTAGGGGACTTCTGTTACTTTTTCAATCACTTATTTATTATGACAAGAACAGTTAAAATTTTAAGACAATGATTGCGTAACTTTGCGTAAAATATCCCAAAAGGGGAAGTGAAACTACTATTATTTTTCTTTTAAAATTCCCTTTTTTCAATTCCTACATTAGTTCACACTTTCCTATATATATATATATATAAAAAAAAAAAAAAAACCTCAAATTTTCATCATTAATAAAAAAATTTTATTCACCCACTGAAGTTCAAATAATTTTTTAAACTGTAGTGGATTAAAATTGTTGTTAATACATTTTTTTCAAATTTTTATTCATTAGTTAAATTTTTTTTTTTAATTTTAAATTTATTCTGCGTTATGTCTGACGAAGTTACATCTAATTAAAAAATGGTGCCAAAATTAAATATATTTTTTTTAAACTTGTAGTGGATGACAGATGCAAATACAGTTTTTCCAAATAAATTCCTTATTTAAATTTAATCAACTAAAATAAAAATTTTTCATTGTTGACCCGAGTAGGAATTGACTTTTAATTTTTTTATAATTGTGTTTCAGTTATGAGTGGAAACATTTTAAATTGAAGTTACATTGAATAAAAATGTTTGATTTTTTCCCCGCTGGTTTGTTAAAAAAGTGCAAAATTGTAAGATTAAAAAAACATCCCCCTTTTTATATATTCATCCATTATATCTTCAGGCTTGGGGCTTCTTTCCGAAGGTTCCCTAAATGTATGGGGGGTAAAGCTATACGATTCTTAACAGCAAACTCAATTTCCCTCACTGTAAAGAGCAAAGTGTAATGATCTTTTTCTTCCCAAAACTTTTTCCGGGGAAACAAATGGAATTGCTGTTATACTTGTGTTTAAGTCTTTCCTCTAAATCAAAGGGGAAGCCGAAAAACGATGGGAAAACAGCAACTTTTGCCCAGAAATCCAATTTTCTAACAGGATTAAAAAATTCCCAAAGCTTAATCATAAAATAAAGTCCCAAATTTAAAATGTTTTTTTTGGGAAAAAAAAATGAAATAAAATTTTTTCCAAAAATGAAGGTAAAGGCTTTTTTTTGTGGCCCCCAGAAAAAGTTTATGGGTTTTTTGGGCCTTTTTTTTACCCAAAAAATTTTGTCTGATTTGTTTGCTGCGATAATCATCTATAACGAAAATTTCCCAAAAAATATGACTTTAACTAATTACAAAATAATGAAGACTAAACTACACGTAAAAAATACTTTAGTTGCTAGAGGTAAAAAGGAAGGAAAAAAGGAAAAAAAAAAGGGGGTTTTATCGGGGAAAATTTTAAATTTTTTATAAATTGCAAATTAAATTTTTAGGAAATTTAGTTTTTTTTTACTATATTTGAAGATATAAAATCCGCATATACACCAGTGTTAGGGAATGTTAGTTAAAACAAATTATTAAATCCCCAAAAAAAGGGTTTTTGTTAGAAAATGAATTATAATAATAAAAGGAATATTATTGCATTATTTTGTAAAAAAATTTTTATTACTGTTAGCAGATATTTTTGAATTTAAAAATATTTTCATCGGTAGGGGAAATGTATTTTAACAACTATGCAAAAAAATATTTTTTTAACTGTAATATCTTTTTTTAAAATTCAAAAAATATAAAATATATTATTTCATTAAATTAATGTGGAACAAATTTGGGAGAGATATTTATGAGAATATATGTAAATAGAATTATATTATGGGAAACATTCACTGATTTTTCTATAGCCTCTAACTATTATTATTTTTAATTTTAAAAGCAATTATGTAAGTATATAATAGTTTATTTTAAGAGATTTACATTTCACTATAAATGATTTATTTATATGAGAGTATATGGGAAAAAAAAAAAAGGTATGTATAAATTTTTTAAGTAGTTATTTCAATAATTTCCCAAAACAGTTCAATTTTTAAAAATATATAATTTTAAAAATCCCCCCATATTAATTATTCCCGCTTAAATGAAAATTCAAATCTTCTCTGATAAGTTATTTTTACACACAACACACCACAAAATTTAAAAATTTTATATATATATATATATATATATATATATTAAAGAAGAAAGAAATTTACAACGACCAGATTAAATTGAGTTTATTTTGGGGAAATTTTACAAGGGGGGGTAAATTCCTTTGTTTCCCTCTTTTTTGTTCCCCGGAACTTTTTTCATCTGTTCCTTTACCTCAACCCCCCTTTTCCGCGGTAGCGCTTCTTTTGGGTTTTTAAGGGGTATGGGGAAAATTGAGTAAATTTCATTATTTAAATTAAATATAAAAATAATTTTTAATTAAATATAATTTTTAATTTTTATAATTTTTATATATTATATTATAAATATTTAAAAGGAAAAATTGTTTTAAAAATAAAAAAACACCACAAAAATTTTAAATTTTAAACGAATTTTTAAAAATTTATTAACATTTGAATTAATATTTTTTAAAAAAAACTTATAATCTGGATTAAAAATTTTTCTTTTTGGTTTTTCATTTAACCCCTTTTTTTAAATTATGAGGGAGAAAGTCTGAATTTAAAAATTCATTTTATTTCATTTAGTTCTTAATAATGTGATGAAAACCTTTATAATATAGAAGAAACAAAAAATTTTTTTTTTAAAAAAAAGACACTTTTATCTTTTTGTATATTTTTTCATATAATTTACTTTTTAAAGCAATAACATTTCATTCTTACTGGGGAATCTAAAGTGTTTTAATACGTAAAAATAATAGCACCCTTTTAAAAGTAAAAAATTTACATTATAAAAAAAATTATCTAAAATAAAATTTTTTTTTCAATGGCAAAAATTCTATTAAAAAATATTATTTTCTTTAAAAAAAATAAAAAAATTTATTATAATTTAATTGTTTTTAAAAAAAGGAAATAAAAGTTTTAAATAAGGAATTTTACAATAATCAAATTTTTACTTTATTTTAAATTAAAAAAAAATTCATCATCTTAAAAAGAATCAATTTAGCATAAACCTTATCAATAAATGTGATGTTTAATATCAATTTAACGTAAAATAACATAATTTACTAAATAGGAAGTTTGATACTAATTCATTTCATTTGCACTTTGTAATATTTAAGCACATTTAAAATAAAAAACACATTATAGTAATATATTCTCATACAATACTACATCTACTACATGTAGGATTATCGCAACATCTACACATTTCATCATTACTACGCAGATATCCCCATTTTTACAGTTACAATTATTATATAGGTATTTAACATTACAGTTTACATCTTTAAGGTTATTTTTTTTAATTAAATATGTATCGAATATAATTCATCTGAAATAAAATCATGCTTATGTTTTTTCTGAATGTTTCAGGTAAAAATTATCGTAATTAAAACGTCTTAATTATAAAAAGTTTGCCATTGTGATCAAATAACTGATAAAAAAATTTGCACCTTAAATCAATTTACATTTTGAAACCATCATTTTTGAAAATTAATAGGCTTCATAATTGATAGGAAAATAAAAATAAAAGCTAATCAAATTGTTTAAAACAATTTTATATATTAATTAAATAAAATCAGTCTATTTTCTTTGACATATGTTAATATAGTTCATAACCGGAATCAAACAATTAATTATTGAATCTTCAAAGTTTTTAATATTATGAAGTTAATACTTCCATTTTCAAAGTTGATAAATAAATCCGAATTTATAACTGTTTTACAATTCTTAGAAAAAAATAGCTAGATGACGTGACAGAGATAATTACATCATTTATTAGAGAAACTTGCATGTGTGTGTGTTTCCCTTTCAATAATCTCTATATATTAGCTCTTTAAGTTGGATTAGCTTGGGCAGTATTTATTTCCGTGGGGGGACGAAATGAACGTAAGTATTGATTTCATTTATACATTATTCCAAGTTTGTTTCTGAAAAAGAAAAAAGTACAATAAAAGTTGTGTCGATGGCTATTACGAGAAACAATTACTGCATCTCTTAATTGCAGTAGGCGGTATCCAAGTTGCTTTTTTAAGGTAATTCCAAAACCCCTTAGCGAAAAAGAAAGAAAGAACTTACAGAATCAATTCTTGCTATGTGCTGTAAGTACAAAAAAGTCTCATAAAAACAAAGGAATGTTTCCCCGAAGGAAAGTTTTGTTATAATTATTTATCTGCTAACGGATTTTGACTTTTTTGTGTAAACACTCGAGTTGACTTTTGCCATTTGTTTTCCAAATATATTGTTCAATGTTTTCTGGCATTTTACAGAAATAAATCAAATACTTTAAGTTTTTTTTATGATATTTTATAAAGAAGATTTTCGGCTTTTCTGTTGCATCCTTTACTTATTACCAGGATAGCTAAATTTATAGAATAAAGAATAAAGAATTTATTTTCTTGTTTATCCTAAATAATTCCTTTGTTTGAGAAATGTCTCTTAGCAATAGAACATAATTTAAAAGTGCAATGTTTTCATAGTAACTTATAATTATTCAATATAATTTATTTAGATTTTCATTCTAAAAAGAGTAAAATTTTTATGCAAAAAAATAAAATTATATATAATGTATACTATATTTTCAATTAATAATACAACAATTATAATGCTTAAGATTAAATTTTAAGACTTAAAATGTTGTAAAGTGTCTGTGGTTGGTTTTTAAAAATTTTAAATGGTAAAATACCAAAAAAAAAAAAATCAGTAGTTCATATATGTAATATTAACTGCTTAAAAATCTTTCTAAAGGTGAAATATTTATCCTAACTTCCTCATAATTAGCAATTCATTTTTCAAAAAATGTAAAGATGATGGAAAAAGTTAATTCTTAAAAATGTATTTATATATTGTGAAAAGGATTTTAAAAAATATTTAAACAAACTTTAATTTTATGCAATTTCATTAGTTTTATACGAAAAAATATAGCATTTTTATTGTTATTTTAAGAGAAATAATATAAAATAAATGCTGAAGCGCCCAGTGGCTGAGGGGTAGTCATCGCGACCCCTGGCTGAGAAAGGTCGACTTAGCCTTTCATCTCTTCAGTGGGTCGATAAAATGAGTACCAAGCTTGCTTGGGAACTTAACATTGATGGTTTTGCGTCAGACTGACCATTTGACCGGAGCATCTGCTCATACACTTGGGGCTCAAGGTCACGTATACTGATATGGGCACAGTAGGTCTTGGCTCTCATGTTCTGTTGCGCCTCCGATTTAATACAAAATGCTCGTGTCTTTGCATGACTAAAAACTTCTCAACATTAATTTTTTGCAATATTGGCAATTCATAATATTAAATATTCTGAAGTATTCTTACAATCAATTTTAAATCACCTTGCTTGTAATTTTAATTGCTTAAAATTTCTTTATGAAATAGCTCTATTTTCATTAGTGTTTTTAATTATCATGTTTAATTAAGACAAATATTTCAATATATTCTTTAAATGTAGCATAATGAAAAGTATATAACAAAAAAAAAATAAACTTCAATCATGAAAATCCTAAAAAAAAAAATTGTAAGTGTTTTGCCCATGCAGTCAGAAAAATGAATATTATTAGTGAAAATTTTGAAATACTTCTATTTTCCAGTCTTACAAACTGTCCTTTAAAATTAAAATAAATGTATTTTTAAACCTCATTAACTCTTAAAATACAGCAAAAAGGAATCGTACACTGAGCAAAAGAGTTTCGTCATGAGAATCCTAAAAAATGTATAATTGATTTATCCATCCAATAAGATGATGGAAATATTCTCAGCAAAATTTCCAAAACTTTGCTGTGAAACTGACAGAATGAATGCCTGATTGGTATTTGGTGAATTTTTAAGACTTCATTTAGTTCATTACTGCAAATATACTGTTGCCACAAACTCGGTGCAATATTTCATTAAAGTAGGATTATGGCCCGATACTTTATTTCAATACCGACAAATTTTGTAAAATTTGTACCCCAGGAAATATCGGCAAAATGTCAACGATGATCTTCTACTAGAAATGGGCATAAACCACACATTATACCTAATTACTGTCGCGTGTAACAAGATTTCCTCAGCTAACAAGAACTGGTGCAAACTTTTAATGTTCGATCTACCAATACTTGTGACGTCAAATTACTAGGGCTATGGCTAATTAGAAATATCCGGTGAGGGTAAACCTTAAATGAGATTTAAATTACATCCCCTGGAGTCATTACTAGTTTTGGTCGTAATTAGAGGCGATAGCTCGAAGTCTTCGGTTTCTACGTAGAAACTGATGAATACTACCTTTTATCGGCCCTTGTCTCTCCAGCGGTTATTTTGAATTCCCTTCGCCAATGACAAAGGCGTACTTTTGCAGAGGCTTTTGCCAGACTTACCGTGTCGGTTAATTGCCGCTGGGTTAATGATTGACCTGATTATAAATTTCACATAAAAAGGGG
>BMAV01005250.1:0-11612 GCA_019973955.1 Trichonephila inaurata madagascariensis
TCTCATCAAATAAGAGCAAAATAAAAAAAATTAAGAGTTCAAAACTGATATTTTGAATAACATGCTTAAAAATTTTTAAGGTTTGGTAGTAACTACATATTAGTTGAGTTGGCTACCACACAGTGTGGCAGTGGTAAAGTTCATTTACAAAAAGCATTATTTTCTTTAAAAAATAAGTAAAAATAAATCAAAAATAAGTACCTGTTAGTAAATCAGAAATTCAATTTTGTCTTATAACTGGAAACCCTTTTCTAAGCACAAACCAACTCTAAGGTCATTACACCAGAATCGTGTTTCCTTCCTTATCTTTTTTCCATTTGCATTCTATTTCGAACAGCAAACTTTGCAATGTTTTGTAGGCTCATGTTTCGTGGGAGTTAGAGGAATATGGATCATAAAATGTAGTTCACTGGGACGACCAAGGTTGTCTACTGTAGGTGGTCTGACAGGAAGCTGTATCGTCATATTTATCTAAAAGCTCTTCTACTAGATATATACGCTTTCCAACAAAATTTTTATAAAGAAAAAAATGAGTTCTAGTGTACTTTATATAGTAAATGTAAAAATATTTTTCTATAATCTAAAGACACACACACACTGCTGGCCACCGTAAATGCAACACCAGGAAAGACAAGTGATAGCACAACAAAATTTATTTTGTAGATAACATGTTGACCAAGTATCAAATGATTACATTTATAGACTTCTGTGAAGTGTGGTTCCTGCCAGAATCAGTAGCCAGAGTAACCGCCATTGTTGGAGATCACCGCTACCACACGCCTCGGCATTGATTTAAAGAGACTTTGGATGTGTTCTTGGGGTACAGTAGACCAAGCAGCTTCCACACCTTGCTAAAATTGATCTGGTGTGGCAGCTGAGGGTGTAATCTGGGTCAATCGTTGAGCAACCATGGACCACATGTTTTCTATCGGTGAAAGATCCGAAGAGCGAGCCGGCCAGGGAAGCAATTCAATCTGGGGATTGACGAAGAACTTTTGGGCAATGCGTTACACGTGTGGTCGCGCATTATCCTGTTGAAATATGGCTGTGCCGAAGCCCTGAAGGTAAGGAAGGACAACTGGCTCCAACACCTCGGAGATGTACCGCTGGCTGTTTAAAGTACCGGCAATGCGTACTAGAGGAGTGCGAGAGTGATATCCAATACTGCCCCATTCCATAATACCCGGTGCAGGGCCAGTGTGGCGGTGCATAACGCAGCTGTTCAGCATCCTCTCTCCACGGTGTCTCCAGACTCGAATCCGACCATTGTGGTGTTGCAGACAGATGCGTGACTCGTCAGTAAAGACAACTTCATTCCATTCTACCGCCCACATCCTTCTTTCATCGCACCATTTTCTTCGGAGACGTCTGTGGTTCTGCGTCAAGGGTAGACTAAGCAATGGATGTCTTGTGGACATACCCCTCTGCTGTAACCGGCGTCGAATGGTACGTGCAGACATTGAATGATGCGTTACAGACTTAATGTACTGTGGTATGGTTTGTGATGTGACTGAGTGATCCTTCATTGCCATGCGCACAATTTGCCTGTTTTCTCATGAAGTGGTGCACTGAGGTGGATGCGATCGACCACGTCAGTCCATCGTACCCTCCTGCATCCAACGGTCATATATCCGCATTACAGTTGTTTGGTTTCGTCCAACACGACTACTGATTTACCTGAAAGATAATCCACAATCTAGGTAGGCCACTATTCTTCCTCTGTCGAACTCGGATACATGATCAAAAGCTGATCATTGTTTTCTACGAGACATAACTGATTGTTTTTTGACAAAACCACAATTGCCGAACTTGAAATCGTCGAAATCTCCAAGCCTGAAATGTGGCCGTGGTAGCCGAGTGGTATAGGTATCGGATCGTGGCTTGCCTTGTCACAAGTTCAAGCCCAGTACCACTAAAGACCCACCGTTTAGGGCAGAGATGCAAGTTAAATCTGTCAAGAGCTGAAACGTCCTCCCGTTGGTGTGGTGTGGTAGTTAGGAGAGGGGTGCCAGCTCAGGTGTCGTCCACGTCACTTGACCATGGTTCCAAACTACGTGGTCCGTCGCCAAAAACCCTCGTGTAGCTGAGCAGTGCGACGTTAATATTCAATCAATCAACCAAGCCTTAAATAGCGCTTTGAGGTGGCGCCACAGGCGCGCGTGATGTGTGTCTGCGCTGAAATCCTAATCATTTGCATATCTTACCTCCGATAATGCATGTTGTAAATTTCGTGTTATTTGCATGCTTCCTTCAGGGTGTTGCTTTTACAGTGGCCATCAGTGTATATTGGTGCTCTTGAACTGTCGGGGGAAACTATAATTCCTGATCACAGCAATCTACACCCCCCATAGTTAGATTGTAGCTAAAAACAATCTTTGGCTTCAGTACATTTTTTTTTAAGGTTTATCATGGAAGTATTACAATGGTGCTCATCCAACACCATCTATTGAATTTATCCCTAATTAACTTTTTTTTAATGTAATTTCGGATTTGACAAAGAGATGAAGTCAAAATGAACTTCTCCCCATAGGTATTCCTGTATAACAATAAGATCCACTTAAAAGGAAAAAAATCCCCCGTATAGTATTCGGGTGAGTTATTTTGGAGCACACTAAGCATCGTGTTTTCGACAGAAGTTCTGTAGCCGGAGATCGCCATAGCAAAGAGATGATAATTTCCCTTGTCCGTCTTTTCCGAGGTGCTATTGCGCCAATCTTCGTTTTTATGGATGATGATGCACGGCTAAACCATACTGCTCATGTTCAGCAACTGCCGGAAAGGGAAGATACCATTCGAATGGATTCAGAGTTCTTCCTGATTTAAATAAAAAGAACATGGGGGGGATGCTTTGAGGGACGTTTTGGGACTTTTCCCCTTTTCTGGTAACACTCAACAACTGAAACAGATGCTGATTGAGGAATGAACACTCTTACCTCAAGAACTGTTGGACAATCTGCGGCTGAATATGGAGACTGTGCGAACCAACCATTGCAGTTCTGAGGAACATCTGCTTCTTATTCTTCCTCCTGGACAGACAATCACGTGTAGCGATACTATAGTTCAAAAAGTTTTTCATTAAATTCACTATTAGCTTGTATTTTATTTATTTATTTACCCCGGGGGATTTTCAATCGTTAACAAAAAAATTTTAAAACCTCAACTGAGCTGAAATTTTATATCCCATTATTTTTTATGACAATACAGTAAAATAAAAAATTTAAATTTATTAAAACAATTTTTCAAAAAATTAAAAATCACCACGTTGGCGACAGAGCCCTTTTTTTCGACTTGTGTCAAAACTTGAAAATGTTTTTTTTTCACGTTTAAAAACCCGGGTTTAACTAAAATTTTTTACACACGATTGTTTTGGGTGATAATACGATACTTTAATGATAATGAATAAAAAAAGAATGACCATTCATGTTGTGATTCTGTCCTGTATATACATATTTATATTAATTGACCTTTTAATAAGAAGTAGCTAAAAAAAAATTTTTCTTTGTTGATCTAAATAAAATTGATTTAAATTTTTTATACTACAGTTGAACCTGTTTTTTGGGTAGATAGGGCGATAAAAAAAAATAAAAAAACGAAAATTTCATAAAACTTTCATATAACAAAGTAATTATGGAAATATTAAAACTTTTTTGCGGTGGAAGGGGCCCCAAAAAAAAACATTTTTAAATATGTCAATTATTTAAATTTTCGTTAGAAAACTTCCATAAAAAAGTAATAAAAATATTACACTGGAAAAAAAAAATATAGTTTCTCATTGTATTCACGGATAAGTTTTCAAAGTGCACATACATAATTCATTCACCCTCGTAATCCAAACCTTGTAATGAAAAAATTCAAAATTGTCCCTTCGCGTGTCACTTGAAGAAAAAATTGATTTTTTTTGTTTGACTTCCATACCATTTTCAAAATTGTTTTTTTTGGCCGCCCATCCTTTTTGTGGTTAGTGACGCTGACTGCTGGGGTTTGGGCCGGGGTTCGAACCCCCTGAGAAGGCGGGGGATGTAAATGTATAGTGGCTTTGGGGCATGGAGTTACCTAAAAAATCGTTCCCGGCCTCCGTGAGGTTGGTGGAAAAAAGGCGGGCCCCGACCCCCCCAGGGTGTCTTTCCCTTCAAAATTGGGTGGAACTGAAAAAATTTTTTTCACCTGTATAGTGCCGGGACGGCTAAAGTCAAGCGGCATGTAGTCCATGGCCACGGGGGAATTTTATGGGTTGATACGGTATTGTCGATCAAAGGGATTGGAATATCAACAACGACATTTTTTTTTTGCAGCCATGTTTTCGTCATCGCTGAAGTATGAAATGCGTTTTTCATTTTGGGTTTTTTTTTTCTCAGATGATTTACGGAAATTATGGGAAAAAACACCTGTTCACCTTTTTCCCACCAGTTTTTAAGCACAATTTTATAATGATGGTTAGAAAAGTTTCATTATAAAAATTTAAAAACAGCACAGTAGAGCTCAAAAAATCGATAATGTATTTCTGGCCGGGGAAAATGCAGGTTATTGAGAATGGGGTTTTAAAATAGGATTTGAAAATATTGAAACTCTTAAACGCTGTTTGCTTGAGAATACAACGAAAACAAACTGCCTAAATATTTTAAACAAAAAAAAAATACTGCTTTTTGAAATCACAGAGTATTAACCAGATGAAATTTAAAAATTTATAATACAAATATACAAAATTTACCGATTGAACACGGAAAAAATACTTTATGAAGGCATGCAGCTTTATAATGAAAAAATTAAGTACCTGATTTAAAAAAAAAGAAAAACAAACTGACTACTTTTTTAAAAAGAAATGCTTAATGTCCTGCTGTCTTCCATACTGCATTTTATGTTTAACTGCTTCATCACAAAGATGACGAAGGAACTGTAATCCCATTATCAAACACACCTTGTAGTACAAAATGCTGAAGGGCGGTTTTGCGACAGCCTTTAATACCTCACTATGTGACATTTTAGGAGTTTATGCTGTTCCCTCAACGTTAACATCATCGTTTTACGGTATTTTTTTCATTAATTATGTCACACACACAGAAGCAATAATTTCTGCATCGGACATATGTCTTTCTCGGTATCGTCAAGAACCACTGTTCGTCATTTTCATCGGGTTTTGCACATCCAGAAAATCTTTTCCGGGGGGGTGGGGGTCGAGTAAGTTTACATTCTTTGCATCATCATGTTCAATGAGCCATTTCCCTCGTATCAAGAAGTAGGAACGAACTAATGTTTATGACTCTTACTCGTTTTAGGCATTCACAAACCAACCAGCAACATCCAAAAGGTTAATTTTCTTTAAGACTTTGACCTCATCGTTTGCAGAAAGAAGGGAGGATAACAGCTCGCTCCTGTATATTCTCTTGACACAATCCAAAATTCCTTCACCCATTGGTTGGCATACCGCCGTGGCACTGGGTGGTAAAAACATCGCGCGACCTGCAAGAGTGTGGCCAAGTTATCCAAGCTTCCGGGTTATCGATTGCCGAGTTCTCGGGAACTCTACTTTAATACAACACTCGTAGTATTAAAATATGAAAATTATATGCTATAAATAATATCTTTCTATCTCGCAAAAGATTTTATAGAAATATAAAAAAATTGACCGTATTTACTCGAATCTAAGCCGTCATCGACTCTAAGTCACACTCCCAATTCTCTACAAGTTTTTGAGAAAAAATTAAAAAAAATTTTTTTTTTAATAAGCAGTAGTAAGAAGTTAATAATTAATTGATTTTATTAGTATATTAAATACTTTCAAATGCGTACATGAACATATAATTACTCTAACTATCAGTATCATGTTTCAAAAATCATTTGTCACTAACATTGTCACAGCTAACTTCGGAATTGATGCCGGCGTCGCCATTACCCCCTCCCCGTGTCCTCTTCCGTGCCATCCAATGTACTTGTTATGTAACATATTTTTAAAATAATGTATTACAGAAGAGTGTACAAGAATTGATTAAGACTGTTGAACATTTACAAGCAAAAATTATATCAATTTGTTTACGCCATCGACGTATATTTGTGGCATCTGAGTCAAATTTTCAGTGGTCGCTGCTCTGTTTTCGTTTTTTGTCTCCGTTTTAAATTGCTTCTTTTTTCATACTTGCGTCACTGTGAACTCATCTCGATGCTTTTACCAATACGTTTGTGTTTAGGTGATTAAAAGAAAGCGTATACAAAAAAATTTCCTAAACACGAGCAAGCAACGATGTTTAGGTTAGACTTAACACTAGAGATAAACTGCTGGATGAGAAAAGTCATTAATGCAAGTGGCCAGAATGGAAGGTTGCATTTTTCCTTTTGAAAGAGGGTGGAAACTCAATTTTCTCCATCCAACAAAGGTTTTGCCTTCGATTCTAAGGCGCACCCAATTTTCAATAGCATTAACACTGGAAAAATAGTGCGGCTTAGATTCAAGTAAATACGGTACATATAAAATTTTTAACAAAATAAAGAAATCGGAAAATCAAATTACGAAAAATATGAATAATTAATAATAAAATAAACTGTTTGTTTACGAAATAATTAAGTGTAACATATTTTTTTTAATTCAGGTTCGTGATGCAATAAAACCACTCTACTTTAATTTAAATATTTCGTACAATTCCCTCTTATATATCTCAAAATATTTTTAGTCGAACTTTCGATCTTAGAAAACGACTGTCGTTATGTTGTCGTGTAGTACATATCTGGAAAATATTTGTTCGTTGATACTCACTGTACATTTCTTAACAACGGATAAAAAAAAAAATGTGCTGAAGGATTTTAATTTCTATTACTTGATTTACTTTGAATATCAATGGAGATCAGATTTAAATGCAATTTGGGACATAATTTGACACTTTTCTACCTATTTTTGTTTCTCGATGAAAAAAATTATGTTTCAGAAGTCAATTATGTTCCCTGAATTAATTAGTTAATCCATTAACTTAACGTTTCAATTTAGTTACTCTTAAGTAATAAAGAGTGATATCGATTTTGTCCAGCTTCGATGAAAACAAAGTCACTCGCCACAATGTGTAAGAAGACCTTAATACTTTCAAAAGAAGTTATAAAGAAATCTCCTTTCTATCTAATACAGCCTTCCGTCACTTTTATCCATGATACTTACCAAATAGCAGTTATGTATCTTTTGCTATGTTCGTTATGTCGACATGACTCAGGTGATTGCATTTTTTTTTATTAATGTTGCATTCTAAGGCGATGCGAGGGCTACTGGCAACAGCCCACGTAATTTTGAACCTTGGTAAAATGATGAGGATGTTCCCTGAGCTGACACCCAACTCTCGAAACATCAACGTCTCGCCAATGTGAGAACTTTGAGTCACGACAGATGTGACTTGGTCAACCTTTACATGGCGGGTCTTCAGTGGCACTAGGAATCAAACTAGCAACTCGCCAGCCAGGAGTTCGTGACTCACCTTGGCATGGCGGGTCTAAGATCCGCTTTTCCATTGTTGAATTCTCGATTTAGATTTCAACAATGAAAAGATCAAGAAAGCGCGGTTTGCTTTAAACAAAAGCTGCGATTAATTTGCAAGTGTTAAAGAAGTTTTATGTTCACACCCGTTATTATATAATTACTTTAGGCATGTTTTATGATTAATTGAATTCATTATAACTTCAACATACGAAATTAATCAGTGGCGTAACGGAGGGCCCCTGCAAAGTCAGGGTTTGGACCCCAGTCAGATCTTACAAAGGATTGCAAGACCATAACATAAACATAGGCTTTGGATGCCCTAGACCCCACGAAATGCGAGGATTGTGGGAGTGTACGTTACTCCACTGAATTTAATAATCAATCCATCACTTGAAACCATTACTTAGGATTTACCAAACAATATTATTTGATGATTTTTTTGCCTCTAACATGTTTTTACATTGTTTTTTACAAAAATGAATTCTACAAAGTGCTTCGTTTTTTATCGACAGAAGAGATGACAAAATTAAATTCCCCTCTTATTTTCTAGGAATTGCCTGAATGGGATGTCACATCTATCTACTTTTACATATCGACAAATGAAAAGAAATGACGAAAAGAAAATATTCGAAGGGGAGAATACAAACATCTTTTCGTTTTAGAAACTGAAAAACTTTAAATTTTATGTTATTGGAAACTCTATGTGACAGCTGTTTCAACACAGTTCTGATTAGCGCTACTTGACAAGACAAAAAAGTACGACCTCTATTTGAAACGAAATAGAGCACAACAGTTGTTTGTTTAGAGTTAAAACATACTTTTCTCATTCTAATCTTTCGCGTCAGGAGTATTGACATTTTATGAAGAGCAACAAATGTTTATGATTAAATTCCTCTTTTTTTTTCTCGTCAAAGCAATAAATCCGTATTGGTAATTTATATCACAAAAAGCTAACATTCTTCTTTTACAAATAAAATTTTTTTTTGAGGTAATTGAAAAGCCTTTTCAAAAATTTCCCAAATTTTCTTGTCTTCATTTTTGTACTTCAAATTATCTCAGTTATTAATTATAATTCAGTCAGTTTAACAAAGAGAAAACAATTTTTTAGTTGAGTTCAGGTCCCGGGTTGTGGAAAGGACATTTGTAAAAAAAACTTTTTGTACGTCCACTAAGTATATTTATGCTTATAAAAAGTAATATATAAAAAATTAAGTAAATTTCCCATTTAGATCAACAAAAAAAAAATTTTATTTTAGTTGATTTTATTAACTAGTTACAAATTATATAAATATGTAAATACATATGACAGAATCACAACATTAAGTAGGAATGAATTTTTTTAATTATCATTAAAGTATTGTATTTTTTTTGAGACACTAGTTAGACTTCTTGTGTGCCGACAATATAACCAAAGGCTTACAAACGTTAGTCAAGACTCAAAACAATAGTGAAAGGAAGTTACATGTAGAAGGATATAGGCAAATGGGAACCAAAAAGGGGAAAAAAGAGAGAAAAAAAATAGGAAAAAACAACAAATACGAATTTAAAAACAAGATTTTAAACGGAGATAATCAATAATTAAAAATTTTCAATGAGGAAGATAAAAAACATGATCACAAAAAATTTTCAAAATACAAATACATAAAGCATACACACAAACATATATATATATACACGTAATAATTCCCTCTAACATACTTTTAATTAAATCTTTTTTAAACATCAATAAATAATCTTTAATTCTTAGATTCAAAACTAACATCCCAATCTTAATCTTTGACTAAATTTTTTACATCCTAAATCCTTTCCCCCATTTAACTAATCGACTCTTTCAAAAAATATCCCCGGGCTTCCTCGGGTATAAAACCATGTTCTGGAAATCCCCCCTCTCTTCGCTCGTTTCTCTGTTTGTCATGTAGCCGGGTGTTTTTTTGTGTGTTGTAGTTTCTTTTGTTGTGTTATGTCGTCCATCTCACTGAATTTAAAATCCCAGGTGTTTTCAGATATTCTAAATTGGATTTACTAAATTATAAGACTGCCTCATAATCCCATAATAGAAAATGCATCAACATCAAAAACATACACCACCCCCCTCCTTTGGTTCGTTGCAATATTAACATCCACTCGCCATGTCTTAAAATTATATTTTTACCTCTCTCTCCAGAAATGTTACGGAATTATTTTAATTATACATACATAAAATCATATATATATATATATATATATATACTGCTTTGATTGACACAAAATTTGGCAGTAAAGTAGCATATATATTTAAACATAAAACAAAATCAATAATTACATACAGAAATGAAAACAATATTAAATTTTTGTAAGTTATCAGATAATGTCATACTGGAGACTTAAACAGGATTATATATAAAGATTATTATATTATAAAGTTTATACATTCTGACCACACACACATGCTTTCAATTAGGTAGTCAACCACGGTAGAATTAAGCAATCGCCATTCTGCTTGTAGAGCAGTTTCGAGCTCAATAAGAGTGGCTGGAGGTGGGAAACGTGAAGATATAGCACGGTCGAGGGCCTCCCAAAGATTTTAAATTTGATTAAGGTCGGGCGAATATGCTGGCCATGCCATACGCGCAATCCCTTCACTTCTCAAGTAGTCATTGACGATGTCAGCTCTATGGGGACGTGCGTTATCGTCCATTAAAACAAAAGTAGGGTCAACTGCTGCAGCGTACAATCTCATAATGGGTTCTAGGACTTCATCTCGGTACCGGACAGCCGTCACAGAACCCCGTTTAAAGACGTGCAGGTCAGTGCGGTATCCTAATGAAATCCCTGCCCACACCATAATGCTTCCGCCTCGGAATGCGTGATGTTCGGTGATGTTTTGGGGCTCATTGCGTGTTCCTTGTTTACGCCATATCCTTATACGCTTGTCATCTGGCTCCAGAGAAAATCTTCACTCATCAGTAAACATGATATTGCCCCAGTCAGACACAGTCCAATTGCCATGTTCCCGGCACCACTTTAATCGTGGCCTTCTTGATTGGACGGATAGAGGAGCACAAACTCGAGGTACCCGGGCATACAGTCCATTCATATGTAATCTTCGGCGTTCAGTAGCTGCAGATATAGCCTTACCCTCTACGATTCAGCTTGGCTACAATAGCAATATATCGATCTTCCGCGGGGGTTGTAACCCTTGGGCGACCACCTACGGTCCTTCGGACAACTGTCTGTGTGGGTTGGAATTGTTTCCATAAACGCCTGAAATTACAGAATGTTGAACGACGAAGAAAAGAGCAACATCTGTGATCGACTTTCTTGCTTCAATGCGCCCCACAGAACGCCAGCGCTCAGAATCTTCTATTCGTTTTTTGGAAGTCATAGAAACACGTATGTCTTAAAAACAAATTGTATGAAAGTTTTAAACACCTTCTATCAGCACTTACAATCATCTTTTTTAACCCTTCATAAAGCTGGCTTCTTATAAGACTGCTCTTTTTGCAAATTTCTTGACATGAATGCACGATTGGCTGTTACCTAGCATATTTGCATACTTCCATCTACCTCTGCAGCGAATTGCATCCTCTTCAGTTCTAATTGGCTTCCGGAAATTAGCATTTTTTCTCCTGCTCTCTTTTTAGTGCATATATATTTTATATTTAGTAATATATCTACTTGTTCTAATTATATTATGATACTACTATTTAAAAAGTATTTAGTTATGAATCTTGTTACTTTTTAGATACATAGATGACTTAATTATATTTAGTAATATATAGCTGTTTGTTCCTAACCTTAATTATTATCACCTACTATTTAAAATTAGTAAAATAATTATAATAATGAGTCAGTTAACTTTTTGGACCTTCAATTAAAGGTTAAGAATAATTTGCTATTGCAATATTTTTGATAAAAAGAGACTCATTTGATTTTAACATTATAAAATGAATTTTTGGGTAGTAACCTCACCTATCAATATTTAGAAATATTATCTTAAATTTTATAAAAAGAAACAAAGATTTAGTTACGATAGACATTTTAAAACAAAGTAATTGTAAATTTTTGCAATAATTGTTTAGAATACAATTATCCAAGTAAATTTATTTATAGATATATTTCTATTGCTTAATTAAATATATTTTTTCTTAGTTCTTGTTTATTAAAATAAAAAACAAAAAAT
>BMAV01005253.1:0-32328 GCA_019973955.1 Trichonephila inaurata madagascariensis
ATCACCAAAACATTTAATAAAACTTTTTAAAACCCGTTTTTCTATCCAAAACAGAGGAAATCCAATTTTCGTCGATTGGCATACTAATTCATCAAAGATCAATACTGAATTACATCGATGTTATAGAAAAAGTAATTGATTATTTTAATCTACTATAATGACACCCAACCCAAGCGATTTTCTTAAGTTTTTTTTTACTTAATATTTAAGAAAATTAAGTAAGAAATATAAAAATAAAATTTCCCTTCTTTTTTTAACACTAAATATATTAGATAAAACTTTTATTCATAAAAATATATTTTATTATAAATATGAAGCATTTTCTATTTTACTACAACTTGTTTGATTAACATATCTTCATTAAAGCAATTCATGCATACTGCGCGTTTTAAATCACTTCCCTTTTGTTCAAATTCCCCTTATTTCAAATCAAAATAACTATAATATTTTCATTTGATTTTATAAATAATTTATTATTTTTTTTTTCTTAAGGTAGATATATCATTAACTCTGATTTCAGATAAATGCACCAACTAATAATACTGAACTTTATTTTTTTAATATTTTTATTTGTATTTATAGCTCAGTAAACATTCAAAGCTGGATATTTTTTTAAAGCAAATGGGTTCCACTGATTTGAGGCTTTTGTTAAAGTCAGAGATTCATTTAAGTAACAAGTGCAATTTTTAGGACCCTGTAAAAAAAAAGATGAAACGCAAATATGTATAAATATTTCAATTTTATTGATCTTGCAAAGATCCCTAAAAATATTATTTTAACCCCTGTTATGGTGTTTTAAAGATTAGTTTAATAAAAATTCCAAAAAAGATTTTTATTGAAAATAATATAATTGTAAATAATATAAGAAAGTCCTTAAATGATGGTTAATGTTTGTTCTTTGCATTTTTATTAAAAAAAATATTTCCACTTCATTCATATTGAACAGATCTTTAACATCATTCAAAAAATTATAAGATTTTTAATTACAGTGCGATATGTTTATCGCAAAATCGCCTGAGACGAAATATAGCTTAACATGAATGCAGCGATTCCGAAAAAGTAATATGTATTTTCATGCATATATTTTCTCTTAACACGAAACGAAAATCGCTTAGAACGAAAAGATTTCTGTTTTAGATGTAGAACTATGTCGACACTCAATGAAAGGTTTGATAAAGTTTCTATATTTTTGGACTGTCCTACTTAATCGCCGGAAGAATTCGTTTAAGTGGATGAACATATTGTGTGTACAGTTCCAATTATGGAGTTCGATCAAAGCTCAAACATACAATGCAAAGGAAACTATCACAGATTATTTTCCAAAAACTCAACAAATATTTTGCATTTCAAAAACTTGAAAATTTTGTATTAAATTTCAATAAGTTCTTATGAATGCTTTTGTTTCATGGATTTTTATTAAGTATTGACCTATATATATATGTGTGTGTAAATAAAATGTATTTTAATATACCTAACTATGTTGAATGTATTTTATTTATATATATATTTTTTTTTTATTTTGCAATATCCTTTAACATGAAAAAATATTTCAATCCCTTCAATTTCATGTTAAAGAATTGAACTGTATTTCTGTACTTTAATTCAAGAAAATTATGTGAATCGTTTTATATTTAAACAGTTAAGGACGAAGTAATAAATATATAAGCGATTCTTTTTTATTTTTTTATAAGGTGGTTTATTAATACATTATATTTATTTTATTACTTGAATATTTATAATTTATTAAACCACTTTTGTCCGAAAGCAAATATTTGTTTTGAATAATTCTATAAGTAATAATCAATTATAAATCTTTTTGACAACTGAGGTAAAAACTTTTGTCCATTTTTATCAAGACCCCGATGAATAATTATCGATAGTCAGTAGTCACAATTCATTAGGGATCAGAAAAAAGCAACAAAAACAGAGCAAACCAATGAAAAATAAAGTAAAATAGAATCCTGATCACCGGTACTTCATTAAGGGACTTTCTTTGATGAACCTGAATAAAGAAAGTCATTCATTTAACCGTAAACTTGCTAATGATTCCCTTTTTTTCAAAACAAAGGGCAATCAAGGGATGATATATTTTTTTAAAAATGTGCTTGACTATGGCTAAATATATATTGTAAATTGAGAAAAATAATAGATATTAAAAAATATGTTAACTTTAAATTGAATTTTTATTCAAAAAATCATGCAAAACTTCAGTGCTGTTGATATTTAATTGAGTAAAAAATACGTTTAAGACTTTTTTGCCTTTTCTGTATAGTTCTTACGTTTTTGAAAAAAAAAAAATTAACTTTAAATATTGAAAAAAGACTCCAGATATTTTGAATAATTTCAATTCTGCAAATGACTTGTTTCCTGTTGTTTATTTTTTACAAAATTAATTTCTTATATGTATATTTATTTTATTATATATTAAACATTTTTTTTCTTTTAATACACGAAATCATAGCAAAACCATTAAATAAATGTTATTTCCCACATAATATTGAAGTATTACATTTGTCTGTTTTAAATTACCAAAAGCTAATACCATCATTGGAAATCATTTATTTAAGTTAAAGATTAAAGGGAATTGAGATAGATTATTTAAAATTATATAATATTTGAAGTAGCAAGTTTTTTCTAACGCATGTGGGTTTTTCATGAAAAATAAAAGTACTCATTTTCATTCCTAAAAATTGGCCAATTTGTCAATTAAAGCACATAGGTATATAAAGAAATGCATGAAATAATTTTAAAAAAAAATTACGGATGTCTACTTGTGCGATTATATTGAATAAGAGTAATTATTTTATACAGCCTTTCATTTGCATCTCTTAAAAGAACGCGAAATTTAATTTAAATATTCTTTCTATTCGATCACTTTCAATACTTAATCTCTAAGTGTGCTATTAAATTCATTCAATATTAATCTTGAAAACTCCATATTTTCTTGACAGTTCCACCAAACAATGGTTCCTTTTTCTTGTCATCCTAAAGGAAGCATACATCAGTAACAGGCTTATTCAACCATGAAATTTAAATTTCAGAAGAAAAACATGTACGTGGAATTCAAATCGATGAGCAGGAACAAAAACATATTTCCTTTTAACGTCTATTACCCGCATCAATCATAAAGAGAAGACCGGAAGAGAGTGAAACAAAACGCGTCTTTATAAATATGATTTTTTGAATTTCATGACTTTAAACAAGTATATTTGAAGAAGGGGTAAAAAAGTGACAGATTTCTGTGACATCTCATTTTTTGAGATCAGGAAGATGATACAAAAAGAAAATGAACAACACAACCGAAAAAAAAAAGTTTTCTGGGTAGGAGTAAAACGGAAAGAATACGTCATGGGAATTCTGTCACTGAATTTTGTTTACATTTGATGACACGCCAACAGCAGTCAACCGTCTGTAAGAAAAATGTTAACGAGCATCGTTTTCTCCAAACAAAATGCCAGAGTAAAAAACATGGAGGTAAAGGAAATGTGAAGGAAAATCTCTCAATTCTGTAAAATAGCAGGTTTTTGTATGTTTATTTTGCAAAAGGAGATATTTTGAGCCACAATATCACCTCAATTTCTTTTCCCTATCATGTATAAGAAACTAGACAAAAGACATAGTAAAAATAAAGTAAAATTATTTATATATATATATATATATAAAATAAAAGTGAAGAAGTACTAAAACCTACCGTGCTAAAGCAGGAAGAAATTGGAATTCACCAGACACAACAAATGTAGATACAAAAAGTCTTTGGACTAAACTGGAGACCTATTATGATTTCTAAAGCTGTCACTGAATTAGGCCAGCGAATTAGGGTTAACAATGCTTTATGTATCCAACTTTGCCCGTACAGCAGAAACTTTCGACATAATAGGGGGAAAAACACAAGTTGAAAAGTTAAGCCTAATGCAACACGTGGAAGAAAAACCTGATAATATATTAAAATTAAGCTAAGAAAAGAGAACAAAAATGAATGTCTCAAGGAGAGGAATAATAATATTTTATAATATATTATTATTATTATTATATTATATATAATTAATATTATTATTTTATAATATATATATGTATATATATTACCTACTAAAATACCGATTTTGGACTGAAATAGGCAATTCCCGACAGAAGTTCAACTTCATTTGTGGAAAGAAAGAATGAACGCATTTAAAGTAACTACTGATACCTTTGCCTGGAAAGGATAAAAATACTGTCGAACCTCCATATTACGAACCTCTATATTGCGAATTTTTCTATATAACGAGCTTTTTTCCTGGAACCAAGAATATTTTACTGTTTTCTTCGTAAAATAACCTCACAATAGCGAAGTGCATTTTCTTTGTAACGAGCTTTTTCTCAGGTGCTTTAATTTTTTGTTCTCCCTAATTTTGAAGTATTTCTGGATATTTAAGGTTATTCTCTCTTTTAACACATTTTATGGTTGTCACAAATCTTAAACTGATTTTATTAGGTGCCTAACTCGCCGAGAGCAATATAATTCTAGGCATTGCATCCAAGAAGGACAAATTTTAAGCCCTATGGTTCATTTCACTGGAAACATGTTCGATATCTATTTTCACCTTCATTGGAGTCATACTTGAACTATTCTCCGTTCATTTGTAGTGTTGATCAGGCGTACTGGTAACTTCATTTCCTGTAGCTCAAAAATGTCAAAACGTAAACTAAGCATCAAGAAAAAATTTAATTCTTCAGGAAATGGAAAAAGGCGTCAAGAAACTCTTCTTGAAGTTTTTGTTTTCTGTTATTTTGTGATAGCTAAGGTAATAAAATAAATATATATTAATTTACAAAAATTTGTGAATACTTACTCTTTTTTTAGTATATAATGTTTATGATTTTAAAATTTGTTTTATGTGATTTATAAAGAAAAGTGAAAGATGAAACTCTATATAATGAATTTTCCTATAACGAACTTTTTCGGAATTTAGCGACTTCGTGATATAGAGTTCTGACTGTACATACTTTTTCAGAGGACATTGGTACAACTCTATGATAAGTTGTAGAAATCTACCTGTGCACCACTAATACGACTCTCTTGTAACCTAATATAAATGCTAAAATGTTGAATGATTGATCTAGTGGTAGAAAGTGCATTTTAATTTACTTACGCAATTTATTTATTTTTTGTAAGCCAGAATTGAAATATGAACTGAACCTTAGGGCGAAGACTAAAATACATATTTTTCTTATTTCATAAATATGTTTGCTATACTTCCTTGGAAGAAATTTTTATTTCTTTATTCGTTCTCTCTAAAAAAATGTGAAATATATGATTGCTTCCTCTTTTTTCAGGCTATTTTCTGTTACATAAATTATAAAATAAAGTAGAAATAAGGGGGGGGGGTGAATCAAAATGAAGCAAATCTGCATGCTTGCTGCTTAATTTTTCTGGAATTTATTTAAATAAATATCATATCGACCTCCCTACAGGTTTTAATCATTTATTTACATCTGACTGAGTTTATCTAGAGTTAATGGTTAGAGGTCTACATTTAGAGGTAAACATTTCCCACTTTGTAAAAAATAAAAATAAAAAAATGAAGCTTTAACTCGTTTGGACATTTATTACGCATTTATATACTTAAAAAAATCTATTTCTTTATCTTCTAATGGCTAATGAGAATTCCAACTCCAAAAGTTATTCCAAGAACATGACATTTTATATACGTATTCATTCAGCAGGCGTAAAACGAAGCAAACGACTCTTTATTTTCTGATTAGCTCAGCGTTTCTCAAACTGTGGGGCACGCCACACTAGGGGGGCATGATAAACCGACGAGGAAAGCGCGAACATATCAAAAAGTCGAAACAAAATACATCATTTAAAAATATTATTAATTTACTAAAAGAAAAGAAAACAAAATACATTCTGACATTATAAAAAAATAATTAATTTGATAATTAATTTACCAATACCAAGTTAAGATCAATTACCAGTGACCCTGTGGGCTTTTCATATATAAAATTATATAAAAAACTTAACACATATCTTGATAATTTGTACGGTTTGTAATTAAATTCAAATTGTAGATTTATGACAAAGTACTATTTAAATTTAATAGTAAAATAATTGAATTCTACATTGTTATATTGGTTAGATGGGGAGGGGAGGGGCAAAGGAATTTATGACTGAAAATCGGATCGTAAGTAATGAAAATTTCAGACGCACGGGATTAGTTGCATATTTATCTGTATCAATTCCAATAAAGCTAACTATACGTAAATGTCTATTCCATTATCGTATGGATTTCAATAATAATCTAAAAATAAAAAGAACTTGGTATTCTTGTAAAAGAAAAATAAAAAAGCAAATCAGTGAGTTTATATCGATTTGTAAAATAATTTTTGGGGAGATGATATGTTTGTGAAATATAAATGAAAATATACGTTTTAGTTACGAATTATGTAAAAAAAATAAATTGTTTTGGAAAAAAAAAATCTGTATTTTATTAAATATTGTTAAAATTGACTAAATAAGAAGTGTTTTAGAAAATGAGATAATATTTAAGGTGAAATGTGTTGTTATTTTATTTGCATCAATGACCAATTAGATATGTATAAAATTGTTATATATATAAGTAAGAAAAAATACGAAAAGTTATATTTTTTACCTTAAAAAAATCTTTGGGAATAAAAATGAATTACTAGATTTATCTAAGCACCAAATAATTTATGAATCATTTGATCATTAATCCATGTACAATTCACATAATGAAATATTTCAATGCAGCTACAAAGTTAAAAAGAAACTTATATTTTCTAAAAGTTGAAAAAAGTACAGATCCTCAATATATCGGATGGAATTATTATCGATAACTTGTCCTAAATAGAAGAAAAAAATTATATTTTTGTCATTTGACAAACCACTTTATCAATAGACTCAGTTGAAGCTTAGTGACAGTACAAGGAATTTTATTAATTCCTCTCATAAGTTATAATGACATAAAATCATTTTGATATTTTTTCCCAATATCACCAAGTATAAAGGGAAATAGATCCACAGAAATAGTTCTACTGTAAATGATGCATGCGTTAAGCTAGGCTCAGAATTTTACAAATTCGTTAAATATTTATAGTTTGTGTAATTCAATGAGAAAAGTCCTTTTTTAATGATTTTTCAATATTTCCTGCTTGATAAAATAATATTTTGAATTATTTCATTAATTTTTTTATTTCTTTATATAAAAATGCGTTTAAATGTAAAATGAATTGTTAATTTCAAAATAAATTAATAATATTCAATTAGATTCTCACAATATTTTTTAAAGATATATTTGAAACAATAGTTGTAAAAATTGAGTCCTTCATCATATATCAGATAGAATATTTAACATTGAGGACTTTCATTAATTTTCATTATCACTATAAGATAATCTGAATTAGGTCGGATTCCTTTAGTTATTAAAAAAATAAAAAGCTAGACACATTTAAAAAATTATCTTAAATATAGTTTACTTCATTAATGATTAATATAGATACTACACTGATAATACCGATGAATTCATGCTCTCTTGAATGCAGGTTTTTAATGTTAACATATATTTGTAGTCTGGCACTTATTTGTGAAGAACATCTAGTGTCTCGAAATTATCAGAAAAAAAAATTAAAGATTTTCTAATAAGTTCTCTACAAACCCATGTTCCCGAAGACTCATTACATGAAAAATATTCTTAACATTTTCATACTACTCACTTCAATTGTCTATCAGGAATTTGAAATTGTGTCCTATGTTTTTATCAATAATCGTTCAAATAAATTGACTTTGAGACCTAAATATTTTCAAAGGTGTACCCTTATTGAAATTTCCAAATCTTTATGTTACAATTGTTTTCATTTCACTTTTTTTAAAATGATTACTACAGTTATATGTTTTCTTAGATTCATTTAATGATAATTCAAATATGCATTTTACATTCTAATATAATACATATTTTACACAGTATTTAAGAACGAACTATGATTTTCACCTGTTATTTTAAGTTATATAATAAGTTTTTGTGAAGATAAAAATAGTAAATGGACAGTTTTAAGGAAAGAATATATTAACCATCATTACAATCAGCTGAAACATTTTAAAAAATTGAAAACAGCAACATTTAATGTTGAATAGTTATAAACTTTGAAAGAAGAGAAAATGAAATATTTTCTTGTTTCAGAATGATAAAAATTACTGCTCTGTTTAAATTTACTATTCGAAACATATTATTATATCGACTTTGAGGTAAAAATATAACATTAATATACTAGATAATGATAATTTTGTTTTAGATATATTTGACATCTTAAAAACTCATAAAAATGCACTCATCGAAAGTGAAATTTTAACACCAAGAAATAATGCATGTAGCGTCTTGCAAATTTCAGGAGCGATAGTGTTGAGATGGATATGCACGCATCTGATCATGTGGTACTCATATTCCGGCTATAAAGACAACCAACTTCTTCTCAAAAAAAGCATCTGAAGTCTTGCGTAGCACTTGCAACTTTCGAAGAAGCGTAGAAAATGTCTCTGAGACGACAGTGAGCTTAATACCGTTATTTAGCGACCGGTGAATGTAATCGCCTTATTGAACTCCATAAACTGCGTTTGTTTCTGTATAATAGCAGCTCGTAATTGTCACAACGTGAGTACTATCAAGTGGTCAATGGTACCCTTGTTGCTGGTATTTATGCATATAACTGTACGTCATGCAATCTGATGCGTATGTTTTGAGTGGACGCTAATTCGCTTTTTCCTGGAGGTAACTAGCTTCCAATGTCACTTACCGTGGAGAAAGGATCTCGAATAGTCACCTGGAAAATAATTCGTCAATGAATTCTGCCCTGACCTTTGATCACCACTTTCTTTTTTCTTCAATCTATCATGAGTTCCATCGAGTTGTGTCACACTCGATGGTATTCACTCATTATTTCATACCTACTATAAAACCAAATGTTATTCAAATCTGTCCACTAGTTCTAGAGATAATCTACAAAAACTGAAATTTCTTCTAATTTTGAACATTAGTGTATATTATTAACTACTATGTTAATAATACTTTCTATCGAATATTTATTCTTTTAAAGCATTATTTACATGAAGGATATCGAAAATATATTTCTATAAAATTGACTTGAATAAAATGCCTTAGTTCAGCTAAACTTCAGATTGAAAATTACATGTCTCTCTTTTTTTTTAATTCAATATACTAAAACAACAACAAAAAAATAGACACTCACATATTAAGGAAAGAATCTGGAACAATAATGTGTCATTAATTATTCTTGTAAAACCATGCTTTTATTTAAAAATCGTATTGCAAAATATATACCCATCCCAAAAAGAAATCATCCCTCATTGTCTTTCAAACTTACTTTGAAATGCATACTGGTGTTTTACTAAATGGTTTAAACATAACAAATTTATATTTCGTTGGATGATTACTTTATTTAAAAATTCATTAATATATGCATGGTTATTTTGTAAATATTATTACCTATGCGAATAATAGTAAGTATTGTCATTTTTACCAATAAATATTATTAGAACCGCATGAAAGTTTTATATGATAAAAATAATTATATATTTTCCCGAGTATCTCTTTATAAATTTAATTTAAAAATTAGTTCATTATGTAACTTTCGGTCAAAAAAATAATTTCCTCATATTTTGTTTTATCTGACTTTTTATTGCTGAGACATTTTTTTTAAAATTTCTTAAGTAAAACGTTTTTTAGAACAAAAGTATTTTTACATTCATTTATATATTTAGTTATTAATGCATACTTTATATTAACTATATTACATATTGCTTCTAATCTCATTTAATCATTCTAATCATTTTATTTGAATATTAAAAAGTCTTTTTTTTAAATCATCTATATCACAAAATAACCCCCTTTTTGAAAATACAAGAAATTTATCTTTTTTTTTTAAAAAAATCCCAAATACCATTGTAGCAGAAAAATAATATAGGCTGAAGAATATGCTCTGAAAAATGACATGCAGACTGTAAAGTGAAAATCTTTATAATCCACCAATCGGTTCTTAAACCTTTTGGCTCTTTTTTCACTTTTCGCCTTTTTTCTTCACGTCACAGGGGGAAAGGTGCTTGCAACAGGAGGAAGCTAAAGGAAAAGCCACACAATCAGTCTTCTTCAAAATCTATCGTTTTCAAAAAAAATGACAACAGTTCGAAAGCAAGTTTGAAGAACTTTTCTTAACAAGCATGATCAAAACACAAAAAAAAAATTGCCTTGTTTTATATCTTGCAGATTCTACATGTCATTCGTTTATTTGTTTTGTTTTGAGAATACCTGTAACTTTTTTTTTCTACCCTTCTCAATAATAAAAACATGCAATGGCTCTTTTAAGTGATATAAACTTTGATAAGATGAATTTTCTTTGTTTGACATATATTATTAGGTGAAATATACAACATAGTTGTGAAAAGGGGCGCACATTATATTTCCCCTGAACATGATACCAGGGATTGGCAAACTATGGCACTCGTGCTACATGGGCATGGTACTCAGTGGCATCAGCACTACTCTAAAATTTATCGATTTTTAGTGGATGCAAATTTATAAATTTATAATGGATTTTTTTTGAAAAACATTTAAATTGCGGTCATTTCAGATTCAAAAAAAAACCAAAAAATAGTTTAAGATAAAATTACAGTTATTTTATTGAATCCTTCTGTGAGATTTAATTACTTTCTTTTTTATTTTTTGGTTCTACTTATCTATGTCAAAATTTTCCTTATACACTGCTTTTTAAAAAAAACAACACCATGGGGTATCAATTGAAGAACTTTGCAACGAAAAAAAATTATAGGATAATACGTAAAATAGTAAAGTTTCGGCCCTGATGCGCCCCTTGAACTGATTTTGAAAGCGTATAAATGAACCATGCGGGATGTTGAAAACAGTTTTGCTTATTTGTGGTGGGGGACGCAGAGGCACGAAGGATCCCCCACGACGAAATAAGGAGAAATTCCACAACACAGGGTATGATAGGGATGGGGTACTGTCGGCCTTCGCGAAAGAGGTTTTCTATCGCGCAATAGGAGCTCGTGTGCAGCGGAACAGTTCCCCAGTGATGCAACTTTAAAGCCGGACCGACGACACCAAAAAACTCGAAAAAATGGCGGGGGATGACGAAAAGGGGACTTCAGCGCTCGCGATCGACACCTGATCCGCTGACAGTGATTGATTAAACTTCCCCCAGGTAGTTGGAAGCCCTTGGTCTACTCTACAGGTGTACTAATGTCGCCCTTTAAAACTCGGCCTGCTGCACCGTTTGCGTTCAAAGGGGGTCTTTATACAGGATCCCCCCCGGCTATCAACTCTGCGCCTGCAATGGGGTCTGAGCACAGAGCCTGACAATATTGGCACCAAGTTGTATTTTTTGATTATCACGCTTCAATGTGTGGAACCCTGATGGGCCCCTTTATTTCCCCTTATGTCCGTGAACGCTCCTTCAGGTGCGTTATCGAATGACATAGTGGCATTCCACGGAATTATGGTTTGGGGTGTGATTTCGTATCATGGACGATCAATTTACTTTTGCAACATATGGTAACTACAGCAAATACTGATTCCCGGGCACTTAAATTTTTTTTTTTTAAAAAAATTTTGTCATTTTTTTGTCTAATAAAGTCATTTGTGCATTAAATTTTATTTAATTCGGATGTTTTCTTATGGTTTTGCAATTTTCCAAAAAAACAGCTTAAGATTATTTCAACAGTTTTTTTTTAAAAATTTTCTTTCCATATTATTTTCATTAAATTTAAAAGGAACAAAACTAATGCACTGTAATGCAGTTTTTTAGAATGGAAAAAGGTATCACAGGTTTTTAAATATCTTATCCATTCGGGGAAAAAACATTATATCTTTTTTGAAGATATCATAAAATTCATATCTACATTTATATCTGTACGCCTTTTCACCCACGAAAAAAATACGTTTACAAATTTGGGTTTCAAAGTCATATACATTTTATTTTTCAAATTTTTTTATTTTGTATTAAAATCAAAAAACACATAATGTTTTAAAAATAACCCATTTATACTCTTCTCAAAAAAAATTCTTAAAATAAACTGAGGTTTCACCTATAGATACCATTTAATTTAAAATTAATACTTAAAATGCTTTTTGGGGGAATTTTGTATTTTCCCAAAAGTTTGTGAAATTTCCTTAATTCTAAAGGGTTCATTTTAAAAAACCCCTAAAAACATCAATTAAAAAATAAAGCTATCATGTTTTTTAATTAGCTGTATAAAAATCATGTTTCCTTAATTAACAATGGGCTATCAATAGCAACGCAAATAATACTATATAAAAACTTGTTTTTTTTAGTGAGGTGTCAAAACTGTGATAACAATTTTTATAGTAAATGTTACTTTAAATATTTTTTTCTTTCATATGGTAAGCATATAGTTCCGTTTTATGTTAAATTTTTTTTTGCAAAGACATTTGGGTTCTTTTTTTTAAAACTTACATACTGAAATTGTCAAATAAAGTAATGTTGTGGTAATTTTTATACTGTATTTAGTCTTATTTTAAGACATGCCATTAAAATTCATAATTTGGGGGTGCTACGGGTTTTGCCTCCCCCGGGGGGGTAAAATCCTTTAAAAAAAAAATTTTAAAAAATAACCTAACCGTTCCACGCTTAATGGTAAAATAAAAAATGAGAAAAAAAATTCTTTATAATATGTTGAAATTTTGATAAACAAAAAAAATTTAATTATTTAAATTTTTCTTTTTACACTGTTAAAATTAGGTTGCACAGAAAAAAAAAAGAAAAGAGTTATTTCTAGTGTATAATTATAAAATACAGATATAAAAAAAATACTTAAACAAATTATAGAACCACTAAATATTAAATCTTAATTACATATTAAAAATACATTTAAACCGAGAGTTTAACTTAAAAAAGTTTTTTTCTCACTTTTAATTCTGAGAATTTTTTATAACTTCTTTAACATTAATTTCTTTAGGCAATTCATGTTCAATTGCTATTGTTTTCAAGCCATTTAGCCGATCCTCGGTAGCTCTGGAGTGTAAAAATTTTTTAATTAATTTTAATTTGGAGATACTCCTTTCTCCACTTGCCACACTTATTGGGAGAATAAACACAATATTCTTAAAAGTATACGGAGATTTAGAGCAAAATCCAGGTTCGACATGAATTTTAAAATCTCGATTGGACATTCTTTTTTATTTAGCAAAGCCAAAACCGCTACTATCTCGTCTGCCAGGTCCAGCCCGTTTATATTTGATGAAGTGCCATTAGCTCTAACACTGTTCCTAGACATTTACAATACTTTAGTACGTTATTTTGAGGAGTATATTTTAAATCACAAATATAAATATTGAATGCACTCAAAGGCTCATTAATGTTTTGCATTTTAAATGAACTACTATCGGCCTTTGTAAGCGACTTAAAAAATTATTTTTATGAGAGGCAAATAATATTTTTTTCATTTGAATAACATTGTCAATCTAAAATGTTTTAAGACGATTACGATACATTCAAGCTACGAAAACACACATACTTAAATAAGCTAATCAACATGAAAATATTCCACGAAACTGATGACATTTATATTTATGTATGTAAAACGTAAAAAAATAAAATAAAACAAGCACAAATGCAGGAAAATAATTTTTTTTTTACTTTATCTTACGCAATGATTAAAACTCCTGGGCATTAAACCATAAAAATCTAAAAGAGAATTTGAAAATGAAAATATTGTCACCTTTTTTGTTGCACGACTTTGTCTTGTCTGCATAAGCACAGGAAGCTATATATATAAAAGAATTAGTTCGGAAATCAAATTGACTCAAGATTCCCTCAGGTTTCTTCGAAAAAGGGTTTTTTTTCTCAGGGTCATTCTGCACCTTTTATTTCATTCATAAAATTTGACCATGCTTTTCATCACTTTTGTTGAGACTAGTCTCTGCCAAAATCTATCTCTTTCAATAGTAGCCGACTTCATGCATACAAAGCAGCAAAATTTGTAGGGTTGAAAGAGAAGGAACCGGATGCCAAAATTCTTCTTTATCGCCCCCTCTCCCTTCCCCCATGTGACCAGTGTTTGGTAACACGACTTTAAATACTAATGAAAACCCGTTTAAAAAAATACTCTAGGACAGTGTTCCGCAACCTTTTTATTGCCGCGGACCGGTCAACGTTTGTTAATTTTACCGCGGCCTTCTGAGAGGAAGGACGTTCATTGCTTATATTTTAGACTGTTTGATTAAATACCTTAATTTCATCATATAATCGTGACTTCAAAATAAAATATAGTTACACCAAAAAAATGAATATAAAGGAATTTAACAAGGAGTATAAAGTGATTTTCATAAAAAGTAGCCCAAACCCAAGAAAAATATACCACAGTAAATGAAAGGGAAATACTTTAATATTTCTTGTGCGGACCGGTAGTATCTGATCCATGGACCGGGGGTTGCGGAACACTGCTCTAGGATACGATACAAAATGTGAATATTTTGCATACACATTTTTACTATTTTTTCTTCGAATTTCAATTTTGATTCGTGGAACCTTAGAGTTCCGTGGAACACAGTTTAAAGACCACTGGTTTATATCAACTGATTAATGTATTCTCAATTGGGCGTTTTTCAAAAACTATTTTTATAAAAATTTAAACAAATAGAACTGATTTAAAAAAAAACACTAAATAGGATAAAATTATTTTTAACCGACTTCACTGAAGTAACGTAAATTAATATATTTTTAAAATAGGATGCCTTATATATATATATATATATATATATATATATATATATATATATATATATATATATTTTATCCTAATTTTTGGAACGTTAAGTCCTTCCTTTTTAATCGGAAAACTTTAATTTTTTTCCACCCTTTAATATTAGCCCCAAAGGTGAAAAGGGTAGTTTTTTTAAAAGTTTTGATTTTGCATTTTATTTGGATTCCCAGTGGCTTTATTCATATAAAATTTTAATTATTTTCGGAAACTTTTATTTTTTATCAAACCCTAAATGTTACCCCCGAAATTAGGAGATGACATTTTAAACCACCTTTTTAACAATGTTACCAGTCCGGTAACATATCTTATCAAACAAGACAAAATCATTCAAATCGTTTGAGATATGCCGAAGTAATCGCCAAAAAAACATTTAAAAAAAATAAATAATTGTTCGAATTGAGATAAATTTTTCCTTTTTTGAAGTCAGTTAAAAATATACATATATAAAAAAGCCTCGTTTAAAAAGAAACATCTTTTAGAAGATATTTAAATATTTCTTGGGAAGAACTGAATATTTTTTAATTATTCTACTCACCTTATTTTTGTAACACAACACAAGTTTAAAAAAGACCCAATAAATAGTCATTGTATTATAACGCATTCTAATTCACTAGCAACCAATATCCAATGCAATTATTCCATAAATAAAACAATAGAACTGCTTTTTTCTCTTTTATAGTCACGGTTAAAAGCGTGTGAAAGCTTGTCAGGACTAGTTTTTTACGCCCACCCGCATTTTCATACATATTTCGACCAACGGCAAAAAATTCTATTACAGCACTTTGTATGTGTGTCCATTTGTTTAAATTATAATAAAAAGACTGATTTTGTTTACGTTTTAAGCTATTTTTAAGTGGGAATTTATCATGCTTGTGAGCGGTGTCCTTGAATTTCAAATATTCTGAATTTTAAAATACTTAAAATTTCGTAAACATAAATATATTATAAAGATAACCGACTATCCTAAAATCATGATTTTTTTCAAAACTTGACAAAAATTTTTTTATAATTTTATTTTATACACCATCTTATAAGCTTAATAAAAATGCAAAGACTTTTATTTTCCATTCAATGGAATAAAAGCTACAAGTGTTTTAATAAAAGAAGATGCCATAACTTTACACAAGTAATCAAACTTTATAACATGCGTTTTACTCAACATGTGTTTTTTTCGAAAAGCTGAAACGGGGACAGTGATTGCTCAAAAAGTTTTGAAAATAATTTGCCGAAATTTTTTGTGAATGTTTTGTATAACAATGGAAGAGTTTTGACATTTAGCTTTATAAATCACTCTTTTATTTCAAAATTTTTAGTCCTTTATGTGAACATAATCACTGTTTTTTTAAGCAATTTCATATAGTCACTAAGATAGAGTGCTCTAGCTTTTGTAAAAATTAAAATATCTATTATCCTGAAGGTTATTTCAAACATGAATAACAAAGTAACACATTAAAATTGAAAAATTGAGAATTTGTTCAAAAAATTTTGTACAGAGCGGGACCCATTTATGTAATTTTTTCTACATTTTCACCAGTTTCTCCCCCTTTAATAATAATAATCTTTTTTTCTGTTTTCAATTTTACGATTTTTTCCTTAAAATATACTAAATAAATCTAAAAAATCACAAAATTCTATATATCCATTTTTTTCAAAAAAAAAAATGTCGTAAGTTATCGGATACCTTAATATATACATATAAATATATATATTATTATTATTATTATTATTATTATTAAAATTCAACATATTATTTTTTCATTAGATTTAATTGAATCTTGGTTTATTTTCTTCATAAACTAGTTAATTGTAAAGCCAATTTGCCACCCCGGGCAGGGGCCCAGCTTGCCTACCCCTAGCGCCGGCTCTGGTATCGTTGATATATTTTAAATAATATGAGTCATTCAATTTTGAAAATAACATTTGAATGAATTGTTGTGTGTTTCTAAAGAGAGTTTTATTTTTTTTTTAATTTGACGATCTAGCAAGAGCTCTGTCCATAAATGCTCAGGTAATTTGAGACATACACATTCAAAATGGAACAAAAAGAGAAAAATTGATGAAATAAAAGTATCGGATAAGGATATATAATTATTTAATAAATGAGCAAAAATGCGTAAAATACTTTATATTTCGTAATCTTATATTGCTGTTATTGTAAATATAAGTTAAAACCTAATTTTTGGTATTTGGAAGATACATTTTCTTTTTTCCGAGATTTCTTTTTGGAACACTGAGAGGAAGTAGTAGCCAAGAAAAACAAAAAGTATACGGTCATAACTTCCGTTTTCCACTAATACACACTTTTTTTAATTGACTGGGGCAATCTTACGTCTTTGCAAAACGCATATTATTTTGTTTCTACGTAACATTCGAGGCAAATTACAATAAATTACATATAATTAAAAAAAAATGAAAGTGGATTTTTGAACTTACCAGTGGGCATTTAAATTGTTAAAAATCTATCATTTTGAGAAGGGGTGGATTCTTCAAAACATTTAAATGTATTTCTATAAAACATTTAGAAATTGACATTTATGCTAAATTTTGGACATATACTAAAATAATTCTTACTGTATGAATAGTTTTTGTGTAATTATCTATTATTCAATGAGAGCTTCCTAAATGTGTCACATTTCTTATAGTATTTTTTTCAATATTTCTAAACGTTTTATATATTAATTAAACATTTAAATTTGAGTACATCCCCCATTTTAAATGTAAGTAGTTTATTTAATGATACTTTATTGCTATAAGTTTATCACTTTTTTTCTCTAACAACCTTAAAGAATTTCTCAACAATTGATTGCTAAAATTACACTTATGATATTGGATTCAAAATTCATATTTTGTGAAAGATGCAACATAAAGAAAAGATGAATCCTGTATGAAAAGATATAGGTATATCCTAGTTAATTGTGAATGATACTGACAGTTTTGGTATGTGGGGAATGGATGAAATAAAATACACGTAAGTGTCATTTTACTATGTCTGAGAAATTTGTTTGCAGCACCTCTATTTGGTTATCATAAGGCATTATTTATTAATTTCATAAACAAGTTGTAAAGTTACAGAAACTAGTAGCTTAGCAATAATTTTAACAGATATACTTTGAAACATTGTGAGGCCCCCTCCCGTGGGTGCCCCTGTTCTCCATTATCTACACCAGTGATCCGCAACCCCCGGTCCGTGGGTCAAATGGTGCAGGAACCCCAAAAGAACATTAAACTATTGCAATTTTATTTAAAGTGGTGTATTTCTCTCGGATTTGTGCAACTTTCCAAGTTAAATCACTTTTATGCAATTTGGTGTAACTATATTTTATTCTGATAGCATATTTAAATGTAACTAAATTAAAATTGTTAAATCAAATAAATCTAAAATATACACAATCAACGTGTCCCACCCTCAGCAGGCCGCGGTAAAAATTATCAAACGTTGACCGGTCCGCAGCGATAAAAAGGTTGCGGAGCACTGATCTACACGACCTGTTTCTGTAGGGGATTACGAAGAATCACGCAAATCGTTCATCTTAATATATGTTTATTAAGATCTTAACTTAATCACGCTACACAACAATAATACTAATCAAAGTAGATCTGGAATGAGAAGACACAACTCGTATTACCAAATAATCGCGTAATTGACCATCACTATATCTAACTTTACAGGATTACCTAATCTCACTAATACAATACTACCTTCCTTATAGTTTAATCACCCCCTTACCACTATATATCCTAAGTAAACAGCTACCTTGTTTGTCCTAACAGACGTGGCTTCAATCTGCCTCTAATCCTTGTGGTCACGGATCCACCTTTAAGCTTATTATACAGGTACCGGTAGTTTAAATCTTGGACTTGGTATTTCCTCTATCTTTTACTCAATCACTTCTAAGCATAGACGTAGAAGTCGCATAGCTACCTCGAGAAAACTAAACTTATACTATACACGCTCTTCTTCTCGAGTTGGTTGGAAATAATTGCCATTTCAGCCCCAAAGAAACCCAAGAGGACCGTTAAAAGAAAACGCGATGAAAGCCCAGTCAAAACATCTGTGTGTTATCAACAGTAAAATGATAAACTATTAATAAAAAAACATTCAAACATCCTATACAACAGAATTTCAAAACACATACATTGTGATTTTAAAAAGCTTTTAAAAATCCATTTGTCAGTTATATTATTACTTTATACAGTTCATATATATTTCAGTAAAAAATATTTGAACATATTAAATGTGAAGTTAATGAATTATACGAAAAATCTAAAAAGCATATTCTTATGAGAAAAACTACAAATATTAGTATTAAGTAAAACATTTTAACATTTTATAATATTCAAGAATTGAGAAAATATTAACTATTAACTTCAAAAAGAAATGGAAATGATATATGTTATAATATTTCTTTTTAATTTGCATTACTTTTTACGGCTAACAGAAAGTCAAAACCGATTTAAATTAAAAAATAAAAGAAAAGAAAAAGTACCTGTATCTCCAGTAAATATTTCCCCAAAAATTTGGATTTAGATCCTGAAATACCTGTCTTATATTTGCTTTGTAGAAAAATTCATTTAGACCTACATATACGGAAATTTATTCATCGAGTAAGCCTCTTAAAAATGAAATATTAGATGCTAACTTCCTACTTTCAACGAGAAGATGTATTTCGTTTTTCGAAAGAAGAGTTTGGCAGTCTGCAAAGTTGGCGTTTTATTTGGGAAACGAAACTGGAGCATAGAGGAAATCTGCATCAAGTCTTACTCTTAATATTCACATTTCGTGTTACGGTAACAAAAGCAAGGTAAAGGAAAATTTATAAAAGATGTACTTTACTTTCGTCTTTTTATATAAGTTACGTTCCTTTGAAAGGTTCATGTAATTTTTTCTGGCATTTCTTAATGATTTTCTTATACAACAATGATTAAGCAGATTCAGGTCAAATTACTTTAAAAATTTATAGGAGAGCATACCAATATAACATTTTAATATTCTTGCTAAAAGCAAAACACTTATAATTTACTGAATCATTTTTTACAAATTTAACACCCGTTATTTTTCGAAAGCAGAAAATCCTATCTTCGTCGATTGATCAACCATTTCATTGAAGCGCAAGTCTAAAAACATTGATGTTATAGGAAAGTAACTGATTATTTTAACCAAAAAGTAATTACCATTTATCATAGTTAATTATACATACAGTGAAATAAGTTTAGCATGAAAACGCTTAAGACTAAATATCGGTTAACACGAAATAATGCAACAATTCCCTACAAGCTACTGTGTACTTTGTCGGAACTGTTTGTTTTCGTGCATTTTTTTCTCTTAACACACAAAAAAATTCCCTTCTAGGAATAAACAAAATACGGAAAACACCAGTGGATTGGACTTCTCTATTGTATCATCAGAAGAATTCGTTGCAGTAGATGATGATACTGTGTCTACAGCCCCAATTATGGCAGACAAAGACATTTTGAGTTTGTCTAAAGCTCAAAAAATTTTATTGGTGTAGATCCTATATACGGAAATGAAATGGATACTACAGCTCCTGTTCCCACGTCATCCGAAATGAGGAAGCATCATGAAAAGTATGCGATGTTATTTCGACTCACATGTCAATGTGGAAGAAATAACAAGTAATATAAAACAAATTTGTAAGTCAATTCCAACATAGATCAACATTCCTTTTTTTCATTATTATTTTGGTTGATCTGTCGAATCGGTCATCTCTCGCGCCAAGTGTTTTCTCGCCAAATCGATAAATGTGCCAAATTTGGTAACCCTTCAGAATTTGTTTTTTGGTGAAGAAGTCGTTTTTTGGTGAAATTTTGCGCATGCGCAGTACATTTCTTTCATTTAAACAGTTTTCACGATATGGCGGCAAGTTAGAGCATGCGTAATTGTTTTTTAATTTTAACAGTTTAATTCTCCAACAGTACTTTCTCGCGCATGTGCAGAAAGCTTTTATTACTTTAAAAATTAACGATTCTTAATTTCTGCACATAGCAGCTTTTTTATAATGGCCTTGAATGACGAAACGGTTATTTCTTTTGTCTGGTTGGGTCACGTAGCTGTTTTGCTTTTGGCTTCTGTTTCCTCTGTTATGGGAATTATTTTTAAGGCAATTATTTTTTATTTCTCTCATAAATTTCTGGGCAAAAGATTTCCATGATGTCCAGTGATGCTATTAGGATTAATTTGAATGAATGCATGGAAAAGTATGATGAGTATTCTGAAAGGTTTTTTGCCCTGCTGCCTGTGTTTGGAAAGAAAGCGGTGTTAGAATGGTGCAATTTGTTAGGTTATTTGATTGCTTCTTCATACGTTTGCCCGAAATGTGGAGAAAGTATGGAATTCAGAGAAAGAACAGGCAAAAGATTGAATGATGGTTTTGAATGGCTGTGTAGAAATAGGTCCAGTGTGAAAGAGGAGACCAACACCATGTTTCTCGAGTGTGGGCGGTGCTGGGCCTGGTTTGAATTGGAAGTAACATGGATATGTTCATCGTTTTGTTAGTGATGAGAAAATGGTTTGGAAGGTGCTCTCAGAAATATGCAGTCACAGACTTGAGTGTTGGTTCACACATGGCTGTCGATTGGTATAATTTCTGTAGATAATGTACATGTTTTAATTAGAGATAGTTGCAAGATTGGAGCAGTGGATGTGATTGTTGAGGTGGATGAAAGTAAATTTAGGAATATGAAATATGGTAAATGAAGACCCGTGAAAGAAAAATGTGTGTTTGGAGGTACTGAAAGGAATTCGAACAAATGTATTTTCAGAGTGGTTCCATGTCGAAAAAAAAAATGTTTGCTTGCCGTCATTAAAGAATAGGTGTTGCCTGGTACCACAATAATTTCGGACTGTTGGACTTCCTACAATTGATTGACAGGCGAAGGTTTTCAGCATTTGAAGGTAAACCACAGTCTGACGTTTATGTGTCCAGTATCAGGTGCGCATACTAATAGCATTGAGGGCTAGTGAAGTGGAATTAAACGTTTCCTTGGAAATACGACGCATCGCACCGATGATATGTTTGATTCGTATCTGCATGAGTTTGTTTCGAAGGAAAATTCCCATTCCATTGAGAACGAAGTCTTCAAAAAGGTTTTTAGTCGATGTGGCGAGAGTTTTCCCCTTTGCTACAGGACGTTCCGCCGGAGTAGAAAATAATACCGGACAATGTTCAGCCGGGGACATCCTTATCATAAACATCCATTTTTAAGGTAAGTTAAAAAAATTTTCATTCAAATGTTTTAGATTTAGTGATTTTCAATTTCAAAATACTTCCTTTTTAATGATTTCCCTTCCGCCATCTTGAATTTTGCGCTTCGGTGTTGCGTGTTGTGGTAGGGCTGCAACTCCGAAACACAACATGCAAAAACGCGCCAAATTGGCGGTTTTTCAAAATTTGGCGAAAAGGCAGCCGATTCGACAATTTCACCTTTACTTTAGCTACTTTTTTTTAAATAGTTACAATTAATAAAAATATGTATATACATATCACAGAATCACAATATTAAGAGGTAATTAATTTTTATTAATTATCAATAAAGTATCGTAATGTCATCCAAAAAAAATCTTGTATATAAAATTTCAGTTCAACTGAATTCTTTAAAACGTGAGAAAAATACCGTTTCAAGTTTTGACACAAAACGCCAAAAATGGTGCCAACGTGGCTGTAAGTGTAATTCTTTAAATAATTAGTTTTAACTAATTAATTTTTATTAATTATAATTACATTATTGTATTGTCATCCAAAATAATCGTGTATATGAAATGTCAGCTCAATTGAGCGCCTTAAAATGTATTTTATTAACGATTGAAACTTCCAGCAAGATAAATAAATAAACGAACAAACAGACAGAAAAAAATAAATAAATACAGATTTTGAGCTAATAGTAGGAATTGAAAAAATGGACGACATCGAACAATTTGAAGCTAAAAAGACGATGTAAAGAAAATGTCAGATAAAAATTCCAAAAACTCGTTAAATATTTTAATTTTCAGAGAACTTGAAAATTTAATGTTAAATTTCATTTTCTTGTGAATGAAAAATATCTCTCTCAGTCCCCACAGTTTCATGTTAAACGATTTTCACTGTACATAAATGTTTCAGTTTTAATCAAATACGAACACTCATAAAATATATCTTTAATTAACGCTATAGTTTCTAAAAGATTACTCCAATAAAGGTATCAGTATAAGTATTTATTGAAAATAATATTATACAGTTATAAATAAAGTAAAATAAATAAATTAAATTATGGATATTATTTATACACTGTTTCATTTTAGTGAAAAATTATTTTTCACTCGATCCATATTGAATTAATATTATACAGCATCCGAAACAAATACAAAATTATTATTTGTTGCAGTTTAAACGAATGCTATTAATCATTTTCTATTTCAACAGTTAAGGACGAAGTAAATATTTTAGAGGGAGTTTGAATAATAAAGTATTATAGTGGATCTGTTTTTTTTTACTTTTAGTATAACAATTTATTAATAAACTCCTTCTCTATTTTATTATTTTACAATTCATTTTCTTTCTAAAAATATTTTCTTTTGTCCAGTACACAACTCATATTTACTTATAATAATTGTATGAGTAATAACCATTTATAAATTCGTTTATATAGAAACTAAGCTTTATTATTTATTATTATTATATTATCTAATGGGCAGCGGATTGGTGTTTTACCATTACAGACCTAGTACATTCCCCTGAAGCTGGTATCTCTTTTTAGTGCGACACCATATAGGCGGATACTAATCGCTTCTGGTAACATTGACACCCGGTTTTCTCCCTAAAAAGCAGCTCTTGAGCTCTGAGGATGTGAACCTGTACTAGGATTTAATTTTGCCTAGAGCATCCAAGTCTAACATACACATTCTAGGTATATTTTACATGCCGTATAATCATACGGCATGACCGCTGTCTATTTTCTACATCATGAAAATCCACCGATTTGGGCCGGGATCGAACCCACACACTTGGGAGCAGAAAGCCAGAAACAAAACAACCATGCCACCTTGCCGTCACAATTAAGTTAAAATCAATTGTTCATATTTCTTTAAGCCCCGATAAATAATTATCGAGAATCAGTAGGCACAATTGATTGGAGAAGAGAACAAAACCAATGAACAATAAAGTTCATCCTGATCACCGGAACAGAATCCTGATCACCGGGCCTTCATTAAGAGACTTACTTTGATGAATCTGAAATAAAGAAAGCCATTCATTTAACTGTAAACTTGCTAAGGAATCATCTACTTTTTTTTTTGTTAAAAAAAATGACAATTAAGGAGTAATGGAATGGAATTTCTTTTTAATAAAATTTGCTTGACTCAGGGGAAGCTTTTATTTTTCTAAAATTTGAGGGAAATTATAGATTGCAGAACATATGTTCTTTCTAAATAGATTTTTTATTAAAAAAATCATTCAAAATTTTAGTGCCATAAAATGTTAAATCAAGGAAAGAAAAGTGCTTTTAAATTTATTTGGTTTTCTTCTTGCGAAGAATTTACTTTTTTGAAAAAAATAGTATATTTTAATTTTAAATCTTGAAAACGTTCATTTTTCTTTTTTTAAAAAATGAATTATTTTGCTTAATAGTCTTTGTTTATCTTACCTTACATCAGGTTAGAACAAGTTTAGAAATTTAGAATTTTACAGGTTTTATTTCTTCCTTTTTAAATGTGAACTCATTGCAGGTATAGTATTTTCCAACTGTCTTCAGTACCGTCTTTTAAATAATGCACGCATACCATTTGTTTTTAATCAATCTGATATATTCAATAGTGTAGGCCGATTTTTTTTTCTTTTTCGATTGTTATATCTTAGAAAATCTTCCTTTTGCTTGCCTAACAAAAAGAGCTAAACAAAGTGAATAAAAGAATAATATATATAATATATTTCGCTCACGCATAGCACATAAAATTTTGATAAATTAAAAAATTTCACTTTCTTTTGTTAATTTTTTATAATTATTTAATTTACTAATTCATAAGACCGATGTTTCAAATGGTATGATAGAGATATAAGGAGTTAGAAAAATGCTGAAAGCTGTGAGCGCAAAATATTTATTATTTATTCAAAAAGCTAAAAATAACCACGTATATTTTTGTAAAATAAGCAAAATTTCGTAATTTTATTCGAATTTTTTCTTAATAAATATTAAACATATTTTCTATTTAAATTATTTTAACCCTATATGTGGCATAGTTTATAAAATTATCAATATTTTAATTCAAATAATGTAAATTAAGGTCAGACTTTTGAGAAAATTATGATATTGATTTGAATACAAAAATCATTCTGATAATGCTGTCGCTTCCTTCGTCTCCACATCCTTTTTAAAATGTGCCCTTGTTTTGAGTTCTGGCATAGCATTCCACCTCTTGGGAGTGATTGTGAATCTTTGGAAATCTGTTGTTGTTTCAAATCCTCTTGGATCATGAAAGCCTACACCAAGCTTATTTGACCTTTCCGCATAAGAATGTCACTAACCAGAGTTTGATCTCCAAACAACTGTCCCAGGGAAATGCCTCAGCAGTCCAGACGATGAGCAGGAGAGAGCAGAGAGGTAAAGAAAGACTTTACCCCCTGCACACAAACATCATACTAAGCAGGTGACCTCTTCTAAAGCTCGCCAAGGTCGTCTGAAGTGCCCTGAATCTACTGCTGGAAATTTGTATCTGAGATTTATAATACCATAACCTTGAAGGATATATGACGATATCACAGTTGTTCCTTGATCAGACTCTATAGCGACCATTGACCAATGATTTTGTTTGGTTTGGAATTCGAGGAAACTAGAAAAAAGAATTAAAACCTGTAGATTTAGCTCATTAACGGCTGATTAAAAGTTACTCGATTCACTTTCCATTGTCTCTGTTCTTCATATGGGTGCGAGTATGTCGTGTATTGGGCAGAAAAGAAAAGCCAAATATAAGCAAATATTACTTTGAAATAAGTAAATTATTTTCAAATATTGCCTAGCCTTTTTATTGTATTTCGATGCAGTTGGACTAGTTTCAAACAAAGAAGCAAAATGCAAAGACGTATGTATACGTCCGGGTTGAGCGAGATGGCAGATATATACGCGAGCGCAGTTAAGGGGATAAAATATTTATTGTTGTTTTGTGCAAAATATCAAAGTAAAATTTTTTTCCTGAAAAAATAGCGGTATTTCGTAAATTAGCGAGTTTAAATTTTTGTCTTAACCAAGAAAAAACTAAACACAATTTTTTTTAAAAAACATTCAATCTATGTAATTAAAAAAAAATCTTTGAAGTTATATGTATGAAAAAAAAGTTGACCATAATGTAGGATTGAAAACTACGGAATCACAAGCAGTTAGAGTACTCTTCATCTTGTTTTTTTAAAAATATAGTTAGCCTTCTAAATCTGCCATATTCAAGTTGCTATGGAAACGAAGAAATCCCTCAGCAGTTAGTCAATGACTTTAAATGTTATTCCATGACCAACAAATGGTAATTTAATAATTAATTTCAGCTTCTGTTTATTTCTATGTTTTATTTTGTGAAGAGATTTGACATCTGAAAATGTGTTAAAAAGGGTTAAGTGTCATAAAAACGTTACAAGAAACGAATTTAACTATAAAATACTGGTAATCAAGATGAATTTTGTCCAAATAAATCTTCATCTCCCTAAAATTCAATGTGTTGTTTCCAAAAATGATATTAGATATCCCTATATTCCTACGATATATGCGTGAGTGGCAAAGAATCAGAAACACCAGTTGAAAAAATGAAATATTTCTATGGAAAAGGTTATATTTGTGAGATTTTCTTGTACAGTTTAGTAATAATGCTTCATTCATAAAAAAAGAAAAGAAAAAATAAAAAAAGATTGCCATTTTCGAAAATGCTTCTTGCAGTAATAGTATGCAAATGTTTTTAATGGGCTGCATTCGATAAAAATATACTAAAATTGTGTGAATAATGCATACTATCATTTAATTGCTATTATTAAATATACCAAATTCATTTTATCCAAAGATTAAGAAAAAAAAAAAATTAAGAAAATTAGAAGTCATTGGACTTGCAAAAAACGAAAGGTGAATCTACAAGGAGGCTTGAAAAAAAGATAAACGTTAACTCAGGAGGCATACATACTTGAACATACTTAGGCCATAATGTATATTATGTATCAGTTGATGATAATGATTTTGATGATCAATTCACACACGCGCACATGCACACACAAACACACTCACACACACACGCATACACACACATGCACACCGACACACACACACATATACATATATATATATTATTGATCATGACACGATTTCTTTTTTGAAATCATTATAATTAATAAAAAAAAAATAAGAGCTAAAGAAAAATGGTATTAATGAATTAATTATGAAGAGTAATTCTGAAATAAGCATTATTTCTTTTTTTTATATATGAAAACAACGTACTCTTTAAAAATCATGATTTCAAATAACTTGGTTTATTATGAAATGAATAATGAATCACAATAATGAAGAGTGTACATAGCGTAATTTTAGTGAGGAAAATTGCACGTATGTTTTAAATATATATACATTCTACAGATTGTTGAAAAGGCATAAATAAGTAGGTATTCCATTTTTATGCAAAAAAAATTAAGTATTTTTGAAGAAATAATAACTTATTATTTAAAAAATATTTTGGTGTTAAGAAACTATTCATTCAGCGCTTTTCTCACAAATTAAAAATCTTAATATATGTATGTCATTAAAACGGACTGGAAAGGAAAATAAACTGTTATTCACAATACATCAGTTTTATCAATTTTAGCTTTAGAATTAAGTACGTGATATGAAGACAAGAAAGACACAATGAATAATAAGAAATTATAAGTGCTTATCTAAAATTAGATGCAAACTGGGAAGTTCGATAAACCTCCTATAGAGTTTCGAATAAGTAAATGACTATAATTCAAGACGATAATTCTGTAATAAGCGACTGCCTTTTGCACAGTACTAATATTTGAGAGTGTTTACATCATATGTATTCTTCATCTCAGTTTTGTATGCTCTTTTATATTGACGTTCGATTTAACTGTTCTACCTCAATATGTCAATTTGGCTGGATAAAAATAAACTCGAGTTAGAGTGGATGGACCTCGAACGTTACAAATATTCTTAATTGTCATACCTTTTATTTGTCAACGTAAGTTTCTTTAAAAAATGCATGAAGTGCGTTTATTAATTTTGAATTTTTTGTGTATTCTGCAAATGATTGCCTGCTGCTTTTTTATTTCTACTCAACTGAATTATTTTATTTACATTTTTTTTTAACTTAAGCTTTAAACTGTTATTATTTCCTTTTAATATTTTGTGAAATCTTAATACATTAATCAAATAAAACTTATTTTTTATAAAAAATGAAAAATCTACAAGGAATTATCAGAATTCAACGATAAATTATTTTTTTTCGTTATACTAAAGCAGTACATGTTTCACAATATACATCAAAAGCTGCCCATTTTTGTCTTTTTAAAAATTATTTTGATTCCAGACAATTATGTTTATTCTTATATAAGGAACATACGAAGCCTACACGTGAGAAATTTATTCATTTCAAGAATATATACTCAATCTTTAAACTTTATTTTTAGATACAATTTGCTCTCACAAATCAAAGAAATGGAGTACGATACCATTTAATGGCAAACTGATAATTTTTATGTGAATCATTTTAGTAATAGATTAAAGGAATTTAACAAATATTATTTTAACCAAAATATTTCAAGATGCAAAAGTTTTTCTAATGAGTTCAAGTATTTTAAGAAAAGTAGAATTGTTTTATTTTCGTTCTGATAACTTGCTGTATACGTTGAGTAATAAACCTAGACTCACAATAAAATTTTTGAAACTCTTTTAAAAATCTGAAGAATGGTTATTAATAAATTCAATAAGGATCGTTATTTAATGCAGCCTTTCATTAATATCTCTTCAAAAAAAAAGTTCTGAAAGTTCGTTTAAGGTATCCGACTACTTGCGACATTTTTTTAAATGGATATATGGAGATTTTTTGTAGTTTTTAGATTTATTTAGCACATTTTAAGAACAAAAAGCTAACATTAAGAAGAGAAAAATGAATTATATCAACTAAAATGGAAAAAAATGGGTAAAAAGTGACAAAAATATTACATAAACGGTGCACGCTCTGTACAAAGTAAAAGAACAAATTCTCAATTTTTCAATTTTGATGTATTACTTTGCTATTCCTTTTTGAAATGACCTTCAGGATAAGAGATTTTTTAATCTTACAAAAACTAGAACACTTTATCTTGGTTAAAATATGAAATTGCTTAAAAAAACAGTGATTGCATTCACCTACGGGACTGTAAATTTTGTTACAAAGCAGTGTTTGATACCTGTGAAGGTTAAAACACTTCTACAGTCATACAGAGCACACAAAAAATTCACAAGTAATTTTAAAATTTTTTGAGGTATCACCTTCTCTTGTTTGAGTTTTTTGAAAAAAAAAACTATTTCAAGTAAAAGGGTTTTTTAAATTTTTGAATTTTATGTAAAGTTATGGATCTTTTTTTAGAAAACCCATTTTTTGTTCTAGTGAAGGGAAAAAAAAACTTGGTATTTTATAAAGCAAACAAGATGGAGTATAAAAAAAAAACATTAAAGAAAATTAATTTTTTTTAAAAAATTCAGATTTTAGGTTAGTTGAATATTTTTAAATGTTTTTTTGAAATCGCTCATTTTTTAAATTCTGAATTAAGTGTATTTTAAATTTATTGAATATTCTTTTAATAAAAAGGATTTGTTGACATTTCTCCAAACAATGGTTTTTATTTTTCTGTGCTTGTCACCAAAAAAAGCGTACATCAGTAAAGGTTTTTCATCCATGAAATTTAAATTTTTAACAAAACAATATATGGAACCAAAGGGATAGGAGGGAAAAAAAACGTATTTCCTTTTAACGTCTATTACCCGCATCAATCATAAATAGGAGCCCGGAAGAGAGTTTAAAAAAAAACTCGTTGTTATAAATATGATTTTTTGAATTTCATGACTTTAAACAAGTATATTTGAAGAAGGGAAAAAAGTGAGACAGATTTCTGTGACATCTCATTCCTTGAGATCAAGAAGACGATACAAGAAGGAAAAGAACAACACAACGGAACAAAATATTGCTGGGTAGGAGTAAGTCAAAGTCAGACGTCACGTGAATTCTGTTAGTGAATTTTATTTACATTTTATGTCCCGCCAACAACAGTCAATTGTCTGTAAGAAAAATGTTAACGAGCATTGTTTTATCCAAATATTAAAAGACTGAAAAAAGTTCTGGTAAAGCAAATGAAAGGAAAAATCTTCAATTCTGTAAAAGCAACTTTTTATAAGTTAATTCAACGAAAGAAGATATTTTGAGCTAGAATATCACCTAAATTTCTTTTTTCTATGAAGTATAAAAAAATAATAATAAAAAAACTAGATTAAACCAATATTCAAAATAAATAAATAAAATAAAAATAAATAAATAAAAGGTTTTTTAATCTAACATTCCAATTTTTGGAATAAAAAAATATAAAACGACAATTCAGACAGAACATTCACATTTATGGTAAGAGAAAGAAATGTGAAAGGACTTTACACGATAACTTTTTAATACCAGATCTATCTATCTATATGTATATCTATCTATTTATCTAACTATATATCTATCTAACAATATATATATATATGCTGTATGCATCTATTTATGTATATGGTATGAAAATACACCCAACTCTTTTTTTTCTTCTTTTTTTTACACGACATTGAAATAATACGTTCAACAAATTTAAAGAATTTTTAAACACTATTTTTTTAACACGATTTTGAAATAACACGTTATATAAATTTAAGGAATTATTTTTACACTATATTTTTATTTAAGCACGATTTTTTAAATGATTTTTTTACACTTTTTTTTAAAATTTTAAAACGATTTTGAAAGAACACGTTATACAAATTTAAATAATTTTTTTTTAAAACTATTTTTTGGTTTAACATGATTTTAAAATAACACGTTATACAAATTTTTAAAAAAAATTTACACAATTTTTTTTAAAAATATTTTTGGGTTTTAAAATGATTTTTAAATAACACGTTTCAAATTTTAAAATTTACACAATTTTTTTGCACGAATTTAAAACAATTAAATCCCCTTAAATGAGGACAACTTGAACAAATTTTTGATACTTTTTGAATTAAGTCGATACTGGAAAAAACGAAGGTGGGTTCAGTATTAACAGCTCATTTAATTAGCGAAGGATTGAAATTTACTACAAGTAGGGAGAAAATTTTTATTACTATGAGCGTGGGGTGGAACGGGTTGAAATTTCAAAGTAATATTATGTAACTTGTTTTCCCCAAAAATATACTTATCTTCGAAAACCGATAAGGGCCCGCAAGACTTTCCCAAAAAAAAAAAAAAGGGCTATAATAAGAGAGAATTCTTCTTTTTGAATAAAATTTCCCAGGTTGTACTAGATTATTTCACACATCTACGATGATAGTTTTTGATCCAGTTCATAATAAAGGGCATTTTTTTTATCAAGGTGTGATAATATATTTTTTTTAGCAGTTTTTTTTTGTAATTTCAATTTGAATTTGTATATTGTGTATATTTTTATAGACAAATTTTTCCCGGTACACTTTTCATTTTTTTTATTATAAAAATGAATTGAGTTTTATAATTTTGGCTACTTTTTCATTACTTTTGGCACAGTTTTTTAGTATTTGAAATTTTTCATCTTAAAAAATTTTTTTAAATGGGATATTCCCAAGTTTCCCCTACGTTTTTGTATTTTTTTAAAACCCTTTGTTTAACGTTTTATAAAAAACCCAACCCCAAAAGAGTTGATGTTACAAATGCCTACAAAACACACACACCCAATATATAAAAAGTTTCATAATGTTTTTAATAGTTTAGGCCCTTTCTTTTTATTTAATATGGATGATCCTGGTATGATGGTACAATGTTTAAAAGAAAACGCATTATATATATATATATATATATATATAAAACAATATTCTAAAGGAATGTGGGGTGCAAGGACTAAAAAAAAACAGGGAAAAAAGAAAAAAAGAAATGGAGTTTATAGGTTGGTTTTGTGGGGAGGGCAGATGTTTGACCCTTCAACATTTGGGGTCCCCAGGGATTGCCATTCTAATTATGCTGAGCAGATAGGGGACTTTAAAATGCCCAAAATGCGACGTAACTTGTACATCCGTGGAAATCGTAAAGGGGGAAAACCCAATGCAGCACGCTCAGTTTGTGATCGACAAACTGTCACCGAATTTTTCTAGCCGTTCATCATCATTTTCAAAAACACTAGTTTACGTTACCAGATATACGGGAACGAAGAGCTGTTAACTTCCGCCAAGAAATTACGAACATTTTGGCCGATAGATCAGAGCCAATTACAATAGCAGTTGTTCATCATGTAAGTGTGAGTCCTCAGCCTTTGTAATGAAGAAAACATTTAGAT
>BMAV01005254.1:0-48127 GCA_019973955.1 Trichonephila inaurata madagascariensis
GTGCGGCGCCCGGGTTTTGTGAGGTGGGTGAGAAATGTTCTTTGTTTTTTGAATTTTTGGGAAAAATTTTTAATTATGTTTGTGACGGCCAGGGTCTTTTCTTAACATAACCTCGGGGTTCGACCCAAAAAAGGCAACCTTTTCCAAAACCAAAATCCGAAGCAAATGCGATTATAAAATGCAAATAAGATAGCTTTTAAAAAAGAACAGAATTTTCCCAAAGCAGTATGGCAATTTGGGGGAAAGTTATGTTTGGAAAAATACGAGGTGAATTGACAGCCTATCATAAAGTTACCAGATATTAAATTTTGATAAAGGTATCCATTGCACGGGCCCGCTTTTACCATGATAGAATTTTAGTTTGATTAAGGTAGGATGATTATTTGATATTGACGAATATTATCGAAAATTGGGGTAGAAAAAATTAAATTATTTAGATAAATGGTCTAAATTAGAAATTTCGGTTTAAAACGTGTGTTTTGGTTTCATTAGATTCAATTATATAAATTTACTAAATTATTAGAGGTTCAAATTATATTCTAATAAAGCATTTAAGAATTTTTAAAATGTTATTCATTTTGAGAACCCCACCCCCTACCACACTGAAACAAAGATATGTCCCAAAGAGCACATATCAATTTTTAATTTCTAATTTGAAAAAAAGACACCCAAAACTTGTCGCTGAGGTTAAAACTAACTGTGCCAGATTAAAAAAGTTTTGATTTGAAAATTTTTAATTTGGGTATAAGGTAAAAAAAAAGCAAATTATTTAAAAAATTTTATTGACTATGCGTTAAGAAACGAGATAAAAAATCTGGAGGGAATTAAATTTAGAAAAAAAAATTAAGTTAGCGCAGTTGAACCCAAGGGGTTTTAAATTGGAAAGATTTACAAATGATTCTTCATTTAAACAGTGAGTCCCAAAGGGGTAAAAAATTAGTATCGAAACGTTAATAAAAAAAAAAACATTAACATTTTTACCTCACGTGTTGAGTCATATAATTTTTTTTTTCGTTTTAAAAAGCATTCAAAACAAAAGGCCCCGAAGAATGGAAATCGGAAATCCTTTTAAACTCCTAGGGGAGAGTTTAAAACTTAATGTTTTTGTGTCGGGAGGAAGAATTGGCAGTTATGATAAACTAAAAATTTTTTTTGAAAGAATTTCAGCCTACACCGCGAATGTATAATGTGTTTTTCAAAACTCAAAAAAACAGAGTTATGTTCAATTTGCGTTAGGTTGGAAAATTTGAGATTCTGCGTTAGAAATGTTAATAATTTAAGTCAATGGGGAAGTAATATTGGGGAAAAAATGATGAATTTTAACGAAAATTATAAAATATTAATGAAAACAGGGAAAAAATTTTTTAACCCCCCAAGGGGGGAAAATGTGATATTTATTTATCTCAAATTTAAAAATTAAAAGCGAGTCTAATACATTTTCCCCCTTCACTGAAATGAAAAAAAAACGTTTTGATTTAAAAACAACTGAGATAAAAAGGCTCGGAAGTCAAAAAAGGGTTTAGTTTTTTTTTTCTAATTGTTTGAGATTGAAGATTAACGTCACTGTTCAGCCAAAAGGGGCTTTGGCACGACCACAAATTTTTTTAACCAGGGCAAGTGACGGGGACACCCGACGGCACACTCTCCAACTTCCCAACCACACTAAGGGGAGGACGTTTAGCTTGAAGATTTAACGTATCGCGCCCCCACGGGGGATTTTTAGTGGTACTCCGAACTCGAAAAGGGAAAACGCCGATACCTATCCCATCGGTTACCGGCCCACTTTTTTTTGAAATAAAGAAAAAAATTTGTTGTGAAAAAATGGCAAATGCTTTGAAATTTTTGCCCCTCAGTTTAAGGTTTTTTTCGATAAATGAAAAGAGATTTGTTAAAACAATAAAATTTCTTTAAAAAATTATCCCCAGAATGTTTGGGTTTAAAAAGGCGCTCTAAAATTGAAATTTGTAAGAAGCCGATAATAAATTTCTTCTTTTTCAAAAAAAATAAAAAACCAAACTCCCATTCGGTCCCTTGGAAACCGCAAAAAAATTTATTTCCCTTTCCCCCCCCTTTTTAGTTCAAATATAAACAATCAAGAAATCGTGGGGAAATACTTTTAATAAAAAAATTAAAAAAATCTTATTGAGCTCGCTCGTTTATAAGGGGTAAAATTCGAAGGAGAATTGGGGTTTTGTTGAAGAGCAGATGGTTTGTCTTTTTAAACGAGGGGCGAAAAATTAAATTAAAAAAATTAAAACGATCTAGTTTAAATGATGCCCTATGATTTTCAACGGGTGCGTTAAAACGCAAATTTGAAATAAAAAAAAATAACCTGAAAGGGTTTAAATATGTTAGTAGTTAAGAAAATTAAAAAAATTTTTTCCCAAAAAAGTTTTTACCAGAGTTAATTTTTTGATAAGTGGAGTTATTGATCTGTTTAATATTCCGATAAAAAGAAAATTTTTAGGTGCAGAAAAAATTTTTTTTAACCCCTTGGGCCGGAAAAAATTTTAAAATAAAAATTAGATCTAATTTTACAAAACACGGTTTTTTGGGTAGTTTTAAGTGGGAATGTGATCCATTAAATGAAATAAAGTTCATTGCGGGTTGGTTAAGGACAAGATTTTAAAAAAAAATTGCAAAAAAAGGAGGAAAATGGGGAAAAGGAAAAAAAAAAAAATGAGGCTAATTTTTGGGGGAAATTTATGAAAAGCATTCTAGAAAATTGAGGACGGGGAAATTTGCCCTTTAAAGCTGATCCAAATTTTTGGGGAATTCCGGGCCTTGCCCCAAACGATTAAATGCACTGTGGATTAGATTGGAAAGGATCCACAATACAAAAAAAAAGAATTCAGCAAAATATGAACAATTGGGGGATATCGAGAAGTGACGGTTGAAAATGACAGTCCGATGATGAACTATTTCTTACCTCATCACATACACATGGCGTCTATAGCCCCAAAAAAGTACCACAAAGGGTTTGAAGTGGTCTTCAATGCGTCAAAGGTCCACAGATAATGGTTATCACTCAATGGTATTCGGGTTAAACGGGGGAGTCTAAAGATGATTTTATATGCTCAGATGATTAGATTTCGTGTTTTACCGATATGCACTGACTGCGGAAAAAAGAAAATGTATAGAATGACCCTAATTGATTCCGAAAAACCCTTTGCCACAACAAATATTGTGGAAGGACAATAAACATGCCCCGGTTTAAAAACATATGAGCTTAAAATTCACGTTTTATGAAGTCCCCCCATACTTAGCGCAACGAAATTGAGAAAATTTTTGCCCTATGATAAAGAAAAAAAATTTCCCCGGTAGCAGCACCAGCCCTTTCCCGAAGCCAGTTCTGCGGACGATGCGTTATGGGTGCGAAAACCTTAAAAGGGCCCAAGGAGCTACGTCAGTTAATTCAATTTTTTGAAAAGTGCGGGCATAAAATTGCAAAAAATCTGAAATCACTCTGAACTTTCGCAGTGTCTAAAAGGGAAATCTACGTTTTTTTCTAACCCAAAAACATTGGGTGTGCCCCTGGGCCCCTTAAAAAACATTTTTTCCCAAAAGTTGACGTGAAACCTAGTTATTCGTATAAAAAAAGAAAAGCTTTTTTATCAACTATTGCCGGACTTTCAATCCTTTGGGACTTGTGGGACCCGTGGTGGGGCCAAGATTTTTATGCAAAAGCTTTGGAACTGAGTATTGCCCGGAAAGATACACTCCCAAAAAAAAGTGTATTCGGGGTTTTCCAGTTGTTAATCGGGGCGAGAGCCTAAAAAACACCCAATATCAAAAGGGATGGGGGGTTGAGAATCCTTCATCTGATTCAGGGTTTTTTCCAAAATTGCCCGGCGTTGCTATGGAGCTGTATTGTTTTTGAAATAAAAAAAATAATTCGGAAGTGACTTTGGTAGGTTAAATTTTAGCAAATCTTTTTTCCAAATTTAAAGGGGTGCCTAACTTTTTCCCCCAGATTAGAGTTATGTGCAGTTGTCCTTTTGTCGAAACTTGTGAAAAGAGTGATTGAAGCCTTGATACTAACAAGGAATCAGTCCTTGACTATCATTGAATCAGTCCACAGATAAACTTTATCTGGGGTGATTTTTAATTATTTAAAATAACTCCCGGCCGATGGCCCAAAACATTTGTGCAGAATAAATTGCTAAGATTGGGGGTTTTTGTTCTCTGTAAAAAATAAAATTTTCCCATCAACCCGGGAAATACGGATTTGATTTCTCGTGGGTGATCCGGACAAACTTCTGAACCAAGAACTGTGGTGGGCCAGAGTTTCTATCTGGCAAAAGATTATCCAACAAAACTGTGAACTTTAAAACAACGATGCGTACAATTCAAATGAAAAACAGTGTTCGGTGAAAAACTTGAGAATGACGTTCCTGTCCCCAACGGGGAAGGTTTTTGTGAACAATTTGTGTAATATTAATAACAATTATTTAACCATTCTACGTATCTTAAGTTATATTTTTAGGTTCGTAAACAACGCCCAAAGGGAAAGGGGTCAAACCCCAAGGGCCCCCACTAGAAGCAGATGGGTTGGGAAAAAAGGGGAAAATTTCCCTAAAAAAGGGGGTGTACGGGTAAAATTTTAAAGTGGCCATTTTTTAAAAACCTTCCGGTTTTCCCCAAAAGAGAAAAGGTTAAAAAAGTCTCAATTCTTTTTTGGATTCAGTTGGATTTTGCTTAGAGTGGGCGGCCGATTAGGTAATACAAATTTTGACTTTAATCAAAAACATAAAAATTTTTTTTCCCAAAAACGCATAAATTGTCATGTATAATAATAAAACTTTTTCAAAAAAAAATATTTCATGGGGGTTTGGCCTTTTCCTTTTAAATTTGGGGTTGAAAAATTTTGGCCTCTCAATGATCCCAATCTTTGTAAAAAAATTTTGCATAAATGTATCATTTTTTTAAAGTGAAAAACCTTTTTTATAGCATTTTAAATAATGGGCAATTTGCCAAAGGAAAGGTTTACCCTGACTAATCCTTTAATTGCCCCGGGTGTAGACTTTTGTGGTCCTTTCTTAAAAAACAAAAGGGCCAACCCAAAGGGAAGTTTGCATAAAATCTATGTTTGAAAAATTTATCTGTTTTGTGAAAAAGCTTACCATCAAGTAGTGTCTGATTTAACTTCCATCATTTTTGCAACTTAAAAAGTTTTTATGTCTCAAAAATGTGCAAAATTTTTTTTCGGCAACGTTTTGTGGGTTTAAAGGAAAAAAAACTTCTTGAAATGGGTTAGAAAAACAGATAAATAATTGGCTAGGTACTTAGCGGGGGCTTAAGTGGAAGTTTATACCCCAGATACCCAACTTTGGTGGTCATGGGGGCTTTGTTAAAACCCCAAATACCATCTAAAAAAGGGGTTTTGGGGAATTTTGACATGGTGGTGCAACCGTGAAAAGTTTGAGGGGATGTTTTAAAAAATTGACCTCTTTTTCCCGAACCTTTTTAATGGGAAATGATTTTTTTAGTTCAAAACCCACACACACACACACACAGCTCACTTCTTATTAATAGATTCTTGAATTCTTTTTTGGAGCCCCCCTTTAAAAAATATAAGGGGAGATTTACCTTAAAAAAAGGGAAAAAAAATTCTAAAACAGGAAATTTAAGTGTGGAAATTTTGGCATCGTTTTTCTTAACCAAATGCAACAAAATTTTCAAATGAATGTTTGAAAAAATTTAAAGTAAAGTTGGAGATTTAGTGCTCTTTATATATATTTTTGAAGAATTTGCCCCCCATACAAGTGGTTATTGGAAGAATTATTCAAAGGTTTTTTTTAGGGGAATTAAAAAAATTCTTTAGTTAAAAAGAAAACACAATTTTTTGAAATTGTAAAAAAAGGGCCTTTTGGTTTTTTGTTTTTCCTTCCTTGGGGATTAAGTACTACTGATAAAATTTGTTTTTGTGTATGTTTCAATTAATTCAAGGGAATTGCTTTTTTTTTTTGTTGAATTGTATTTTTTTTTAGTGCATTTCTAAAGTGATTTTGTGCAATTTTTTTGGTGACTTTAAAAACATTTTTTAATAATAATAAGGTTCATGGTGAAAAAGTGGGGGGGGAAGGGGTGCAATTTGGGGCGGGATGTCAGTTCACGGCATGCGAAACGCCATCTGTTAGTTAAAAATTAAAGGGGTGTATTGTTTGTTTCAAAAAAAAAATATGTGAACTGTGTTTGGGATGCCCAGTAATTTTGAAAATGAATGTAAAAGTGGTTTTGGGGAAAAAAGACAGTCCACTAGAAAAATGTGTCTTTATTATGTCATGAGAATAATGAAGGAAATAATTAAACTATCGACTAAAAAAGAAACCATAAATATGGGCGGGGTTTGCACCATAAAAAGGGTTTTTGTGCGAAAAACTCTGGAGTCAACTGCTTAAGGGATTGAAGTTTTCCCAAAAAAATAATTTTCTATAATAAAATCAAATGTAACTTTTTTTGATAAAATATAAATCTATTTTTTTAAACAATAGGACATTTCTATTATCCAAAAAAGGGTTTATTTTTTAAAAAAAGAACCGGGGAAAAGGCAAATACATTGTGTGTTTTATATACTAGCTGGTTTCCCGTTCTTCCTTTAAGGGAATCAAAAAATTTAAAAAATACAGATTGGGAAAGGGTAAAAAATTTTTTAGGGTTTAAATTTTCGTGAATTCAAATTAAACAAAAAAGCTTTTGCATATCTCCCCTGAACAAAAAAAAAAAATCTTTTTTTAAATTTCAAGTCTGTAGATCTAATAGGTTTTTTAAAAAATTTTTTTATAGCTCCCCTAACCCCTTTTTAGGATCATTTTTAAAAACCTTCCCCAAGCTTAATCGCTCAGCAAAAATAACCAAATTTTTAAAAAGGTTTTGAAAGGGCAAAATAGTGAAAAATAATTTATATCTGAAAAAAGGGGTACTCATTAATATTACTTTTTGCAAATTTTTTTTTATTTAAATTGTAAAATTTTGCGAGCAACGCCGTTTCTTAAATTTTAATGGGATTCAATGAAAAAAATAGCGAAATGTTGACGAATTAAAGTCAAGTTAAATGTCTGCTTTTTATAACTCGAGCTTTTTTTAGAGCTTTGAAAGAAACCCCCCGTGTGGGGAAAGGAACCTTTAAACCCCTTTTTCTACCACTTTTGATTTTTGCAGTTTTTTTTTATTCGGGATTTATTTATTTATTTTTGGATCACTACATTGAAAATTAAGGGATATACATAAACAAAATACTCAACGGAAAAATTTTTCCCGTTAGAGCTAATTAATTAAGTTCCCTTTTAAAATTAATTAAAAACACCGTTACTTAAAATAAATAGTCAAATCTTTTTTCTAAGGTCTTCTTTAACTACAAAACAAAGACATTTGAATTCGCTTTAAATATTTTCGGGAGAAAAATGATAATCTTTTCGCTGAAAACGCAATTTCTGCTAAAAAATTTTCCCCTTCCCCCTCTAAAATACTCGTCACAGAACCCTCCCCAATATCTTGGAAGGTGGTTTCAAAAATATTCCTCAAAGTATTGTCAGAATATTAAAAAGGTGATTCTATGTTATTTTAAAAGTGGTGGTACTTATAAGTACGTCGGTAGATAAAGGTTAAATCTGCCCGGGGGCAAAAACTCCTCCGGTGTGGTATGGTAGTTGGAAAGGGGTTGCCATTTCCCAAGGTGTCGTCCATTTTGATCATGGTTAAAAATTCCGAAAAATCCAACAAAACGCGTACTTTTAACTAAAAAAAATTACTGAAGTTTGAGGGGCGCTTTATACGCGGGGTATAAATATGGCTTCAAAAAAAAAAAACAGATGTTCATAAAAAAAAAATTTGGGGCTTCTACAAAAATCGGAAAGCTGTTTATTTATCAAAGGTTGTTCTTATAAAATACACTACTTTTTAAAATCCTTGGATAATATTTGAACAAATGGCTTTAAAATATAATAGCATTGCTAACGTACATTACGGTTCCTTCAAAAAGGGGCGCGCGTTATACGGCGAATATACCTCAAAATTAAAAAATGCAGCTTGAAAGTACAGATGCGTGTTATACGCCGGATTTTACGGTACGTGGTCCGTCGGCAAAAGCCCTCGTGTAGCTGAACAATGCGACGTAATATTCACACTCACTCCAAAAAATACAATACAGTAATTATTATTATTTTTATACTTAAAAAATGCTATATCTGCCTATTCAATTAAAATTATAGCGTTATAATTAACTACTAACCACAAACAAATTATGCAAATTTTCCAAATGATGTAGTGTGAAAGACAAAGTTTATTTACTTTAAGTACCACAGAAGCGATAAAAGTATTTATTTTGATATAAGGATCAAATTCTTATGGTTCACACATGAAAAAATCAATAGTAGCTTATATATATATATCTAAAGAGAGATTTAAAGACTTAGTTTTATTCTGAAATAAAAAAAAAACGGATTACACTGATCCCAGGAATTAATTAGAAGCCAGCTCCTTGCGTAGACAAAAAAAAAGTATTTCTTCACAAATAAAAGCTAGATATATGCTGACGCGGGCTTCTTTGCAGCGCACGCCAGAATTGCTTGCAGATGGCAGAATTTTTTCCTACTTACTTGACAGATATCGTTATATTTTAAACACTTCACACGTCTTTTAAATTATAGCCTATGCTATAAATTATAGCCTATGTATTATTCTGATGTATTAGCTATATTACTGTAAAGTTTCATTAAAATCCATTCAGTTGTTTTTGCGTGAAAGACGGACAAACATCCTCACAAACTTTCGCGTTTATAATATATATAAATTTCCCCTCAAATTTCAAAATAAAAAGACTTTAAAAATCTGATATTTAAAAATTTTTTAAAAAGAGTCGGCGGGACGCAACTTACGTACTGGCGGGCCACATGCGGCGTGTTGGACACCCCTGCTCTAGTGATTATGTAAGCTACAGGAACTAGTAACTTCGGGGTAATGGCGCCAAGCGCTGCTTGTTGCTGGAATGGAATCCAATATGGTGGCCTAGCGGTAATTTAATGATACACAATAATTTTAAAGAATTGTTTTGAAATACATTGAAATGTATTTCAAATGAAGATATAGGAAGAGATTGAGAATAACCTAGATCAATCAATAAATAATGAATATCAATATAATATAATAAAAAGTAACATGTACTAATAATAGTATTATAATATATATATAAGCAGCATATAATAATCTTATAATACAATTTTATCATAATTATATATAATATTCATATAGTACGATTTAATAACAATTACTAAATATAATAATCATATAATATAATTTAATAGTAATTATAAAAAAGAATAATCATCGTATTGTAAAAAATTAAAAATAATGCATAAGAATACTCGTATTACATAATTATAAATAACATCATAATAATTATAAATAAATAACATAAGAATAGCTATAAATAAATAACAAAAATAGTTATAAATAAATAACATAATAATTATAAATAAACAATATTAATTATAAATAAACAAAAAGTACAATATTTATAAATAAATAACAAAAAGTATAATAATATTTATAAATAAATATTAAAAGAAACAATTATAAATAACGAATATTATATGATTATTACATATAGTAATAATTGCATTTTATATTACATTATTAATAAAATAATTACATAATATATGTTAAAATTAATAATGAATATCAATTATACAAAGTACTGAAAGCTTGCAATACAAAACTTGCACTGCAAGTTCTTTCAACGAATTTCATCGAACAAAGAACGTTAAAAAAAAATAATAATAAAAAGCATTTTTAAAACGTAAAATAAACCGAAATTAAAGGATTCATAGCGTTAATTTTAAGTACAACACTTATTCTTTTAAGAAAAAAAATATTCTAGTACTCTTATCCCCTTGGCCACCACATCGATAGACGATAAGAATATCAAGGCAACCATATTGTCATGTTATTGCCCATCTTGGCGAAATAAAAAAAGGCGCTATTTCCCCCGGGAGGGGAATATATATAAAAAGCCCAAACTACATAGAGGACATTAATCTATTTTGCATACATGTTTATTTTTTTCTTTTTAATTTTTTTTTTGTTGTGGAGTCCCGTTTGCTTGGTTGAACCCAAGCCTCCGGGCAGTTTGAAGATTGATCGCACGGGGAAACGCACGAAAAAAAAAAAATGAGAAACGGAGGGACAACCACCATTGTTTTGAGAAACACAGGAAACAATCGGGTTTTTGTACCTTTTTTATAAAGTAAGATTGCATTTGTACATATAAAAAGAGATAACAGAAAGAACTGGTGAAAAACATTTCATAATCAGTGCATTTTTCCCACGATCCTTCGACCATCGTTAAAAACCAAAATCCTAAAGGAGTAGCTGAATGTGCCCCGTTAACATTCACTCACCCACGACCCCTTCCGTAAAAACCCGTTTTTACTTTAATTTTAAAAAAAACCCGAAAAGATTTGCCTTTTTCCCAAAAACAGTTGACGCCCGGAAATGTAGTCACAACAAACATTTCTCGACTAACCTAACACCCGCCGAACCATGACTATTTTGCACGGCAATAATTCCAAAAATTTTGTTTTAAAAAATACTAAATAATATTTTGTTTTTAAAAAAAGTTTCCGAAAGCTAGCCTTGTGAAACAAAACATTTTAAAAAAAAAAAAAGAAAGAAAAAAACCAAAATTTATATTTAACCTTGTTCAGTCTTCTGAAACTTTCAATATTTGCGCCCCAGTATTTAATCTAATTTTTATGTCTCCCCCCCATACCTTGAATAACAATGTATTGAATTCAGTAATACTATACTTTTTACGTTAAACTAAAAATTAAAAATCCTAAGTGCTATATATATATATTGTCGTTTATAAACGTCTCGCTCAAAAAACGTTAAATTTACGGACAAAAATATATACGTCTTTTAAAAAGATCTTTCTGCCCTGCACCATAAAAAATTTTTCCAAAGGTTTGGAATGCAATAAAAAGGGTCTTGACGTGTTTTGGGGTTGCTTATTTCAGATAATTTGCTTATATGCATTCCTTCCCCCAAATACCATACATGTGCCTATGTGGAAAACGGTGGCATTGGGGAGCGAATCGCGTAACTTTTAATCGGCAGTTAAGGAAATCATTTTTTTTATAAACCGTTCAAAAATTATCAAGATAAGAGTTTATTTTTGTATGTAATTTTATGTGGCACAAGTTTGTATGTAATTTTATGTCACTTGTAATTAATAAACTTGTTCTTAACTTAGTATTGTTAAATTAATTATAAAATACATATATGCGATCTTGATACATTTATAAGTGTATTATATCAGTGTAAATGTGTTTTATTTTTTATTATGTCAAAATGCATTTGGCTTTTCAGTAAATTAAAATTTTTTTAAAATAATCTTTTGTTTTTGACTTTTCAATTTTTTTTTTACTCGCGCCCCCCTTATAGAGTTATTACGCCCCCTAGGGGAGCATGCCCCAATTTGAGAAACGACTTAGCCCCTTACCATGTCACCGTGTTTACTATTTCCTCGATATTTGCAGAATTTATCAATCCAATGGCTGTTCATTGTCGCCCATAAGGTATAGTGGTTAGTGACGCTGACTGCGGTGCCGTAGGGTCTGGGTTCGAACCGGGGAAGAAGCTGCGGAGGATTTTAATTTTCCCTTCCCCCTTTGTGTTTATTTTTAAGCCCTCGTGGGGCCGGGGGGCCCATGGTAAAAGGTATCGGATCATGAGAGGCACGTTATGAGTTCAAGCCCAGTCCCACTAAGCCCGCCGTGGGGGAAGCGATGCACGTTAAATCTGTCGAGACAAAACGTCCTTCCGTTGGGTGGTGGGTAGTTGGGAATGAGTTGTTGTCCCGTCACTTGACTGGTTAAAATGACGTGGTCGTCCCCCTCGTGTAGGGGGCGACGTTAATATTCCTCACTCACTGTAAGCCCTGTGCGATCGTGGCGCGCGGGGCTTATAAATTTCCAAAAAAAATTTCTTCAACATCTTTCTGTATGCCCCTTTGAAATGATGGTGTTGTTTTGTTTCCTATTTCATCTGATCCCTTAAATAAATTAAGTCTCAAAGTCTATTTCGTGGTTTTTGGGAACGGGCCCGATCATTTTTTTTTATTTTATTCGTTGCTCTAAGAATTTCAGATACATTTATTCATACAACAGGTTTAAATATATTTTAAAAACATTTTTGAAACCTTTAATGAAATGACTTCATTCAAAGATATTTTTCCAGGTAAAACAGCCAATTGAGGTATCAGAAATTATAGTCAGGGAAAGATTCCCAAATTTTTTTTAAGCAATAAAATTTTTAACCACCTGTTTTTCTTTCTTGGGGAAAAAAAGTTTCAGTAAGTGGAAAAATTATTAAAATTTCTGGAAAAAATGACACAAGAAAGGAAGATTTAGCCATCAAAACATTTAATCCCAAAAAATTAGAAAAATGGTTTCAAGAATCTATTCACATAAATTTGCTTCTCACAGAAAGCCAGAAAAATTATCTTACAGTTAATTATTAAGTAATCTTTGTAGAAGGACTGATTTATATATATACTTTTCATTTCACGAGATTTATGCTTTAGTACTTTTTTTACTGGATTATATTTTCTGAGTAAATATAGTTATTTTGTATTTCTAATCATAAAATGTCTTTTTTTAATTTAAAAGTTAGTATTTTTGTTTGTTTATTGTTTAATTAAAGATTTTTTATGCTATTTGCAAAAAGTGGTCAAAAAAAAAATTTCCAAATTTTATTTACATTTTATTGTTTTAATTTTTATTTTAATACGGGTCAATGAGTTTATAGTTAAGAATTAGTCAAAATATGAACAATTCACTCGAGGGGCGGCCCATTTGGTCTTTGCACGCGAGTGGCCTAGGATCGGCCCTGGGCAGTGGCGCACACAAGGGGGGACCTAGGGGTCCGGACCCCCCCTAAACCCTTGATTTTTTCCGATTGATTATAATTCTAAGTATATAGTACGTAAAATTTAATTAAGTATTTGTTATTAATGATTAATTTTATTAATTAATGCTAATTATTAATTCAATAATTAGTTTTTTACTGTGTTTTGTTCCCTAAAATCGTCAAAATCCAAAAAGGAGCATGATACAAGAATGGTGAACTTTCGACCTCGGACCCCGCCCTTGAAAAATTTCTGTGTGCGCTACTGGCCCTGATTTTTCCTCTACAATTAATCTATTCTCTTACACATTGTTCTTAAGTTCGAATACATTGATTAAACAAATTTTGAGTTGAATAGGAATAAAAACCAAAAAAAGTCCACTTTCATTCGCAAACATTACACTATCTTGATTACCTTGAATTTTTTAAACTTAAAAAAAAAAAAAAATGGTGATCTCTGTGTGAGTGAATATTAACGTCGCCCTGTTCAGCAACACGAGGGTTTTTGGCGACGGACCACGTCATTTTGAACCATGGTCAAGTGACGTGGACGACACTTGAGCTGGCACCGCCTCTCTCCTAACTACCACACCAACGGGAGGACGTTTCAGCTCTCGATAGATTTAATGTGCATCGCTGCCCTACACGGTGGGTCTTTAGTGGTACTGGGCTCGAACTCATGACATGCCTGCCATGATCCGAGACCTTGACCACTGGGCTACCGCAGCCCTCATGGTGATCTCTGAAGTCACTCTGTTCTCCTCTCTCTAATTGGACACTACAAGGAGAGATGGAGGGATAAATGTCGCACACACAAAATGAATCTTGGTTCCACTCCAGAGAATATGCATAAATGCATTTAAAAATTTAATAAATATTAATTTATAATAGTACAATTAAATGAGTTTTAATAAAATATTAAAGATAATATTTAATCTAAAACTCATTTTTCTAACAAATAGGTTTCTTAAAACAAAAAAGAATAGGTAACTAACTCTTTAAAAAGTTTAAAATTTTTTAAAAATATCTCAGCGCAGGCTGCATGTGGCCCGAGTGCTTGACATGCCTAATCTAAAAGAGCAGAGAGGTCCAACCCTAGAGCATAACCGAACCTAATTTTAAGTTATTTTATATGGGTAAGTCTCTTTTTAAAATATTTTTTTTTTATATATATAGAGCATTTAACATAATTAATTTAAACAGTAAATTTAAAGTCAGGTTTCAATTAACAGATACAATTCATCAGAATTTTGATGCAAAACTTGAATATTTGTACAAAGTTTCTTGAAAAAAGAAAATATTTTTAAGGTAATAGTTTATCAACAATTGAAAATTTACTGAACACTTCCTACACGAATTATCCATACACACCCAGCTAAATCTCGCTTCTTTAAATGCATTTGCTTTTTTTCAAGCATATTCATTAGTGCAAGATGCAGTAGTAAAGAATGTACGTATGTGTTTGACTTCCCTTAAATACTATTTAGTGGAATATCACCAGTCAGACATATATATATAACATAAATTAAAAAACCATAACTGTTACCTTATAAATTTTAAGGACATTTGTACATTCAAGGTTAATAGACCTACAAAATAAACCCAATGGCTTTTTCTGCAATGAAACATTTTGAAAAGGTAATTATTGATTTGTATAAAATTACTTTCATTTTACTTTTTTTTTAATGTGAGACAATTTTTTTTCCAAGAAAAAATTGTTACATACCAAGAAGAATATCCTGAATAATAAATAGCATATAAATATATTATATAACAGATTTTGACAAAGAATTTTTTTTTAATTAAACATTTTTAAAGCAAAAATAATGTAGGTCCCCAAAATACAAATATTGAAACCAGACTTGTAGACCTTAACAAATAATAACCGTTATTGTGTGTCTAAATGCAACAGTATAAAAGCTGGTTTAAACAAATTTTATAAGAAAAACAATAAATGGACTAAATACATCTGAAAAATCAAAAAGAAAAACATACAGGATTCTATTTATAAAAGAAATCATCATATGTATTTAAAATTAAAATATGGCATTTATAAATGAAATTTAAAAGTAATTTTTGTTTTTTTTTAATATTGATTAATTGAATTTTTGTATAATTGTGATAATTGTTTTTATATTTGAAAGAAAATTAAACTTGAATTATATACATACATGTACATAGGAAATGGTATTTTAGTTTAAGTTTCTTAAGCACATCACATTACAAATAAGGCATTTATTACTACAATTTAATAGCATATCTGGAAACAAGAGATAGTTAAAGACTATACAATATTGAACAGAAAAAATAAAGAAAATCTGACAAAATTTCTAATTCACTCTTAGATATAGAACTTGTTTATCCCTTTTTATATAAATGTTAAAATACAATGTGGTTTATAGAGTATGAATCTTTTTCTTACAATAGCATAAAACAAGGGGAAAAAAGCTTAAATTGAAAACATAATTCTCAACAGATAAAACTAAAATGATTGAATTTCTTGGTATCAGAATTTATGATTTGTACTTTAAAATTTAATTTTATAAACTTTGTGTGGTTTATAAGTTTTTTCATGAATAAGAACAAAATAAAAATTACGATCTACAGGATTTGATATGATCCGAGTAAAATTTGATTACTGAGCCAATCCCCTTTAAGACAAATATTTTTAATATAGATATATATATAAACGAATTTATTAGAAAGAATTTATTTTACAAGTGTTGGAGCCTGAAATAATTTTTATACAATTAGGAATGTTTTTGGCAAGAATATACAGTGCTCCATTGTAATTATGTTCTAACACACACATACACACACTATAGTATTTTATATCTTATTTCTAGAATATATAATACTCTGGGCTAATGAGAGATGAGTCCTATACACATCTATGAGTAGAAATAATCATTGATAATATACTAAATTACTGTAATTCAAACTTAATACTAAACAGTAGGCAAGAAATGTGTGTGGGTAAAACACTTTTCCGATATATTATATATAACAGAAACTGATAATTTATGCCAGATTACAAGCTAGATGGGTATTAAGTGAATCTATTGCATAGTAGTTTTTTGTTACATATAAAGTCACTGCCAAAATCTATTAGTTTTAAAGTCATTCTAATATTTTTAATTTTTTTTTTTAATAAATGAAACTCTTTAGAATCACTCATAAAAAAAAAAACCGAACTACAGGCAGGGCAATAGGTCCATTTTTCAATTCCTACTATAAACTCACTCTCTCTCTATATATATTTATCTTGTTCAAATTTTCAATCATTAATAAAATAATTTCTATTCATCCAATCAAGTTCAAATAAATTTTTTTAAACTTGTAGTAAATGACACTTGATGTTAATACAGTTTATTCAAATATTAATTAAATTAAATTAATTACTGGTTTTTGATGACAACTTAGATTTATCTCTATTGTTGTAATAATGTAATTGTTAAAACAAAGGCAAAAGTAGGTGTCAAAAACCTGTTTTTCAGCCAAACTGGGTTTGCATTGTTACAACAATGCAGACAAATCATACTTTTTTTTTTCAATTCCTACTATTAGTTCACTCTCTCCCTATATATTTATATAAATATATATCTCATTCAAATTTTCTTTCGTTAAATTCTTTCTATTTATCCATTGAAAGTAGGAATTGACTTAAACAATTTTTTTTATATTATTTGTTGAAAAAAAAATCAGATGATAAAGGTAACATTGAGCGTAAACACCATTTTAATTTGTACACAACACTGCAAGAAGACTTGAAGCCCAGCTCAATAAGCATGGAACATCTCCCTTCTCCATAATATACAATGGTTTGGGGTAAAATAAGAATTTGAATAGCAGTCATGTCTAACAAGTACAGAAGGGCTGATTCATTCTTTTGAAGTTTTTATCACACAAATATTTTTATTAAAGATAAATACAGAAAAAAAATTAAATTCATCATATATGATTAAGGCTCTGTTACACTGGAGTAATTTACAATGTTACTTTCAAGAACTTTTGTGCAGACAGTGGCATAACGGAGAACATTAGCCCCTCTGCATAGTCAGGTTACGGACCCCAAGCCCTAATATGTACTTGGTATCAATCAGGCATTGCCCCCATAATGCGGGGATGTACATTAGACCACTGTGTGCAGAGACCATGATAAATGGTTTTTGGTTGTCATATAACTGTATTAGGAAATATAATACAATTGGCTTACAAGAAAATTCCTTAAAAATTAGATTAGTTCACACTTTCAAAATGTAGTAATACATTCTATCGTAACTAATCATTACATCAACTAATACAAAAAGAATTGATTACATATTGGATTAAAATGAATTATACTAAAAAAAATAGCATAAAGTTGTATCATTTGAAAGTTAGATATAAATCATGTTAATTCAGCAATAATACCTCAAAAATTCAGAAACTTAAACAAATGGTACTTTTCTGTTTCACTAGCACAAATCTCATCAAGTTCTCATCATTGGTGACAACACACAATATACCATACAATAAAAAATATTAGTTTTCATTGGTTTTTCATCCATTTTTGATGTATTGTGAAAAAGATGTTACTGATAAGAAAAGGACTTGACTTGTTCTGTAAATGTAGTGAACACATTTTATAAAAGATGATTAAAAAAAAAATTAAGAAACAATATAGAATTAATGTGCAGCAATAATGTATTGAATAGTAATAATTGTGTGATTTACAATTTAGGTTTTAATAATCGGTTTATATAAATTGGTTTTATAATTTTAAAATTTCATTATTAATAAAAAATGTACAAAATGCTAAATTAATCAAAAAATGGATTAAAAGGAAAAAATTTTAATGTCACCATTAATTAACACATCAGAATCATCATAAGATGAATAAAACAATTCACTTTTCAAGAACATAAATACAAAACTCCCCCTTTCAACAATTTATCAAACGAATACTTTTCTATTTACATGATTTTAATTAAAGTTGTTCACTTTAAAAATTCTTAAGCAATTCTCCCATTTAAAAACTTAATTTAAGGCATTTTAGGGGAAATCATAATGAAAACATATTCATAGTTTTTATATTAATTTGTTGCAGCAATATCACATTTTGGTTTGAAATACAATTGCACTAGAGCAATTTAATGAACTCATAACTTTGATTTAAAACAAAAGAAAAACACAATTAAGTTCAACATTCAGCAACAATAAAAAACCCAGCTCCACCTCCTATTATTATACAAGATGGTCAGCAGCAAAAGTGAGTCTTGAACACATGATCTACTAGTTAAGAGTTTTACCAACAGAGAATCACACACACACACACACAAAACTCTTTATATACCAAATAAAATTTGTTTTAATGAAAAATTAATATACCATGACTAAAATAACACTAAATAAGATATATATAAGCCAAAGATCATTTTAGACAGAAAAAAAGGATAAGGTGTAAATTATACAACAGAAGTAATTTTTTCCCCTCAAATGAGTTTTTTACTAATGAAGTAAAAGCTTATAATCTGCAAAAAATGCTTAAATCATAAATAAATTAGAACATAGTGTACCACACAAATGAGACTCAACATAAACAAAAATAGGTTTCCACCATTTAACCCATCAAGATTGTACATTGTATTTATTACTGGCCTAAATATTAATGCTCCAAACATACTTAAGAGTATACATGAAAATGTGGACTGTTTTTGTAGTAACTTTTGTAAATTAACTATTTAAATCTAATACTTTAATTAGATTAAAATAGTTAATTTACAAAAGTTACTACAAAAACAGTCTGCATTTTCATAGATTTGATGAGCATGTATACTGCAAAAGCATTACAAGAAATAAGTATGGAAATATATATATTACTAAAACAAATACATTATTTTAAATTTACAAAACAATAAAAGAAATCTTGTTTTAAAGTGATTTTTATATCCTATCAAACATGAGGAACAGTGCATTAACCTTTTAAAAAATTTTAAAGACCTTTCCCGGCCATATATTACAACAATATTATATATATATGCATTGAATAAATATTCACAACTAAAAAAATAACAGTAACTTTAGATGCTACATTTTATTTATAACAGAAATTTATTGAAGATTTCTAATTAACAATTAAATCATATTAACAAACCAGCTATCTGTATTTTGAAGTATTTCAGAAAAAAAACCTTGATATTCAAAACATGAAAGGATCGAATAATTTGCTAAGCAAAATTGTCACTTTTTTAAAATTTTTTTTTTTTTAAATAAAATTCAGATTAATTATGCTCTAATATAATTCAGATATTTGAGCTTTTTAGATTCCTCCCTCCATGTCACTATGAATAATAAATTAAAGACTAATTAAGTACCATTTTTGTAAACATATTTTTTTGAATTACAAGTGTAAGAGTAAAGTCAATAATATTATCAATTTGATAAATACCTTTAATTTTTTTATTTTTAAAAAAACTTCCAACATTACACAGATTTGCTATTTGATATGTTTAAATTGAATTTAAAAAAAATTTAAATCTGAATTGTTAAAATATTTTTAGTTTATAAAACATTTTACCATTTTTTTGTATTTAAAAATAATATGCCATATACATAATCTTTAGTCATAAAATAATATTCAAAATATATGTACATGAGTAAAACAATGCACAGCATTAGAATTTTTTATAATTAAGAATAAGTTTGAATATTGATTCAAAATTTGAAAGAATATTTTAACCAATAAAAATATATTTTAAAACTTGTGCATGATTCAATTCTATAATATTTAGTAGATAACTTACGACATTTCGAAGAAAATCGGGATCTTTATCCCATAAAAGAACATCCAGGAAATCCAAATCACTATTTGTATCATGACCTTTCAACAAAACACCAATCCAAATAAGTAAAGAAATGAGATTCATTGCTGGGCTCAACTGCAGCTTATTAACTCGAAAAGAAAATGTTAAGGTTAGTCATTGTTTATATTCCCTCAAATATGATAACGTTTATATAATCAACAGAAAACTGACAGCTGCATGACTGACAACAGTTATTCCGGTTAAATCCCCGAAAATGATGCAGTTTAAATTTTAAAGATATCGTCAAAAAGTTTTTTTGCCTTATCACAAAATGGGGAGAATTATACGAAAAGCAAAAGTTTCCACATCCACACAAGTTGATTATCGCATCAAACCCGCCTCATTAAAATGGAAAATTGCCCAAAGGATTAAAAAATTTTGTAAATGCAGAGAAAATTGAGGAGATTGGTAGTTTTACCACTCTTAAATGAACACATTTTTCAATCTTAGAAATGCTATTTATTTTAATATATTCAGATAAACTAAACAATTACAATTCCATTTTCGAATTTTTCTAAGATCCAAATAAAAAACCGCCGGGGCAATGTATGAAAAAAAACTTTTGGTTGTGTTTGACAGATTTTTGCGTATTTGAGCTCTTTTTTTGCATTTTGGATTAACTCGTCCCGGTTTATCCATTGGGGGTTGGGGGGGCCCAGGGGGCCTGGCTGGACTTAGCCAGATTTTTTTATGATAAATTTCGATCTGCCAGTGCCAAGGGGCCCGAAATGAGCTTAAACCGGCACTGGATAAACTGATACTGTGAAACAGTAACAGTAAATTAATTTATATCTCAAGTTATTTGTTTACTTTAGGAACAATTAGAAAATATTTAAAAGTCAAGAAATTAAAATGAATTGAATCACTGCCTCTGTACGAAATCAGCACCGTAAAAAAATGGAAAAATTTCATTTTAAGAATATAACATTTCTGAGAGGGATTGCACAGTTTACCAAACGGACAGGACGCTGAATCTAAAAAAGAAAGAAAAGTTATTTTTTAGTTTTTTCGTAAGTTTTGTTCTGCTCATGCTCTGATTGGTAGAAAATGAGGATAAAAGCTACTGAACTTATACATATATGTGTAACACTGGCGTAGCTTGCTCTGAGGGGGCCCTGTATCAAAATTCCTTCGAAAAAAAAGTCCTGTTTTAGGTTTGAAAGCCTTGTTAGTGGGACTGTAGTTACACATGTTGGCAGTGGCGGCGTAAGACATGTGCGGTGTGGGCCACGGCCTCGCGCCTCAAAGCCGAAATAAATTAAACGAAAAGTAAGAAAAATCCAAAACATGCTGTGTGCACACATGTAGGTAAAAAAATACTTCAGTGGTTGTGTTTGACAGATTTTGCAGTATTTCGAGCTCTTTGCTTGCATCTTCGAATTAACTCAGTGCTCAGTGCTTTTTATTAATAAATTAGAAAATTTTCAACTTTATCTGTTTTTCACCTAAGTTATCGAAAAATTGATATACCGGCTTTTTAAAACAAGATATTCTATTTATTGGTACATGAAAGCATATGAATAAATAATTCGGGAAAATATTGTTTTTCATTTTCTTTTATTAAAAATGTCTCAACTTTGTCGTTTCTGCTCATATTTAGTCTGGCAACATTAGCTGGAGTTAAGCTGCTATCGCGAGGAGTCCCCGGTCAGAGACGGGGCATAGCTCGGAGCTTCCCATTATTAGAAAGTCAATTAAAGTATCGTATGCAGGCATAGTCTCGCTTCATTTTTCTATATCATATTATAAATTTTAAGGCCGACGCCCGCATTTTCAAAAACTACCTTTATCCAACAGATGGCGTTGTTTCCTAATGCGCAAAACGATAATGGGTAAAAAAATAACCCGTCGTTACTATAGCAACGGGGGGGGTTAAAAAATGATTACGTTGTCGGTTTCAGAACGCATGCGCAGTTGCAGTAAAAAAACGAACTATTCTACTTTAGAATTGCCAAAAAATGGGTGCAGGGTCCCTCCTGGGCCCCCTTTTATTCAACATCTATATCAACGACATCCCTTCTCACCCCCAAACTAGCACTAATATTTACGCCGACGACACTGTCACGCTCGCTACCTACAAAAATCACAACACTATTACTTTGGCACTTAACAACCACACACACCTATATATCTACTCCAAAATTACTTCGACACTTGGAAAATTAAAATTAACGTAGATAAAACGATAGCAGTTCTCTTCACAAAAAGGAAAAACACAAACCAACGCCTCCTACTTCTATTCCACAACTCCAGTATTCTCAGAGCACAAAATACCTGTTTGATCCTCACAAAAACTCACTTGGAAACAACATTTGACACAAAGGCAATAAATTCCGGAGGGCTCTAAGAGCACTCTTCCCCTTAATTGGCCGGAAATCTGATTTAAATATGTATAATAAGCTACTTCTCTTACACTGCCGTTTTGCGACCAATAATAACCTATGGTGCGCGCCTGTGGGCTATGCTGCAGATTCAAATTTAAAAATTCCCCGAGATTGCTCAGAACTCATTAATCAGGAAATATCGTAAAAGAAGATAGATATACTAGAAACTCCTTATATTCTGGTACGATAGCTAAATTCCCTTTTAAAGCTTATATACAAAAACTGGCCATCTCATTTTTCAATAGACTTCCTAACATTGACAACGAAAATGTTCAAAAACTAAATAACTACTATCCAGAGCCAGATATAAAAAGACCTAGGAGAATTCTCCTAGACTCATATTATCCCCCCTAACATTAATTTAGTCACTTCCGTGTGGTGGTGAGTGACCGCCATTTTTCTAATTTCTAATTTAATTTCTTTTTATCTCTTAACTTAAATTCAATCCCACACACAGGCTATCTTTCTATAATTCTCCTACTTGTTCAGTTCCAATGCATCAGCAGCCAATAAGGTGCCTACTCTCCCAGTGCCATGGACCAATCAATAGTTTTTCCAGCACCCATCAGCATCAGGACTTTCCTGCCGAAATCCAGGATGCATCCTCACTGTTTCCCTAACCACGCCTCCTTGCCACAACCCCACAAACCAATCAGGAAACTCCCACTCAGCCAGGCCCATCCACACATCAGGCCACATCGCCACTCGATAAGTGGGATGGAGGAACGCTTCGCGTTCCATTTCCCAGAGACGTCAGCAACGTCAGAAATGGGTGCGCAGTCTTTTTTTTTTTATTTTGTTTAAATCCGTGGAAATATTTTGTGATATCCACAAGTGAATGAACAAGTACGTTTACATTTTCTCTTGGGTATCATAAACATTGCCCATATAGGGTTAAGAATAAAAGATGCAATATTTGTCTTAGCGTATTTAATTCATTTTTTTGTTTTGTTTGATAGGTATGTAATAAATTTCTTTCTGCTCATATCTTAAATACAAATTGTATTTGAAATTGTCATGTAAGAATACTCATCATCAGGAAATAACTGTTTCTACCGGTGTCTTTCACAAGAAAAATGTTACTTTTCTAAGAAAATAACCTAGAGCAATTTTTTCACAAATAGTTTGTATAATTCTGTTTTCTCAAACACATCTATTTCTTATTTTACATAAATTAATGTTGTTTATTTCCGATACGCCTGAAAAATATATAAAATTTCACTAAATTACAGTCGTCACTAAAGTTCCGAAAAAAGTTCGTTACTTTGAAAATTTCGTGAAATGATTATCTTTCAATGTTAGTTTAAAACCACTTAAAACAAATTTTAAATTCACATAACTTACATTATTATAAATTAATTGTTCACACACCTTTTGTGTAAGTTAATATCTATTTATTTTACACATCTTACCTATCAAGAAGAATTCGGCTAGGAAAACAGGAAAAACAACTTTGTCAAGAAATACTCAGTATATTTCAACTTTAAAATTACTTTTGTATTATGATTAACGAAAATTTTAATAACATTTTCCAATTTGGGTTTACAAGTAATTTTAAACTACGTTTTATGACCAATAATTTTAAGAATGCGTGTGTCCTTCAATTCTAACAACTGGTTAAGTCTATTAATTTTTGGTTTTTGAGTTTTTTCGTTTTTTTATATGTTTTCTTCATTCCACGCGCATCTTTTGCAGTGCGCTAAATACCCCATCAGGCGTATTTTTTTCCACAATTCAAGTCTAATAGTTTCAAATGATTTTACTTGCTCATTACATCACATGCAGGTCCAGAAATATTTCAAAATCAGAGAGAAAAAAAATCGAATCCCGAGAGAAAGTTCGATAAATGGAAAATGCACTTAGCTATTTGTGGAGGTTATTTGACGAAGAAAATCATAAAATGTTCTTGGTTCTAGGAAAAAGTTCGCGAAATAGAGAAATTCGCAAGATAGAGGTTCGCAAAATGGAGGGCCGACTATATTATATTCATCGAATTAATTTCCAAACTAAGCTTCCTTTTTATTACACTTCTTTAAATTGGTATGGAATTGAAAACCTGTTTCCTTATTGAATTTTAATAAATATTCTTATAGATAATCCGAGAAAAAGCATGAATATTGTTAAATTTGGAAACCTGGAAGAAATATGAACATTTTTAAAATATAAACTTAAATGTTTTAAAAAACTAGCTAGAAATTTTCTATTCAAATTTATATAAAACTTTTATAGAACAGATATATATAAGTATATCTTCAAAAAATTTCAATATTATCTTGAACAGAAAAAAAATTTTATTGAATAGAAACCCTTTCATATCTTCCAAAATGAAAATCTGAGAAAACACATAAAATTTGTGCATAAAACAGAAACCAATAATGTCTGTAAATCTCTAATTTTTTAATGTGTTTTTTTCAACTGAAGAAGGCTGTGCCAGCTTGTGTAATTTTCTTTGCGAGACAAAAAATCGTTCTTTAACCTATAATTATATCATATAGGAGCTAATCTCTGACTGCAATGTGTAATGGTATTAATAATAAATCACTATTATTGTGTTATAAAACAACTGTATGAATCAAAACTTGAATTTTACTTTTTACATATGCAGCATAGAATAAGTCTAATTGCCATACATCAATTTTGACACTATTGGTACTGCAATTCATGGTTAGTTGTTCTGTGATAAAGGTTTAATTTTTTGATAAGTATGTAATTATCTTTTATGGATCATGTCTAAGAAAAAAAGGATTTAAATTAATTATTTATAAAAGTTTCATTTTTAAAATTAGTCTTTTTAAAATAAATAACGTAGTATATACATACATATACATACATGGTGTTCAATAAAAAGTATATTAATCACTTGAATTCATGAAATTATATACTGATGTATAAAATAACACTTTTGTTATATAAGCAGATTTAAGCCTTATTAGTATATGTATTTTTATGTTACGAATAATTTTTGAATTGTGCGTTCATTGAAGATATTTAATTAATGTAGTAACTTTTTTATAAATCAATACAAATAACTGGATTTTAAAAAAATATGAAGAAGCCAACGAGCTGATTCTCTTTGGGATGACAAAAAAGAAGAAAAAAATCTTTTGGGAGGAGTAGTAGAAATTACTTTCAAACAGCTAAAAGGAAACACAATAACAGCTAGAATGCACAAGTTTTTTCTGCATAATGTACGATGAGCAATTTTCGTCTTGAACAGTGAAGAAGGGCAAACGCGGGGTCAAGGCAGTCGTAAAACCCATATATTTCTATATCCCTCCCCTCCATTGTGAGGGACCAAGAGGGAGACACCAGATACTTTTTTGTCTTCAGTTTATGTCGCTTAAAATGGAATTTTAGTACACAGTTTTGTTGTATTTTCATGAATACCAGAAATAATAACATTAATTTATAAAATAAGAAATGGAAATGTGGTTAAAAAAAGATTATAACAATTTATGAAAAAGTGCTCTATATGACCATTTTCACAGAAAAATGACGTTTCTTTAAAAGATTCCGCATCGAAACTTATTATGTTCTCGATGAGTGTTTTTATAAAGGCAATCCAGAAATTCAAATTTAAGTACAATTTGTTTCTACCATCTACATTTTCTTAAACAGGATACCCTTATAATGTAACCTATATTTTCTGTGTTACTACATTAAATGAAACTGTTATTTGGTTATGAAACACACACACACACGTGTACGTAAAAAATTAAACAATATGTTTGAAATGAATTAGAAAGGAGCTTATAATTTTCTTTGAGACCAAAAATCGTTTTAACCTACAATTATATTCTATAGAAGTTAATCTCTCATTGTTACGAATGACATTAAACATCAAATTACATTATTGTTACTAAAATTAATTACAGTATGTGACTTAAAACTTGAATTTTCATTTACATGTACAACATAGAATATGTCAGGTGTATTGTTATGCGACACTTTTATCAATGATGTAATTCAGAATTCGAGGAATACGTGTAATTATTCGAATCTCGGCGTACAATATTGAACAATGAATAGTGAGTGAGTGAATATTAACGTCGCACTGTTCAGCTACACGAGGGCTTTGTTCCAAATGTTGAAAAATTGTTACTGAAGCACCAGATTTATTCCTCTCTTTAAAAGCATTTGTTTGTTGTTCGTTTATTATATGTATTAATAAATTTTTTCTCAATTAATGTGTTTTCTTAAATTTAAATACCATACTTCACTTCAGTTAGAAATTTAAATAGTTTAAAGTAAGTAGATCTATATCACCTGTCATTAAATTGGTAAATCTGCAAAAATCCAATATTAGGTAAGCAGCAGTGGTTAATACAAGGGTGGGGTCCGAACCCCCAAAACCCTTTTGATTTTTTTCCGACTGATTATAATTTAAGTATATAGTACGTAAAATTTAACTATTTGATATTAATGATTAATTTTATTAATTATTGCTAATTATTATTCAATAATTAGTTTTACTGTGTTTTGTTCCCGAAAAATCGACAAAACTGCAAAGGAGCATGATACAAGATTAGAACTTTTGACCCCGGTACCCTCCCCCTTGAAAAATTCCTTTCTGTGTGAGCTACTGGTAAGCAGGGTTCTACCCCAAAACTGGAAAAACTTGGCAAGGGTCTTGCGAAACAAAAAAAGTTTGGAAACATCTGTTGTATAGGATCTGGTGTTTATTTTTCTTACTCAAAATAGCAAACATTGAGTATTTCCGGTAGGCTGATCTCCCTCACAAAAAGGGCATAATGGTTAAGGACTGTCACAGTTGTAAAACGGGTAAAAGTAATGCTAGTTCTTTTTTTTACTTTTTTAGGGTGGTGGGGTTAAAACAGCAGTAAATTTTGACCATGGGAGAGTTCTTATTTCTGTATTAAAGATCAGTGGTGAAATGCTTTCCACCCCTCGGAAAATTGAAAAACTGTAAGATGTTTTGGGGGAATCCCATTCCACACTTAGAAGAATATATCTAAAAATAATTTTCAAAGCATATAGATAAAACATATTTTTGATATTATGTGTAAAGACAATTTTAAAAAAGTATTTTATTTTTATTAAAACTTCATGATGTAAATTTAATGTTATTTACTCATTGATAATATTAATTTTGATCCAATTGTCACCAACGCATGTGTATTACATTTAGTAGTGATAAGTGTTCACAATTTTTTCACTCCACCTTTTAATGCAAGGCCCAAAAAATGTGTAAATGTTTGACAAAAGTCAAGTAAAATTTCTCTTACATGAGGCATTATTACATCCATAGTTTAGAACAAGATTGAGTTTGTGTGTTGAACAGTGAACGTAATTTGCCTTGGTTGTTTGTCCTTGAATTTCTGTAATCCCCTATACGCTCCACTCCATGTTAGCTGCCCCATCATATTATCCTTTGTTCTCGACACTTCGCCAAATTAATGTCACTTTCCAGACTTTTGCAGTTCCGATTTGCCGCCTCAATAAAAGCCCAAGAACGTTTCGTTTTAATTCTGATATTATCAGGCTCATTATTATCAGTAACATCAGTTGTTTAAGCATACCTATTATAATACTTCCTTAATTTGCCTTTTTTAAATATCCTGTGTCGTGTCCAGAATAGTAGAGAAAAAAAGAACATTTCCTTATATTTTTAACAACAATATTTTCTTTTTATTCTAGAGCCTATAATAGCACACAAGTTCATTTTGAATTTTGGGCTAAGATATTTCTGAATTCTTTTTTCTGACAAATGAACATTGAGAAGAGGGTCATATTTAGCCAAGAGGTTCATTATATTCCAAAAATTTCCCTTGAATCGAATCGAGTTTCTCGATGTCCCCGAAAAGGAAGATGGCACCTTGCGAGAGTCATTTTAACGTCTATGATTCTTTGTAAGATTTGCCACCTTATTAACTTCTTCTTTAAAAATTGCATTTCAACACGAATCCACCGTTTTTATTTTGTTTCCAGATGTCATATATGTGCGAAATGCTTGGATATGAATTATAGAATTTTCATGCTCTTTATTTATTTATTTATTTTTTTTTATATTCTTTGCCAGTCATTCACACCTTTACACACCAGGCTTCTTTAAAATACATATTTGTTCCATCAGCGAAAAGCCGACATACCTGACGGTAAGCAACATGAAGTCGTGTTGAATAGCACAGCCATTTCTTGATCTTTTGTCCTGCCTTGGATATGGAAACTTATAATAAGATGATGAGCTCCTTCCTTGGCATGTTTTTGAAATTACCTTCTGCTGGTATGGGCCCAATTTTAAAAATTTGTTCTTTAAATCTGCATCTATGGGCGTACTTACATAATGCAAAAATCATATTTCCTAATCAATTTTGTTTCTTCGTTTTCATTTTCTGACTCCTTTTCTTTAGATAGAGTATCCTTATTAGTTGAAGTGTCCGAAACTGTGTTTTTTTCTTGTGGATTAATTTTCACTTCCAGGATTTGTTCATCAAGTTCCCTGGCATTACTACTATTAGCATTTGCACAAGATGATGAACTTTGGTGGATATTAAAAAGTTATCCAATTTTCATAGTTGCTATTAATATTATATTCCTTTTCCTTTCGAATTTTCGTTTTTGAGCGAGCCACTCAAATTTTTTAACTCCACTCATTTTAGGGCCGCGTTTTCTTGTCTTATTAACAAAATAACAGTATAAGAACCAGAATAATTAATTCCGTTTACAAAAAAATAGTTCTAATATCACAAGAGAGAAGTGAGATCAAAATGTTTTAACAGCGAAGGAACACTCCCTATATTGAAGTGCATTGAATGTAAAAATATATGGTATAAGTTCTAAAACAATGAAACATTTCATTAATATGCTTTATTTGATTGAATACTCATAAATCTAGTTTAGAAATTTCTGTGGGCATATGGGTTTCTAAATCATAACCCATCTCATATATAATCATTTAAAAATGCTCTCTTATGCGTTTTCAAGTATCACAATATCATTTTTCATGAAAAAGCATAACAGATGTACGTTATTTACGAGTTCGCTAAATGAAATGAAATAAATGGGGAAGCTAAAGACGTACAATAAGTTACTTTGCTACTCAGTAAAAGTAACATGTCTTTTTTTCTCACTACCACTAACATGAAGGCGTACTAAAAAAACAGTGAATTTTTTTTATCTTCTGTGCGCATTTTATCCAATTTTCCGTCTGACTTTCTTTTTATCTGTTAGTAATTTAGGTTTAAAAAGAAAACCCACTAAAGAAAAGTATCTCTTTCGTCGCGGGATTACAGCAAATTAAAATGTTTTTTTGATTTGGTTATTGTGTGGATCTAAGATATCTCTAATAAGCGATCAAAGTTTTGATTTTGAATGATGTTAGATCGCCAATTTGAAAATCGCTGAAAAATTGGATTAAAAAAATGTAAAGCTAGTTTTGTGAAATTCTACGTTAATGGCGTTAGTCTAGCTTTGGGGCGCCTAGAAGACTTGTTTCGCAGTGCGGGTGTACGTTACGCCACTGTCTTACACCTTTATATTTCCGTTTCATATTGCTACCCTTTTGTTACATACCGACAATTCAAATCTAATTCTAACTCCCTTAACCTTTTCACTAGAGCTTTTGCTATTCCTGATGGCCTCGGTAACTTAGTGGTTATGGTCACGAGCTCGTGGCTGGAGTGTCGTGGGCTCGAGTCCTGTTGCCACTAAAGACATGCCGTGCAGATGAGGCCATTCCTGCCATGTGGTAGTTAGAAAGAGGGTACCAGCTCAGGTGTCCTCCTCGTTACTTGACCGAGGTTCAAAATTACGAGATTTGTGATCGTTGCTTTGCAGAGCAACGTTAAACATCAAATGACAATTCCGGATTTTTCACCCACTAAGAAAGTACACACTCCACAACAGTGGTCTTCAAACTGTGTTCCACGGAACCTTGGAGTTCCACGATACATGGCCAGGGGTTCCCCGAGTCACAATAAATAAATCGAAAAAGAAAACTATTAATGTGTATGCAAAATGGATTCACGTTCTCTATGAAGTTTGTATCCTCACAAGAATTTAAAGCTCATTCCTGTCATTAAAAAACTGAAAATTTTATTTCAACATAACTTTATTTGGTAATACTTTTTAAACTTTTATTATAATATAATAAAAGATATTTAAAAAAAATGTGTTTTATTTATATATATTACGTAATAGATTGTAAAAATTTTATTGTTTACTATTCCGGGTTTCACGAGATAATTGTATACTCGTTAGTATACAATGTCTTGCAAAACTAAATAGTTTTCCAATGGAAAGTGTACCTTTTGATATTTGTTGGGAATTGATTGATTGATTGAATATTAACGTCGCACTGTTCAGCTACACGAGGGCTTTTGGCGACGGACCACGTAATTTTGAACCATGGTCAAGTGACGTGGACGACACCTGAGCAGGCACCCCTCTCCTAACTACCACACCACACCAACGACAGGATCGCTTCAGCTCTCGACAGATTTCCACGTGCATCGCTGCCCTACGCGGCGGGTCTTTAGTGGTACTTGGCTCGAACACGTGACAAGGCAAGCCACGGTCCGATACCTATACCACTCGGCTACCGCGGCCACCATTTGTTGGGAAAACACCTACAATAAGGAAGAGGTAACGACTTATCGACCTATCAACAGATTTGATGTCCAAACTCTAAATTAAGCAAGAAAAGCTCCTAAATTTTTTGTTGCAAATTCATACAAAAATACTTTACTACCTCTAAACATTTTAATGTCATCTCAGAACAATGTGTATAAGTGAAAAATATTTCTTGGCATAAGTGGTTGCAAAAACAAAGTATAAAAATAAATTAAGCTCAGAATATGTAATGCGATTGCAGTTAATTTCAGTGGGCTTAGACTTCCAACGGTTTGTGTGAAAAAAATCAAGCACACATTCTAGTTACTAAACATAATGCATGGGTGGGTGAAACCTGACTACAGATTAATATTATTAATTAGTAAATTATATTAAAAGTAGTTTAAAATTTTTAATAATCGATGCACATTTTTTTAATTGCCTGTACAAAAAAGTGTGTGTAGAATAGGTTCGACAAAAATACTTTCTTGTTCTAGGGTTTCGCAAAAAAAGACCTAGTTCTGTAAGCAGTGGTGGCCAACCCGTGGCACGATGCAGTTGTAACGGGACACGCATACGGAAAAATTAAAAGAAATTTGAATACATGATCATAAATAATTTCTACAATTTTATTGAAGTGGGGTTGTCTCAGACAAAAGTCTCAAAATTTGGATCAAAATATGTTTGTGTGAATAAATGTTTTCTGCTATGAACATAATAAAATAAATATTACTCATATAACTAGCTGATGTGCACCTATAATAATCTAATTTTGTTAGCATCTGCAAAAGTTAATCCTAATAAAAATGACTTGGTAAAAAAAAAAAAAAAAAAAAAAAAAAGAATTCAAAAGCCACATAAGTAAATACTAACTGTTTAATAAATTTTAAAATTAAACGTTTCCAAGTTACCTTACTTTTATTTTGTACCTAACTTAACTGAATTTAACCTGTAAAAGTTTATTAACAATAAAACCTAAATTTGCACTTCATCTTATTTTAAATCTCTTGCATTAAAAAAATGTGCTATTTGCGTAAAATACCACACAAGCCTATATAACATTTTTTACTTTTCCATATTTGTTTGATGGGAATGTTGTGGCGGCCCTCATAAATATTTTTATCAAATTGTGCTACTGTCCCAAAAAAGGTTGGCCACCCATGTTCTTGGGGTTTCGGGTGAGTATAGAAAAAGATTGGAATACTTTGCGGAACAACCCCACCATCAGTGCTAAAATAGAGTCCCCTCCCCCATTCCATTGCAGCGCTGACATGTGCAAGTAATTCTTCCCGCCGTTTCTAAAATTTAGCAAAACTAACAGTCAGTTGCTCCTCAAGGTCACTTGATCGTTGCCTTTTCGAAAGGGTAGTGGTTCATGGGGAGTGGTTACTTGACGTATGGCTTTAGGTTATTTTATTTTCTAACCCCCCATTTTTTTCATGTAAAAAAAGCAGAATTAGTGTTTCTGAAGTACTAAAGCCATTATTCGTGTAGCAAAATATTCTTTTTCATAAAATATGTGCATATTAATGTGTATTTAAGCAGTTTATCAAGTAATTTTATTCTAAAGTAATCCTTTTTAAAACTTTTATACTAGATTGTACGCACGTGGCGCCATCTGCTGACTTTGTTATAAAAGCTTGCCAAATATGGCGTCAAAAATTCTGAAGCAAAGGATAGATGTATTTTTTGTAATTTAAAAATTTTCTAGACTATTTCCCTGACATTTCTACAATTCAAGGCGGATTTATATGAGTAATTTACATTCTCGTATAAAAAATTTTAAGCCTGAATAATGTGATTTCGTTGTACTAAAGTACCCTAACCACTTCAGTACATTTGGCAGTCCCCCTTAAAAGTATTTGATGTGAAAATAAATAATAGTGTGTGTGTGTGGTATTGTGGGCATTTTTCATAATTTATCAATTATATCAGGCTTAGGAACTAAGAGACATAGAGATAAAGGGAGAAAATGGTGATCTGGTGCAGCAAAAAGAAAAAAAAAAAAAAGCAGAAAGAGTTGTATTCAACCAGGTTTAAAATTCAGGTATGATGAAATTTCTCGGGCAAACTGAATCTGGTAGTACAGAATCAAATTAATCGGTTGCTTCGACTTCTCAACAACATTTATCCGTACCCGAGTCTCCGTTGAATTTGGAAGTTACTCCAGATGCACCTACTATTGATACTGAACGACGAAAATCGCAAATAGAAATTGGATCACAAAAGCTTGCCAATCATAATCTGACGCTGAGATTTCTGTGTTCACTTTGAGTAACAAAAGTCACAATCAAGAAGAAGAGATTGAGATTAGTTCCTCGCATGTGAACAGAGATGCTGCGGCGTAGTGAAAACAAGCATCACCTCTACAAACATTATTTGCAGGATTTGGCCTGAGTGAATAGGAGAACGTAATAACATTAACAAATTGCCCATATCTGTCGTAGTAAGAGAATGGAAAATATAGCCACAGAAGAGATAACTGCTTGTCGAATCCTTGTCAAATAATGTTAGGAGAGTTAGGAGAAACGAATAGCTTATAAAATAGTTACAGTTAATACCTTCATTGAGATTTGGGATAACAACAGCTATTAATCCCAAATAGCTTAAAAAGTATGAACTTTAGTTACAATCCATTATTATAAAACATTTTCCAGTGTATACAGATTCCTTGACGCACACAATTTGTGTCGTTCTCAAGTTATAAATGTATAATTTCATGTAATATTCTGGGTGATTGTTGCTATACTATTTGAATTTATTGACGCTAGAAGAATCAATAAAAAATAGTATTGATTCAGAAAACTTAACATTTTAATTAGCGATCTTTGCAAAATATGAAAGTGATATCGCCTGTACGCAGACTTCGAAGGCAAGAGAGTGTATACACTCATTCCAAAAGTTAAGCACGGAGAGTGAAAATGCCAATTTCCGAAGCCAATCAGAATTGAAGATATACAATTCGCTGCAGAGGTAGATGTTATCCAAATGTGTTAGGTAAATGCTTCAATCGTAGCCGTCAAGAAATATGCAAAAAGGCAGTCTTATAAGAAGCCAGTTTTGGTATGAAGGGTTACAGAAGTTGATTGTAAGTACATAGAAGGTGTTTAAAACTTCGTACACTTGTTTTCAAGACATACGTGGTTCTATGACTTCCAGAAAACGAATGGAAGACGGTGCTGGCGTGCTGTGGGGCGCATTGAAGCAGGACAGTCGATCCCAGATATTGCTCTTGCTTCGGCGTCATTCTGTAATTTCACGTTAATGGAAACTCCAAACCACACAGACAGTTGAAGTCCGGAAGGCCCGTAGGTGGTCGCCCAAGTGTTACAACCCCCACGGAAGATCGATATATTGCTATTGTAGCCAAGCGAATAGCAGAAAAGACTTCCACACGTGTGTGACATCTATGGTTACAGCGTCCATTGGTAAGGCTATATCTGCAGCTTCTGTACGCCGAAGATTACATATGAGTGGACTGTATGCCAGGGTACCTCGAGTTTGTGTTCCTCTATCAATCCAATCAAGAGGGACGCGATTAAAGTGGTCCCGGGAACATGGCAATTGGACTGCGTCTGACTGAGGCAATGTCACGGCCGGCTCTAGGGCCGGGCAAACCGGACCCCTGTCCGGGGCGGCAAATTTTAGGGGCGATATTTGGATCGAAGTTGAAATATATATTTTTTTTTGTTACGAAAAAATTTGACATATTTTCAGAAATATTGTGAATTTGGTATTTCATTTGATGTATCTAATTTCCTAGCTTTATACTCTGTATGTTTAAAGCCAGTTTCCTTTTATGGTGCAACTTGAAGGGTTCGAGGCCTGAGCTTGTGATAAATTATGAAAGTCTAATAAGATGTCCAGTGTCAGCTAGCAAAAAGGGGACAGGGATTGCAGGAGATTTTCAAAGATAGAGAGTTACTCAGTTAAAATACACTCACTTCCAAAAGTTAAGCACGGAGAGGAAAATGCTAGTTTCCGGAAGCCAATCAGAATTGAAGAGGATGCAATTCGCTGTAGAGGTAGACGGAAGCATGCAAATGTGTTAGGTAACAGCCAATCCTGCTTTCATGTCAAGAAATATGCAAAAAGGGCAGTCTTATATAAGAAGCCAGCTTTATGAAGGGTTACAGAAGTTGATTGTAAGTGCTGATAGAAGGTGTTTAAAAACTTTCATACAATTTGTTTTCGCACATACGTTTCTCATGACTTCCAGAAACGAAATGGAAAATTTTGAGCGCTGGCGTGCTGTGGGGCGCATTGAAGCAGGACAGTCGATCACAGATGTTGCTCTTTGCTTCGGCGTTTATCATTCTGTAATTTCACGTTAATGGAAACAATTCCAAACCACACAGAAGTTGTCCGAAGGCCCGTAGGTGGTCGCCCAAGGGTTACAACCCCCGCGGAAAATCGATATATTGCCATTGTATCCAAGCGGAATCGCAGAGCGACCTCCATACATGTGACATCTATGGTTACAGCGTCCATTGGTAAGGCTATATCTGCAGCTACTGTACGCCGAAGATTACATATGAATGAACTGTATGCCCGGGTACCTCCTCTATCCATCCAATCAAGAGGGGCACGATTAAAGTGGTGCCGGGAAATTATGTACTGGACTGTGTCTGATCAGCAATGTCATGTTTATTGATGAGTTAAGATTTGCTCTAGAGCCAGATGACAAGCGTATAAGAATATGGCGTAAACAAGGAACACGCAATCAGCCCCAAAACATCACCGAACATCACGCATTCCGAGGCGGAAGCATTATGGTGTGGGCAGGGATTTCATTAGGTACCGTACCGACCTGCACATCTTTAAACGGGTTTTGTGACGGCTTTCCGGTATCGAGATGAAGTCCTAGAACCCATTGTGAGATTGTACGCTGCAGCAGTTGGCCCTACTTTTGTTTTAATGGACGATAACGCACGTCTGCATAGAGCAGACATCGTCGATAACTACCTGGAGAGTGAAGGGATTGCGTGTATGGCGTGGCTAGCATATTCGCCCGACCTTAATCCCATTGAGAATCGTTGGGGTGCTCTCGGCCGTGCTGTATCTTCACGTTTCCACCTCCAGCCACTCTTATTGAGCTGGAAACTGCTCTACAAGAAGAATGGCGATTGCTTAATTCTGCGGTGGTTGACCACCTAATTGAAAGCATGGTCAGAAGGTGTAAACTTTGCATACAGATGAGGGGTAATCACATTCCCTATTAATGTCCTTTTTTTTCATTTTGTGCTGTTTATTTTCACTTTATACATAATTCTGTTTAAGTCTCCAGTATGACATTAACTGATAACTTACAAAAATTTAATATTGTTTTCATTTCTGTATATAATTATTGATTTTGTTTTATGTGTAAATATATATGCTACTTTACTGCCAAATTTTGTGTTAATCAAAGCAGTATTTGTTGATTTTTTTTGCATTTTACAACTTCGTGCTTAACTTTTGGAAGTGAGAGTATATTCTCCAATGAACAATATTAGAGAAGGGAATAAAGCACGGAAAAACATTAGACCAAGAAAATGAAAGACGAATTCTTTAATCTCAAAAACATTGGTACAATTTGAGAGATTAATTGATTTCATAAGTTTCTTAGCCTACCATAATCGGGCGTTTAGAGGTCACAGAGAATTTCTCAAAACAGACTAAGACACTAAGAATTCTGGAAAATTCATAGACTTATTTAAATTAATATCTAAATATGATCCCACGTTACGGGAACACATAAATCGCATTGATAATAAACAATTGCAAACCATTATTTAAGCAACGATATTCAAAATGAATTAATCACAATCATATCAAACACAGTTACCAGTAAATAGATTGGTAGGCTAAAAGAGGCAAAATATTATTCTTTTTTACTCGACCTCATTAGACACTAGTAGAATTTAACATATGTCGGTCATCTTAAGATATTGTAGCACATCAAGTGGAAGTATAGAAGAAACTTGATCGGATTTCTTGTTGTCATTGAAACGACTGGAGAATATTTAATCAATGCAATACTGGGAGAGTAAGAAAGAAAAAGGGCTTAGATATTCAGAACTGTCTTGGACAAGGATACGACAATGGTGCAAATATGGTAGGCATAAATAGTGGAGTTAAAACTCGTACATAAGATATAAATCCCAGTATATTTTTCACACCTTGCGGTTATCATAGCTGGAATCTGTTTTTAGTAGACGCAGCTTTAATTCGTCAGTGGTAACAAAAGCATTTTTTGGTTTTATTCAGAAGATTTTTTTTGTTGCTATTTTCAAGTTCCAGCAAACGCTGGAAAATTATCAAAGATAAATTAAAGCATACTATTATGACTTTATCAGACACAAGGTGGGAAATTGGAATCCAGGCAGTGAAGGCCGTATAATTACAATTTGATGATGTTATTGACTGCATAGAAAACTTTTAAAAAACCAAACGGAACAATCCGACACACTCAATGATTGCGATTCCGTTTTAAATGAAAAGTTCAGTTTGGAATTTCTGGTATCATTATATGTACGGTATGAGCACACTGGCGTAGGTAGTTCTGAGTGGGCCCCGTATCAAAACTTCTTCGGGGCCATTTTTTAGAAATGAAAACCTTGCTAGTGGTACTGTAGTCACATATATTGGGGCGCCTTTAGCTTGGGGGTCCCTTATCATTGATACGGTGATAGCTACGCCCTGGGTAGGAGTTATTAACGCGTATCAATATCATAAGCAAATTATGGCAATCTATACAAGCCCATTTATGAACTACTCTTGAACATTTGCGTACATTTTGTAGCTGGATCAAAGAGCATCGACAAAGTGGATTCGGAAAATGCTTTTATGACGCTCGTAAGTTTGTTGAGAAAAGCGGTTATGATTTGCCAAAAGATTTTAAAAATAAAAGGGTAGCCAAAAAAAAAAATGTTTGATTATGAAGGTGGCGATCAATTTATAGAGTCTGTCAAAAGTCGGTATGAAACAGATTTTTTTAATACCGTGATTGATTCTTTGATAAGCCATATAGATTCAAGATTTATGTATTTAAATCAACATTTTGAACATTTTGGTTTTCTCTATGACTTAAGTTAAAAAATATTCCAAAAGACACAGTCCTGCAAGTAGGTGAGAGCAGGATTTACAACTTTACGAATTATATGAAGAATTACAAAATATGATCCAAAATTTACCCAACACCCCATTACAGACGTGAAACATCTGCTCCAATATGTCATACAGAACGATTTAAAAGAAATTTTCCCAAATATTTACATTGTCTTTCGAATTTTGTTAACAATACCTGCAAGTACCGCTTTTGCGGAGATGAGCTTTTCAAAATCAAGACATAAAAAAATTATGCAAGAAATACAATGTGTGTTTGTGTATGGGTGATTATTCAAGCAGAGATGGCATCTAAGATAAATCATTAAGGACTTGAGCAAAACTAAAAGTAGAGTATTTCTGTTTCTGTAAATTTTTTAATTAATTTTAATGTGCCAAAGAAATCTGAGTAAAAAGTTTGGTTTTTTCTTTATGAATAAAAATTATTTTTATTTTATAAACCTTGTTCTTACCCCAACAGAGAGCCTCGCGAAATGTTCTTGCCCACATGAAGTTCAAGTCTCGCGCCGCCACTGCATGTTGGGGCCCCTGTAGCTTGGGGGGCGTACCATTGATATGGCTGATACGGCGGTAGCTACACCCTTGGTGTGTAGTAACTTCTCGAAATACTAATTTAAATTCTCTTATATTTTTTCTATACATCTTAATTACGAACACCATTTTTATTTTCCTCAACTCCAGTCTCATTTAATTTCCCATGTTAAAAGGATTGAACCCTGTGTTTTGATTTATTTCCAATTTCTAGGGGAAAAAAATAACTTAAGGTCGACGTCCAATTTCTACAATTCTCCTTTATCTAGTAGAAGGCAACTCGGATGACGTCAAGCACTATAAAGTTTGTTAACTATACGCCGTTTCACCTGAAGCTCTGGGAAGGGAACAATGACCAAATCACAGACGCTACTCTAGGAGAAGAGTGGGACTATAACAAATAAAATTCTCCATATTTGGCGAGAAAAAACGCTCTTGGAAAAATTTCTTCATTAAAATTGTATGAGGTGCTTTTTTTTTTTAATAATAGTATAAGCCCTTTTTTTATTAGATATATTTAAGGGTTTGCGTTTCAATATGTTTAAAAAATTTTATTAATTAACTAGTAAAACTTTTCTCGAAAAAAAACTTCAATAGTTCTCAACATGTTGATTGCATTTTTTTTAAATGAAAAAATACGGTTAAATTGTAATTCACATGCTATCATTAACTTGACTTTTTTAAGTGACTTATGCCACTTTCAAAAAGGGGTTGCGGTAGCCCAGTGGTCAAGGTATCGGATCATGGCAAGCATGTCATAAGTTGGAGCCCAGTACCACTAAAGACCCGCCGTGTAGGGCAGCGATGCACGTTAAATCTGTCGAGAGATGAAACGTCCTCCCGTTGGGGTGGTGTGGTAGTTAGGAGAGGGGGTGCCAGCTCAGGTGCCGTCCACGTCACTTGACCATGGTTCAAAATGACGTGGTCCGTCGCCAAAAGCCTTCATTAGCTGAACAGTGCGTCGTTAATATTCACTCACTCACCACTTTCAAAAGAAACGGCTGATATATCTTTAATTTCATTTATTATATATATACATCTGTTTATAAAATACAAATTTCTATCTTGTTTATAAATAATTAACCATCTTTTTCCATTATTACTGTTTTAAATCAGTTTGTAATTATTATTCACATTACATGTAAATACCGTTTATGTACGTTAGCTTAAGCTATACAAAAGCATGTAATAGAATTTGGGGATTAGTTTGAAAAATTTATCAATATTAAATTTATAATCTTTTATAAAATTTATAGTTTATCCGGAAAAAATATCTCGATGCCATATTTAAAAAATTATGTTACTAATATTATATGCAAAGTTTATATATTCAGCTCACAATAAGTATAACTTTTAAAGAAAAAAAATGATTTATTATAATAATTTAATACAAAAATTGTGTATTTTGATATTTAGAACTATATTTATTGTAAAAAGATTCCAGAAAATTTTTTTAAAGGGACTTTTGCTCGATTATTAGGTATTCATAAATCAAATTATATATACATGTATATTTAACACTCCATGTAGGAAGCCTTTAGAATCAAAACGAAAGCATTGCACAAGAAGAGATTTACATTAAGATACTTCGATTATAAAGATAAGGAGTCTTTTATATAATGTATATCTTTAAAAGCATTGTCTAAGAAAATTGTGAAATTTGATTTACTCAAAAAAGGTGATTTAAAAAATTAAATCAACCTTTTTTTTGTATATAAATATTAATAGCTGCATGGCCCGGCTTTGCCTGTGCATTAAATATTATATTTAAAGCCCAGTTTCCAGAGTGAGGGGCGAGGACCCTGCTCCACATGTCACTCCACAGTATGCAAAATAAATATTTGTAGAAAAAACTCTTTCAATAGTTGACTATGTGTATACACTTATATTGCATTATTAAAGAAACACATCGTAATTTGTGAGGCTTGGTCAAGTGACGAGGACGACTTTTTTGGCATCCTTCTCTTCAAACTACCATACCACGCTAACGGGAAGACTTTTCATGATGCTTTTTTTACAAGTCATCAGCACTCATTAGATCTGAATCGCTATCCGAAGAGTCACTGTTCACAGATATAATGAAATTCTGATTTTCCCAAATTTCATCAACAAGTTCATCAATTTCCCACATCTCTTTCTCTTTTTTAATTACATGGTTGATGCAATTTGTCGAATTTTGAGTTGAGACCTTATCTATTCCCTTTGTTTCAAGTTCATTTATTTCGTTGAGTTTAAATGTTTTATTTTCTTTTGCAACGTAACCTTTTACTTGGCTCCAAATCATCTCAATCGGATTGAGTTCGCAGTGATAAGAGGGTAATCTTAAAATTTTGTGCCAAACTTTTCAGCTATTTCTTCCGCTCTGTAACCATTATACAAATGCTTTATTTGATTTACTTTTTGCAGAAGTTCAATTTTAATTTAAATCTTGATTCCATGTCACTTTCTTTTCTGACAACCACTCTTGAATTGCATTTTTTTCCAAGAACTTGTTGGAATTTTCTCTTTTTTCACTGAATGGTAGGGGGCATTGTCCATTACAATAATACTTTGGTGCTTCAATTTTGGCATGACAGTTTCAAACCATTTTTCAAAATGGTTACCATCCATTTTCATGGTAGTCCCCAGATTTTTTCCCAGTAAAAATATCTGCAGCATCCCGAACCAATCCTTCTTTACTTCCAATATGAGTTATTATAAGACCTCGCGCTTCCTTTTCGGCAGAACAGCCAGTCCAAGCCTACTGTTAAATTAGAAGATGAGGCTTTTTTCATAACTGCTTTTTTGATGGTTGAGTCTTGCCACACCCGATTTTCAGAATGTCCTTCATTCACCCAGGTCTCATCCAAATAATAGATTGGGGCATTTTTTTTTATCTTAACTCCCTCATTTTCGTAAATAATTTCTGCGCCACTTAGAGTACGTGCTCGCCCCGTGCTTTCAAGGAAAGCACAGCCTGTCTTTTCCTTTTCAAATGTGAACTGCATGTGTCCTTTAGTAATCTGTACAAGGTTGACCATTTGTGTTCTTCGAAAAAATCTCAGCGCCATCATTTATTTCCTTCAGAACTTTTGATAACGTAGGAATCTCATTCTTACGGAAAAAGCCATTCCGAATGCACGATAATGTGAAGTCGTCATATTTCACCAGCCTTCTACGCTGCCCTACGGCACCGGATCGTTTTCTACCAGAACTTAAAGCACTCAGTCTTCTTTTCCTTCTTCAAACGAAAAACAGTTCTCTTCGAAACGCCAGTCAGATCAGAAACCTTTTTTTTACAACTTCACTGATGGATTATTGCGGGTTTTCGTCTCGAAGTCTAGAATAAACATTCAGTATGTTTTTTCTAGCTCCGCTTCTGACAGATATTCCTCGCTTCGATGGTGTATACAACGAGGTTGGTGACATTTCAACCTGAGACTTGTTTAAAATGTCAAAAAACAACAAGAACAAAGATAGCGCACGAGAGATGTAAAAATATTACGTAAGAACGATAGCTAGAAGTCACAAAGCGAATGGCGTTGATTTGGCGCGAATATTTCGGAAGAATGTAATCTTAAAAACCGGTTTTTTCAGCCAAATGTAACTCCATCAAGTTGTTGTTTTCTACTATATTCGTTCACAGTTATTAAATAATAAATGCTTTTAAGATGTGATTAACTTAAAATATATCTTTAAACCCACAATTTCTGTAATACATAATACTTTTTAACAATTTTCTGTGCATTTGCTTTGTTTTAAATTCCAAAACAAGTTGGAACTATTTTTTCAAGCGGATTGTTACGTTTCCTACCTTCCCCAACCCTGCCAACTTTAGGTGAAACAGAGTATAGTAACCTACTGTTACTATAGCAACGGGGTGTGGTTTAGAAATGATTGACAGATGTAGTCGGTACGAGAGCGCATGCGCTGTTTAACCCTTTATCTACCGCATTATGATTTACGGCAGTTTTTTTCATGTAATATTTTTTTTAGATCACTGCATTGAAAATTAAGGGATATACATAAACAAAATACTCAACTTTGGGAAACTTAATCCGTTAGAGCTAATTAATTAATTAAAGATATTCAATGTAAAATTAATTATATACACTGTTCACTTAAAATAAATAATAGTCAAATCGTTTTCCTAAGGTCTTCATTTACATGCAAAAAATAAGATGCTTAAATTTTTGACAATAATAACTACTGGGACAAAAGATAATCTTTGCAATCCGCTGAAAACGCCGTCAGCTGAAAACGCATTTTCTGCTATAAAACTATTTGCCTTCCCACTTCAAATACTCATCCTAAATTCGTGCTGCCATCTTGGAAGAGTGGATTTCAAAAAATATTCCTGCTAAGTATCGTCAGAATATTCGTGACAAATGGTTAGTCTATGTAATTTTAAAGTGAGTGGTACTTATAAGTATCGTCGGTAGATAAAGGGTTAAAGAACCACATCGAGTAGAAAAAAAAACGTGTCATGGGAGGTGGGTGAGATTGTTAGAAGGAAGCCTATGGGGGCTATGGAGGGAGGAGAAGAGAGAAATTTCTCTTTTTAAAAACTGATTTTTTCTTATGGTAGGTAGGGCTGGGGCGGCTCATCCTGTGTTTGTAGATCTTTTTGAATTTTTTTCCCTTGATTTTTATATTTTGTTAGGCATGGTACACTCTAGAAAAAATAATAGATTGCTTTAAATATGTTACTAGTTTAAGTAGGGATGTTAACTCTACACAGTGCCCTTTTTAAAGACAGTAATATTAAAAATAATTTGTGTTTTCTTTTCAGATTATATTACTAAATTGATTCTGGAAATAAAAAATCAATTTGACCAGTTTTTATTTTAAAAATTACAAATTTTTCTTTTAAAATACTCAATTTTTGAAGTTTTTTGGTTATTTTTAGTGATTTCTGTTTCTTAGATTATTAAGAACAAAAGTTGGTATGGAACTGAAAATTCCAAAAACTAATTTCCCTACTAAAAATTCCTTGTTGAATTTTAATAACTATTTTTATAACTAAACCTGGAAAAAACCTCAATTTTTTTGTAACATTAACGTTAACATTTTTAAAAAATAACTAGTGTTTCAGACCTAAATCCAGACTAACTTTTAAAGAACATATATATAAAAAAAATCTACAAAAACTTTTTCAAGATTATACTGAACACAGAAAAGATGTGATATGGTCGTTCTGTGGCGACCATATCTTTGGTTGTCAGCGTAAATTAGAGGTGTGTTAAGGATTCTCAGAAATGAATCGACATTTTAGAATTTTTAATATATGACTTTTATTAAAAAGAGTTTAGCAAATTTCTAATAGGGTGGATAAACATATTAAGTGAGAATAAATACCGGCATAGCTGTAGCTAGAAGCCTGATCATAACGGATCACTTATCTAAATAGTTATATTATCCGCCTACTTTCAATTCTGATGATCGTATTATAAGCTCTAATAATATGAAATAATAATCTGTCACTACCTTGGATCAAGCTACGGTTCAATCACTTTCAGAAGACGGTGAGCACGCGTGCAATAGTACATGCACCTTGTAGTAATGGCCTGGCAATCTGTAATCTTTGATAGGCCGTCAAAATTACACTTCTATCTTCCAAACATAACTTTTCTCTAAATTGCCATCCCGCTTACTAAAACTTCTGTTCTTTTAAAGGCTATGTATTTGCATTTATAATTGCATTTCATTTTTGGATTTGGGTTGGAAAAGTTTTTGCCATTAATCTTGGCCGTAAAAGAACTCAGGGTTATGTTCAAAAAAGACGTGAGCCCGCCACAACCCCCCAGAAGCAAAACGTGATTTATTCGGGGGGTCTTGGCCCTTAAAAAAAGTGGCCTAAATTTTATTCTGAATCTCCTTACTTTCCAAGTTTTTTTTAAAAAATTTAAACCTCGAACTTCATTAAAACTTTTAATTTTCAATATTAACCTAAACGAATTTTAATTATTCATTTGAAATTTTAGTTTTTAATATTACTCCTTAATTTAAGGTAACCGACTACGTTCGGAGATTTTTTTTCTTTAATTTTTCTAAAATCCCTAATTTTTTTACTTTTTTATTTTTCATTTTATACACAATAATAGAAAATACAGTTAGAAATAATATTTTACATAAAATTTGCAAAATTTAAAATTTTTTTAAAAAAATTTTTAATAAAATTTTTTTGGATTTTTTTCAAACTTTTTTTTTAAAATATTTTATATTTTTCAAAAAAAATATTACGAACACTTTTTTTTAAACACATTTCAAGAGGATGACCTACAAGTGTTAAATTATTTTTTTTTGAATAAAAAAGCTATAAGTCGAGCTAGCGAACTGGGAAATTCAATCAAATTATCAAAAATTTCCCAAAAAATACAACTAAAAAAATAACAAAAAAATTGTTCAATTTCTTGCTTGTAGGCCATCCTCGTAATACAATGAATAACATTTGTGTAAAATTTCATACAAGTATCTCTAATATTTTTTTAGATATCATGTTTGAAAAGCATGAAATTAAAAAATAGTTTTGAGAAAAATGCTTTTAAACTTTATAAAAGCAATTTCAAAAAAAAAATATGACAAGTATATTAAAAATTCCCCTGATTTATATTTAACAATTCCACTCTTTGGTATTTTTTAAAAAAATTTTTCTTTTTTTTGGGCCCCCTTTTTTTTTCTGGTTGATTTTAAAAGGCAAGAATGTTGTTTCGAGTCACCGACTCAAAAGATGTCAACAAATCCCCATCACGCAGTCTATAATTCCCTGAATTTTTTTTTTAAAATCCCCAAAAATCAAAAAAAGCTTTCTTAAAAAAATGACTGCAATATGGGCCCCAAAAAATTTTTTTTAGCTCGATTTTTTTTTCGAAACGATTTGCCACGAACGGCGTTAAATGATGATTTGTTTTGTGTCTTACCGGGGGGAACTTTTATAAAACTGCTTATCCCTGCTTCATGTACGCATGTTAAACAATATTTGAAAGTTTCACAAAAAAATCTAATTTTTTTTTTTTTATTTTTTTCCGCAGTCCCCCCCTGATAGTAAAAAGGTTCTGAGCCCCCAATCAAGCATAAACCCCTTATGGATTTCTCCCGCGGGGAAACGTGAAAAATGCCGCTATTGTGCACTTAGCATAGTTTGACGTGATTGGTGTTACTGTACAACAATTTAGAATTTTATTAAACATAACTTTGATAAGTTTCCTTCTCCCCGGGGGTTTTTTTGGCCCTTTTTTTTAAAATTTTTTTTTTTGGACTACTTAATCTTTCTTAGAAGTATCTTATGCACTCATATTTATAATTGTTGACACCATAAAATCTTTAACAGAAGGTACCCTTTGGGAATCACCATCACAATAGAAATACAATTTTTTAAGATTTCGTAGTGCAAAAAAATACAAAGATTTTCTAAAACCCCAAAAAATTCCATATTTGAAAAATCCCCGAGCAGGAACACGCTTGTATGACTGGGCTTATAAATTTAAAAAAATTTTGATAACATTTCCAAATCTAGAATTTCCCCGAGTTAATGTATAAAAATTTCTATAGAAACCACATTTAGCTATGAATGTCCCTTTTTCTCTGCCGTCAACAGATATTCCACATTCTTCAGCTAAATTTTTGGGAAAATTTTATAATGCTCTTTGCTTCCCAAAACAGTGTCATTCATGGCATCCTTACCCTTATGTAGCAGCAGCCAAGACTTTCTTTTACAAAGTCTAAATGTCCTTTTTTCATACAAGGCCAGTTCAGCAGCACTACTTTTTTTACCGAAGAATGTCATCTTTTAATCACTCACCTTCCCCAAATAAGTTGCAAATTAAAAAATTTGCTTTTTAGCTTTTCAGTAGCTGAAAAAAGGGCAATAAAAGTAAATTGGGCATTTTAAAGTCACATTGGTCAGTCAAACATTAATCTTCATGCAGGTACAGATTGTTCTCAAAAAAATTTGGGGAAACACAAACTTGAAAACACATTCCCAATTTAAATAAAATATTTTATTACCTCTTAATGTTCCATTAAAACATTCTTTTTCTGTGAAAATGCCCTTTTCTTATTCAGTTTTGTTCATTACAAGTTTTAGCGCATCAAGTCAAGAACATACAAGTCAACACTTCCCCTGTTTTTTTAATCAGTCACCGCATAGTTGTGTTTTAAAAGGTTAATTTAATCCATTTGTTACCCCTTTTTAAGTAGATAACAACAAAAAAAAAAAATTTTCAGAAAAAATTAACGATTAAAAAAATTTTACAATTAAAACGAAGAAGTTCAGTTTTTGAAGAAACTTGGGAGCAACATTCGTAAGATTCAAATCAAAACAAAACATGTGAGGTCAGAAGAAACAGATGTTGCCAATCGCGAAAGTTCAATTAAAAAATTAAAAATTTATGCCTATCAATAAAATAGTTTTGAAAAATTGTCAGAAATTGTTTTTTAAAAATTTTAATGGGTTGAAATTGAAAAAAATTTTAAGTAAAAAACATGTTAAACAGTCAACTTCCGGTTTGATACCCCCCTTCCGGTTTTTGACTTACCGCTGTGATAATATTTTAAACAACTGCTTTTCTAATTTTCGCACAGAAAAACAAAAGGCAGATTTAGAAAAATAATCGTTTGAAATTTTAAAAAAAATTAAATAAAAAGAAAATGTGATTTTTTTTAAAAAAAGACGTTTTCAACGTGTCGGGTACCTTAAACTCTTGACAGCCACTTTTTACTACAAAAACGGTCTTAACAATATCACGGGGGTTTTCTGCCATTTGAAAGTATCCACTTCTTGATCAAGACTAAATTTTTGTCGAAGGGGATATTCGTTATTAAATAACTTTTAAGGTGGGATAGCGTGGGTACCGTGATCGAATTTAGTTTCCTATAGTCAACCGCAAAAACTATATGCTTCGGATTAAATTTGGGAACCCATTTTTTTTCTCCAATAACACAACAGGTGACGCGTCAGGTTGAATTGGAACAATTGTTCCTTCTCGTAAATTTTCTACATGATAATCGAGTATCGCTTGTTTTTTCCGATCAAACTGTAGGGCCTGGAAACTACTGGTGGACTATCCCCTACCAATTTTATGGTTTTTAAAACATGAAAGGGGCCTGGTTTGTCGAGAACAATCCCTTAAAATTTTTTCCGGCTTATCCCAATTTTTTTAGACAGATCTATTTCAACATTTTCATCAACGTTTTCCACCCCTCTATCTGCGAATCGGAAATTTTCAACGATTTTCGTAAAATCTAAAAAAATTTTTTAATCCACTTATGAAATCAACTCCAAAAATACATGGGTATTCCAAATCCGTCATAATGAAACAACCAAGGGTTTTTCCCAAATCCTTTTTCGAATATTCAATTCACAATTCCTAATTTTGACATTTCGCTCCCTTTTGCTGTGATCACCTGAGCTCGCGATTTTTTTCTTGTTTTAAAAAAAATTTTTTATATATTTCCTCCGATAAAAAGATTTCTCCCTCCGGTGTCCCATAGCGCTTTTAAAAATGTGTTATTTAATAAAATAGGGAAAATATGGAAATTCCCCGGGTGATATACATATCGGAGAAAGTTTATGGTATATCCACTGCCGATTCCTTTTTTATTATGAACTTTATTAACTTTCAAAACATTCAATCGTCCCCCTTTTTCATCTTATCGCCTCGACTGAAATTTCACTTGAACCCCCATTTTTGCGGTCCCCCCATTAAAATTATCATTTCGATCTTCTTTTCGAAATTGGGATCCCCCTTTTGTTGAATCTCCGATCATCGTTATGAAATCTATTCCTACCTCGAACCACTTATT